>CM040989.1:1415144-1550533 GCA_022985145.1 Pangasius djambal
TCTTGACCGCTTGCATTTGAGCGACGCTTTTGTCCCGTCCTCCATATTCTCCTTGTACATTCCAAGCCATTGTGTTTTGTAAACCATTTTTTTGTGGTATGTTAACGGGAAGAATCGGGGAGGATGTAAAAACATTTCAGAGAGACACTCGAGTACCTCCATGATATATTTGCGGTTCCTTAGCCAGCTTGTGTGCAGGCTTTCCCATGTTTTTGATCTTTCTGATTGTTCAGAGCCATCTGGTCTTTTTCATTCTTCTCACAGTGCCTGGACGTGGAGGAGAGCCAGCGGACAGCCTTTGTGCTGGGAACATACTGCGTCAGTCCGCTGTCCCGAATCTCTGATTCTGAGCTCGTGTTCAAATATTTTTGGGAACGTCTCTGAATCTTTTGAAAGGTCAGAAGAGGTGACGTACCAACCAGTGGTGAACAGGTGGAGGCCAGAAATCTGAGCTTTTTCAGGTGTTTTTATGGGAATAAGACATACAACAGAAACAGTAGACGGTATTTAGACGTGTGTGTGTGGCCTATTAGATGTCAATAAACAGCCAAAAAAAGGAAGAAAAATCAGATTGTGGCCAAAATCGATCCTTTCTGCCAATAACAAGCTATAATTTGACGTCTCAACTTTAAGAAGACATAAATATATTTTTACCAAACAACATGGAAATGTTTTTATTTAGGCTGTTTCTTCCTTTTATTATTATTATTTAGGTGTCTGCAAATATGGCGCCGACGAAGGAGCCAGTTTAACAAACGCAGCTGTAAAAACACTCAGTCTGCAGAAAGATAGTCTACGTGTCCTGTCCTCGTGATTTGATCAGGGTTATGGATCGTCACACGCCGTAGCGTATGAAATAGAATCAGTTAAGTTTGTAATCGGTTGCCATATGGCCATAATTTATTATCAGTATCATGCTGTAATGATGTGTATTAAATTTAACGACTTCAGTGCTGCTATGGAACGTCAGATATATCTGACTGTAAATATCCTGAGCTTAAACCAGAAAGCACAAAAGTCCAACACTGAAATCTGTTTGTGCTCAGCATTTTTTTAATAATTAGATACAACCAAGACTGATCGATGGAACATTATGTGGCAGTGGGGGGGCGTGGTCGAGCGACAGTTTCTGCTTTCTGGCGGAGAGGAAGCGGGTTGAACCGGCAGGTAACGCGTGATGAATAATAAAAAGGAAAAATAAAAGGAAGCTCAAAGCTCCATAAAAAAAGTTGCTTGTCTCCCAAGTCCTCCTTCCCACATACGCACCGTGTTCGACATATTACTTGATGATCCAAACTGTGATTTAGGTACAATTCCATATTTCTTTATAAATATATTCTTTTAACAATGAACTTCAGAGGTATCTGATTACACTCTGACTACGTGGCTTTGCGTTCGCATTCAGAAGCAGCAGCAGCCCGAGCGGCGTTGTTCTCACGTTCACCTGCGTACTTTATGTACAAAAGAGACGTCCTTCGGATGCCACGTCAGAGCTAAAACATTCCTCTTCATCAGGCTTCCGAATGGTACTTAAAAAAACACTGACGAGTTCTGTTAAAACTTTCCGCTGTTGTCGTGACTGTTGTCATGGGTCTCGATTCGAAAACTCAGGAGACTGTTACGCAAAGCAGACCTTTCTGTGGGTTTGAAGACTACGTGAGAGGTTTTTAAAATTCAACCTAGCATTAGTACACAGTAACACAATAACAGTCTGGAATAGTGCGTAAATACGCGATTTGAGACGCAACGTTAGTTTGTTTATTCAGTAGCGGACACAGTGTGACAGGGTGCTATACTGCCCCCACTGTTTATGTTGGTATTGCACTTGCACGTGATTTCTGAAGCAAAGCTCCAAACAACTGCGGGATACACGTGGCAGCCATCTTGCATATGTGCACGTGTAATTAAAAGCAAGCATAATCAAGCAAGTATAATCGAGCCTTAAGACAAAGAAGTGTTAATCAAATGCGAGTTAGTGTGCTCAGTGAAAAGCCAGTGTAACATCTTTAAACGGATCATGCGTCAGTCATGGTTAGATCCGCAACAGAGTCGCGCTTCACGTTGAGGTTTTGTGGTATTTAAAAAGGGGATTTTCTTAGACTCATTTGGAAAATGAAAAGAGAACCTGCGTTGGGACGACAGTGAGAGGTCAGGGAAGTGTGGACTGAATCATTTCAGTGTCCCTTCGCTGCCCTTTCAGTGAAAGTAGTCCTGCGTGTGTACACTATATATACTCTTACGTCATCGCCAGTGAAATCCCACCACGCTAACCACTAATCTACTCCACCGGTTTTAAAAACGCTAATCTTACACTCCTGGCCAAAAAAAAGGGCAAAATATGAAGCTTTTAATGGTCTTAACAACAAATGGTTGTTAAAAAAAATTGGTCAGGAAATTAGCAAGAATTAAACAAATAGATAAAGGAGCTTGCGTAATATGCGAGAGCTTTTCCCTTCGATTTCTTTAAATGGTTGAGCCTTGTGGCCCTTGATGGGCTGCATCAGGATCTGCAACCAGTCTTAAAAAAAAAAAAAACATCCCAGGAGATATTATTTTTGCACACAAGAAGACTGTAGAAGTGAATTTCCCTGTTTCTAGTTTTTCCCCAAACAAACAGTTCACTGCAGCAAACGGAAACCAGCAAACGGAGGCACAGGAGCTCTCAGGAGCGCATCTGCTTCATTCTCGCAGACTTTCTGACCACTGATTTGTTGTTAAGACCATTAAAAGCTTCATATCTGCCATTTTGGGCTTGGCCCATGTTTTTGCCCAGGAGTGTGTATTAACCTGACGGAGCCCAGGTAGCCCAGAATCTGTCCGTATTGCCGCTCGTCTGTGAAGGGAAGTCATTTTGAGACCCAGGGACATCTGGTTTAGGTGATGCAGCACATCTCAACTGAAACTGTCACGAAATTCTGCCGAACACCACGTAACAGTTTTAGCTTTGTGTCATGGATTTCCAAGGAAGCGAAATTGTCCCTAATACCACCAGGGAGCTTCTTTATTTTTCTCTGCTATAGCTTACTGCTGCAGCGTTTGAACTTCCTCTCAGGAGCGTGTGCTGATGAGGCTGTCGCACTGTTACCGCCGCAGTACACACTGCGCACTGCGTTGGACTGCACTCTGTATCAGAACACAAAAGCATTAAAGACAAAAAGGCAGAAACATAGAAATATAAAAAAATAAACAGTAATCGGCAAACAAATAAAATCTTTTCCCTTTTTACATCAATCCGTTTAAATGAAAAATGAAAGATTCTTAAGCTTGATAAGGCAACAGAAATGTCCACGTTTAACTGATAGCCGTCCAAAAATATTTGATTATATTGTATTATATCATGAACAGGCCTAGTTTTTTTTTTTTTTTTATAATTTGTTGTTTGCATTGTTTTGATCTTAATAAAATGAGTAAATGCATTAGAAATGATGAATCTATGGATTATTTTAGTTCTTGATTTTGGTCTCCAGGAGAATCCACAGGCATATGAACCTTTTCTTCTTTTTCTTTTTCTTTTTTTTTGTCTTTTTGTTTGACCGTGTTGATGTGATCGAGTGTTATTAAGAGTAAATGTTGCTCAGGAGGTGACCTGAGCTCCTACTCTGTTGCTCACCTTGACGATTTTTTTTGCATTCCTGTGTGTGTGTGTGTGTGCGTGTGTGTGTGTTTCTTCCTAGGTGTTCTGACCGAGTGCTACGATGAGCTGGGCAACCGCTACCAGCTCCCCGTCTACTGCCTCTCTCCGCCCGTCAACATGATCGAGGAAAAGAGCGAGACGGAGACGCCCGAGGCCCCCGAAGCCCCGCCCACCGAGGGACACGAGTGCCAGCTGCGTCTGCGTCTCTCGACGGGTCGCGACCTGCGGCTGGCCGTGCGCTCCGGAGACAGCGTGCTGTTCATGAAGCGGCGTCTGCAGGCTCAGGAGGGCCTCGAGGCGTCCAGCCAGCGCTGGTTCTTCTCAGGCCGGCCGCTCAGCGACCGCATGAAGCTGCACGAGCTCAACATCTCCAAAGACTACGTGGTGCAGGTGATCGTCAGCCAGCCGCCGCCCGTCGAGAACTGATGGAAAACTGTGAAATCCTCCAGCATCTTCTTTCCGTGGAGACAATGATAGCTGCTGGGGAAAAGTGTTACGTGTAGAACATTGGAGATCTTGCCTGGAGAGGAACCCACAAGCATGCTGCTCTGTAGAGAGACCTGAGAGGATTCATGAAGTGCTTTCTCTTTTTTTTTTCTTCTTTTTTTTTCTTCTGATGCGTTTATGTCTGCAAGGCAGACCTGAAGTACGGACGTCTAAAACTCTGTGGCGCTCTGTGAGACTTTCTTACAGCCATACCTTGTCTTGGCTTTTTTTTATTTGGTTTTTAATGGAAAACTCTACTCCCAAGCTAGTTAGGGAATCTAAGAATATATAAAAGAAGGAGTCTAAATTTCATTTTGTTCCTCAAATGTCTTTTTTTTCCTGCTCTTTTCAAGTCAGGTGTGCATTTACACGACTTTCTTGCACTGTAAAACAATCCTAAAGTGAATAGGCGTTTTTTTTTTTTTTTTAAAAAGAGGTCCTGCAAAAGGGAACTTGTGTTTTTTTTGTTTTCTTTGTGTAATAAATCAGCTGTTTGACCTTTCGTCTAGATTTCGACTCATGTGCTTTGACACAGGGGAAGTGTCACGTAATGCTCCATGCTGTACATCTGTCACCTTAACGTAGATGAGATGCACGACGTCGATCTGCTGCACAGTCGCTCTGCGTTGCACGTCATGAAGAATCTGGTCGTTTTCTCCAGGTTTCCATGCCACCATGTTCTCTCTCTCTCTCTCTCTCTCTCTCTCTCTCTCTCTCTCTGTCTTTCTCACTGACGCTGTGTGAGAGGAGTGCTTTGTTTTAAAAAGGGGTGTGTGTAATCACAAGCATATTGGCCGAGGAAGAAAGGAGGGGTTGATTGACTGTCTGGGCACCAAAATGGGTGCTATGAAGACAGAAAAAGAGACGCTAATGCAGTTCGCCTGAATGTAGCGAACGGACGCGTTATTTACTTCTGCTGTGTCGAAGGAAAAAATGGCAAAAACGATGGCTTATTTTAATGATACAGAATGGGTTTTTAATTAAACTATGAACGTTTCTACTCCATGGGTTTGTGGTTTCTCAGTTCCTCCATGCCGCCACTCATTTTCTAATCTGTGGTCATCCGCTGGAAAATCTCGGACATTTGCTCGTCGCTACCCTCGCCACTGCTGCCGTGGAGTTTCTGCTCTTATTATCTGAAGCACATTATTTAACCCAGATCTCATCACATCTGAAACTCTTGGTCGCTGCGGTCATGACAGCTTCATCCACGAAGCGGAACTGAGAGGATTTATTTTCAGTAGTCTCACACGGATTCGTGTGAACCTGGCTCCGAGTGATTGATTCCAGATAAAATAAAACATCTCATCCTTTAGAGATTCTGGAACATAACATCGTAAAGTACCTTTTTTTTTCTCCAAGAAGATGAAGTAGGCTTGTGCGAAAGAACGATTTAATCGTCTCTACACAATATTACACTCGTTACGTTTATTCCAATTATATTATATTATATTATATTATATTATATTATATTATATTAATTATATTATATTATATTATATTATATTATATGATATTATATTATATTATATTAGTAGGCCTGCCAGCCTTTATGCAGTTTGAGTACGCTGGTCTCTTCAATAAAACGGGCGATGATCCAAACAGCATATGAATCTGGAATAATTTACGCAGGTTTACGCTATTACCTGTCACTGCCTGGAAGCCCCGCCCCCTTCCCTCCATCTCACCTGCTCTCGACTGGACTCGTGACACGCTCTCGTTTTTATTTTCTGTCACGGTAAACGGAGAATGTTTTGACTTCTTTAATATGAAATAAAATCCATCAGTGTATGTTTGACTTAGCTAACATTAGACAATTTTATAGTTAACATGAGCTACTATATATTGTCTATTAGAGACGACACCGAAACATTTCAGAATATTCGTTCAAAGATTTTGACCCAAAAAGATTATACAGTCCTATGACCAAATATCAGGAGGTTTGAAGTGTCAGACGCTTTACAACACTTTGGGCAGTAGATCAAAAGTGAAATTGTCGGCAATGTTGACATTAGATTACTGCTTGTAGAAGGATTATTTTGAAAATGTACCTTTTTTTCCGATTGCTTCACATTACTGCAGAATCACCTAAAAATCCAGCTGAGTTTTCATGATTGTCTCTGCCCGCTAAGCAGTTCCCGACTACAACAGCTGATTATATTAGTACACCTCTCCTACTCTCCTTAAGCCTGAAATGGTGGAAATGCTCGTTTTCCTGTCCTCTTTTAGGCTATCGGTTCTGGACGATTAAATTGTTCATTACGATTTTTGAAGTGCTACATCACGAGTACGGAAAAATCAATATCGCACAAGCCATTGACAAACCGTAGCCATCTCTTTTACCCCTGGCATCAGTTACGGAAATGAGACCTGACTGGCTTTCTGTAGATTATACTTCTGACCTCATGAAACTAAATCGCAGTAATTGTCTAGCTTCCGCAGCCTGTCCGAGGTGGGAATACATCCTGGAGGCGACGCCAGTCCATGACACGGGAACATTCAGACACTCATTCACACACATTATTCAGACTCTCATTCATACACAGTGGAATGTTTTGGCTTTTAGCAGGTAGGAGGAACCTGGAGAACCCGGAGGAATCCCGTGTGTATACAGAAAAAAACAACTGAAACTCCACGCAGACAAAACCTCAGCCGTGAGGTAGCAACACAATAGTCTGAGCCACTGCTGTGACGTCACGACCACACGCACACCTGTACCTTTCTCATTTTGACCGGAAACAAATCTTGGACAACGTTCACTGTCTTCTTACACCATTATTTTAGCAAACATGCTCTCTGCGGAACACACACACAAAGCGCAGCTTGTCATTTTACAGAGGGAACGGAAAGCGGTACCGAGACTGAGGGCGCTAACAACCGAGACTCCTTCCATAAACATCTCCTTACAAAAAAAAAACGTCACCACATCAACGATTATAAGAATTACTTTGTTAAACAACGACCCCTTTTTAAATCCGTTTCTTATTAGTCTGGGATTACGTGGAGCCCTGTGTATGAGCTGTTACTATAGAAACAATAACGCAGCAGAATGTTGATTAATATCAACGTTCACGTTACAGCCGGAACTACCTGTGCCGTTATACGAAAATAATTCACACCTTCTGACCAATCAGATTTGAGCATTCAACTGCGCTGTGGTATAATGACTGCCAGAAAATAACACACACTGTTTGCGTTATGTTACGCAGAGTAATTTACACTCATGACTGTTAATGAATACAGGAAAACACCCCCTGATTGGAAATGATGAGCAGTGATAATATTTTTACATTTCCATGATTACAATATTGTGTTAAATGTTGCAATATATCCTACAGCTGATTATCACCAGAGGCCAACTACTAGCGGTTAACCTCTGCCACAAGAACGTTTATTACATGGTTCGAATACACGGTTCGGAATGAGGCGTGCATCGGGAACGGGATCCTGCAGGACGTGACGAGAAAGTTGAACGAGCGGGAGGTTTTTATTTTCAGGCAGTTAGATATGGACAAAGAAGGACCACGTGCATTAACGCAAACGCACATTCATCTTTAGTAACCGCCCGGCGCGGGCTGCACTGGCTTACATTAGCAGTAGCTACTAGTTTGTTGGGAAATACAACTAAATAAATTTGTTCGAAAATATAGCAGGTAGGTATGAGCAAAAATAAATAACTGCTTGATAAGCAGGATTAGAAGTGCCTGAGCTGAGATTGAGGAAGTGTCTGAGCCAGAGTTCACACACATTTGACAAGGCTGGCATTTCTACCTCTGGGAATTTTTCCCCGTGTTTTCCAGGGTTTCCATTGCCAGGCTGGAAGAGTCCGTATTAAAAACCACCTTTGGGTTTAAATTCAAGATAAAGACACCGATAGCGGAGTTGCTTTACACCCCGAATTTACATATAAGTTGTATTTGTAACAGGAAGTCCTAAAAGACATGCCAGGGACAATAATGGAGCGTCTAATATGGAAATGCGGAAAAAACGTCTGACTTGCATGTCTTCAGATAAATGACTGACGTTCATCCAGTAATTCCAGGATGATTTTTAAGCAACGTGGACTTGGTTAAGAAACTGGTTAAGCTTCTCAGTAAAAAAGCTACTAAACTGTACCTTTCCTTGTCCCTTTAATGTGGACCTTTTAGCTGGAAAATGATTTAAGGTACAGTAAATGCACCTTTGCAGGTAAAAGATACTCAGCGAAGGTATAAAACACCACTTACGGGCGATATGACGATATAATGTCGATATCATGTCACAGTACAGTTTTCTGAAATGTCATGGCTATTTTGAATTATTTTATTCATTTTTTTAATACAGACTCAGTTAAATATGATGTTATTTGATATGATGATTTTTTTTTAAAATGCCACACCGGCAGTATGGGAGAACACTCAGATACCGTGGATCGCAGAAATGCCTTTTGTAACTCGTGATATGAGATTTCTGTCATATCGCCCACCACATCGAGACTATTTTTTTTTTTCTGAGAATGTGATATGGATCATTACCCGTAAAAGAAAGAGACAATGAAGGGTCGTTACAATAAGAGCTCGCTGGAATTCCCTGTGTGTTTGGGTGAAAGTGTGTATTCAGGCCCGAGCTTGTGTGAAGACCCCATTACACGTGTCACAGTCATACAGTGATTCCGACACTGGTTCACTCTACAAACACTCAGCTTCCTCTTACTTCAACTCATCACTTTCACTCCTGCACTTAAATGGGGATGAAACAAACACAATTCCTTATGTTTTCACTATGCAGTCTCTGCTGATGATGACCTCCAAGACTCCCCTGACTCGTATGCGTGTGTATGTGTATCTGAGACCAGTCTTCATCTACCTTCTTGCGTAATTATTACTTCACTTCCTCATTCCAGCAGCATTGTCTCTGACATGGGTTTGAGGCTCTGATTTTTACGACATTTGTGGCTGATAGATTAACGACGACAAAACAGTTATGTGGAAGGATGGAATTTCACACATGGCAGCTGGACGCAGCTCTTTCTGACCAGGTCTTTTCCAGCTTCAAGAGGACCAAATAAACAAGCGATAATTGGAAAACCACCCGAATAAACAAAACTAAGGACAATTTTATTTCTTCTAACATAACAACATGTAACAATGCTAACAGTGACTTAAAGTGCGTTACAGCGATATTATCACAGGAATGGGTGTTCTCAGACGTGACGCTAAGCACAGTGCCTAAAACACCCTGTGAGAAAATCACTTTAACACACAGCTTTGAGTGGCTTATTGCTTTCATAAAACTGACGCATAAAATCCAGTGTTCAGTAAATAAACAACTGAATTTATTATTCGCAAGAATAAATATTCGTAAGAAACTATTCTTATGCCACGCAACGTAGTCTGTGAACGCTAAGCAACATATCGGACAAAGATTAGCGTATTCTATGGACAGAATAATTGCTTAAGTTTAACTTTTTTGAGGGTAAAAACATTAAAAATGAAAACAACAAATCAGACTTTTGAACTGTCTGCTTTGATATGAAATGTGAATATAGTGTACCTTTAAAAAAAAGGTACATAATTGGACCATGAGTTTCTTAAAGCCTTAAAGGAACTGTAAAGATACTAAAGCTGTACATTTGATGGAGACCAGGGGTGGTACATTTTAGTGGCTTTTCTATTCTAAGCTTCTCTCTTTAAAGAGTTAATGTTGGTGGCTAAATAAATAAATGTCAGTGTGCCAGAGTAATTAGGTCATATGTGTAAAATTTCCGACAGGATGATGGGGCTTATTGATGCGTTTTGTCGATGCTCTTACAGTTCCTCATTGTCCTGTGATGGGAATTTCTGCTTCTGTCTCACCTGCCTATATATTGTGGTGAGTTCAATCAGTTGTTCACTGTGAGCACGGTTTCAGAAACTTCATTGTGCATAGACAGAAAAAAAAAAAAGAAGGTAGGATTTATTAAATGTAAATGTAAATGATTTGAGTTTGTATTATTTGACTTCACTGATATTACCTACATGTTATTCACACTGATACGAACTCTGTGCACTTGTACGGTCTTATGCAGTGAATAATCCGTTTGTTTGTCTGTTTAGATGAATTGGATTTACAGCTTTGCCTTGCATCTAACCCTTCTTCACATCGGGGCCAGCAGTACACTGAGGGTTATCAAGCCAAACGGTGACTATTAGCTTTATTTTCTTATATTATTTTACAAATCGGTATAAAACAAGTTGAAAGTTAGGAATTAGGAGGTTCTGACATTTCTATGAGCCATAAAGCTTTGACCATCAATAAGGATCCAACTGTAGGTTGCTGACATTAGATTTTTTAATACTTTTAAACCAGATTTTGGTGTTAAACCTTTCACACATACTGTATAAGCTATTGAAATCATTACCTCATTAAAAAAATCATTTGGAATAGTATAATTCAGGGTCTCTATTCGAAGATCTAAAATAATCCATGACACTTTTCTTACGTATCTTTTAAAAGTGTTCAGTATGTATTGGGTATAGAATGACTGTACTGACCAAGCATAGTACATTTCGTCAAACTTATTCATCAGTATATCTGGTATGTAGATTAAGCTATTGCCTGGACCTATTTGTTGCAGTTATTGCTTTGGAAGTAAATGGAAACCCGATGGAAAAAAAGACCTCAGTTGAACTGAGTTGTGGAGATCATTTCGAAGGCACTGAGATCCACTGGCGGAAAAATCAACATAACATCCCTGCCAAGGGTAACAGTATAGTAGTGACTATCGAGGCGATGCTGGGAGGAAACTTCACCTGCCACAGCGCATCAGGAGATGTTCTGAACCACACGCTGGTGCTGGTCAGTCCACTTGACTTTGAGAAGGCCATTCTGCTACGAAACGATGACAAAGGTAATTAAGAAAAAAAAAAAAAAGAAGCACAGGATAATTTACTTAAGTAAAAATATGGACATAAAAGTGATAGTCAAAAAGTTGCTACTTTTAAATGTACTCAATGTAAAAGTATTTAAAAAATGCTGAAAACTGAGTTTTATTACTTATCTAAAACTGTTAGAAGGTGATTTTCGTTGACGCCATTTTGCCTGAAAGCATCATTCAGTCTCTGTAAGTTTGCTGCACATATGCGTAAACGGCACTACGTAGCTTCCTAACGAATTAATCAGAAGTAAAATTAATAACCGATGTGTGTAAACAATCAGTATTTACCATTTAGCTAGAATTTGAGCCTTATGTTAGCTACTGGAATTGATGCTAGTCTAACCTGGCATTAGCACAGAAAACAGTTAAATATAGCCAGTTAACATTGGAAAATTTGTGAAACTTACCTCAACGTGCTTTTTCCACTGTCTTCAGATTGCTATGGCGCTAACTACACTGTGTAGCATGAGAAGATCAGAGCAGATGATGAATTGATTCATGGTTCTTGTTAGTTTTTTTGTACATTGATGAATTCGATTGCGAATGAATTTTTTATATAGCGTAAAGTCATTAGCTGGATGAGAGATGAAGAGGCCTTTGACGGTCTAAATAAAAATGTAAGATGTAAAAAAGTTAAAAAAAAAATTAAAAAAAAACTCAAGTAAAGTATAAGTATGCCAAAATAATACTTAAGTTTAGCAAGAAGTATAGTAATTCAGGTATTATTATTATTCCTGAATATTTAGTAACTGAATCTACTGCATATCAACTTGTTTAGAAAGTTTTTTTTAATGGAAATCTTTCTTTTCACGTAGAATTCGTTACGTGCGTAGCGAGAAACTACAGTGGCCCGTTCCGCTGCTCTTGGAAATGGGATCCTATAAGGAATGGAGTGGTGGTGTTTTTCAGAGCTTTTCGGTAAGGAGAATTGAAACCGTTACTCAAAACTGGCTGGACTGTTTTCTTTTGCGTCCTCGTTGACTAAGGCTTCTTCCGCAGGAACTCGAGCGTTATCAACTGCTCCCTGGACGCTGATAACGCAGGCCTGACGTGCGAGGATCTGCAGTGTCCCTTCTCTGAGGAGCTGACGCGCATTAACCTCACCTTGCTGGTCCGGAACCAGTACCGCTTAGAAGAGCACCAGAGGACCTTCTTCATCCATGACATAAGTAAGAGCTGATGTGAATCCGTGGTTCTACACGCTGAATTAGAGCTACTTGGCTTTATTACTTTCTATTTTCTCCCGAAAACTTTTAGCGTGCTCAGGAACATCACGTGAAAAAGCGTTCATGCGTTTTTAAGAGGAGAATATCCAAAAACTCTATATAAAATATATAAAATACATATAGTAGGAATGCAACTGTATGGGAAAATTCAAAGTCTGATGCCTACACAAACCATTCATTCATTCATTCAGGATCAGTAATCATGTTATCCTGTTTAGGACCCCATATCATATCACGTTTTTCAGTATATGATATCCTCTTAAAACGTTTAATTTTCAAAGTGCATAGCATTAAATTTCACGTAACGCTGCTCTAGCTGTGCACGTATCTAATTCTGTGGTTAAAGTAAAATCATTGCATTTTTTTTTAAGCTTTGTTAAGAAAATCTCCCCTAGCTTTTGTTAGTTTGTTAAAACAATGGGCCTCATTAATGCAAATTTATTCGCAAATCGTTCGCAGGAGTATTGTAATCCGAGTCGCATCACATCGTCGATTATACCATTTGAAGCCGCTCAGTCGAGGTTCACGTTAGTGAGTCTCCTTATACGTAAATCTACACAAACTCAGCAGGATACGAAAGGTTTTTACGAATAACAGGATTTTCATGAACAATTTACGAATAAATTCGCTCAGATCCAGCTTGATAAACGAGACGCAATGCGTGGATTTTTTTAGCTACTCTGTTTTAAAAATCATGTGACACGCACACCGAGTAGCATCATTCGCCGTAGATCAGCTCTACAGGTATAACCTCATGTAAATTATATTTATTCTTTCATTTTCCTCTATGCTGCCATTTTGCCCTGCTGCCCTTTTTTTTCTGAATGTCATGGGGTGTCTTTAAGGTTATGCTAAATATCGAATAATTCACTGCTCCTGCATTGTAACTAGAGAGTCACGTCATTGCTACGTCACATCTGAAGGCTTAGTGGTTATTTGCTGTGCTTAGTAAAGGGACTTTTAGAGCAGTGTCAAATCCAAGGCATCAAATCCAAGCGATATGTGACAAGGCGAATATATCACCTTGACATCCCTGAGCTCAGCGTGTAGCTAGCTGCCTGGTAGCTGTTGTACAGAAAAGGGACAAATAATTGATCCTGATTGGTTAATCACCCATCACTGTTTCTCACTACAGCAGCTGTTAGCCAATAAAAAACGATTAAACAAACTAAGAGTCGAATTCATTTGACGTTCGTGGCGCAACAATGACTACGTTGACCTTACGTAGACATCGTTATAGCGCAATTACAGTGTAAAACACGTTTCGGACATTAGCGTCTTTGTGCAGTAATCGTGCTATAATTATTTTCTTAAAAGGTGTATATAATGAGCTATACTGTATGTGTGTTACCATGGTAATCATAGAAATATTACAGGGCTGGTTCGAACCTGAAATCCACCCCTCTAGCCGCCGACTAGGCCGAGTAGACCCTCGCAGTAGAAATCTTTATTACAGAGATACGTTGACGGAGAGAGAGCCCAAATCCTCACCGTTATTATTGTGTATATAAAATAGCTTCCATCACATGATAGGTTTGTAACTGATGATTGTCACTCTGTATGTACATGGGTCACTACCATTCCATACTCTGACATTTTTCTCGATTGTGCAGTCAAGCCAGGAAAGGTCAGCATCACCAAGGCTGAGAATAACGAGTTTGAGTGGGAAGTCCCCACAACGTGGAACCGTCCTTGTACGTTCTTCCCGCTGCGATATGAAGTGAAAGTGGTGTCACATCGCAAGGACTGTGATGAGACATCTCATGACCACGGAGGAAGCCATTCAGATGTAAGTGCACGTTCTAGACTAACAAAGTGTTGCGAGGAAATATGCTCTCGGTTGAAGTTCCAGATTAATAATATGAAAACCTGACTTGTCTTAGAGCATTTACGTTGGCGAGACCCATTATAAAGTCTCCGGCAAGAAGAGTTATACGTTCTGTGTGAGAGCTCAGGACTCCTTCACCAATAAGGTCTGGAGTGACTGGAGCCAGCACAAGTGAGTCCGTTTAATTTTCACCTTTTCTGCTTTTCTTCTCTAGTTTCTATGGATTGATGTTTAAACCAAAAATCTTTATATGTCATTATATCACAGTGAGCATAATCCACAAAAGCTCCTTCAGCAAATTTTGAGGAAATTTATAACCTCATACAACGATATTTAAATGTAATATATACTCACACACCGACTACAATGATCCAATCAACAGCACCGACGTGCACAAAATCATGCAAGAGCTTCGGGTTAATGTTCACATCAGGCATCAGAATTGGGGAAAAATATGATCTAGTGGCCTGAAGGTGAACCTGAAGGTCATGGGTTCGAATCTCAGGCCGGCAGGGATTTTAGGTGGGGGGGAGTGAATGACCAGCGCTCTCCTCCACCCTCAAGGTGAGAACCTTGAGCAAGGCACTGAACCCCCAACTGCTCCCCGGGCGCTGCAGCAAAAAAGGCTGCTCACTGCTCCGTGTGTGTGTTCACTACCGTGTGTGTGCACTTGGATGGGTTAAATGCAGAGCACAAGTTCCGAGTAGGGGTCACTGTACTTGGCCACAGGTCACTTCACTCACTCAAATAAACACTCTTTACAACCGTGGTGAGCAGAAAAGCATCTCGCCACCAGGTCTTTTTCCATTCTTTAGCTGGAATGAGTTTGGGTGAGTCTGTAGCCTCAGATTCCTGCTCTAGCCTGACAGGAGAGGAACCCAGTGTGATCTACTGCTGTTGTAGCTCCTCCACCTCAAGAGTTGCTTTTCTGCCCAACACATTTGTAAAGGGTGGTTATTTGTCTTAACGTAACCCTCCTGCCGGCTCAAACCAGTCTGAACATTCTCCTCTGACGTCTCGTCTCAGAACCGGGTGTGTTTTCATGTTTTTCGCACCATTCTGTCTAAATTCTAGAGACGAAAATCCCATTGGATCAGCAGTTGATGTCTGAAACCTGTATCTGCATGATTTTGTGCATTGCGCTGCTGCCACATGATTGGCTGATTGGATAATAGCATGAAGGTGCAGGTGTACAGCTGTTCCTATTAATGTGGGGTGTATATTTTGCAGTGTAATTTTTCACCATTTTCAGTTCACGTCTGTTTCTTCTTATACTTCAAATATCAAACACGATATTTGTGTCACTGGCTCATAATGCACTCTTTCCTTCACCAAGGGTCATCAAACATAAATCGAAAAAATAAAAGGTAAGAGAAAATAATCACATAAACTTAAACCGTGTGATTAATTCCTGACATTATTAATATATTACACTGTATCACTTATATATATTTTTTGTTTTTAACAGGGCAAGAAGAAAACGTCCCACTTCAATCTGACCATTTTACAATCTGTTTATTTTTACAATATGATAGCTGTATATCAGTCTGCGTACTGTTAAAGAAAATAATAAGTGATATATTTTTATTCTTCTTATACTACAGCAATATTTATTATTTATTAAACAATGACACATCAGCAACCTTTTTTTTTCTTTCTTAAAGTTACCAAGACACACAATTTAGCTTGTCACATGAGCCAAGGTCCTGAAAATTTCCCCCCAGAGGTCAAAATAACAAATAAACAAAGTGCTGATACCGAAGCTTTTGTTCATAAATGTTGTGCTGCATTCGACTGAACTTGGAAGTGGGAAGACTTACTTCATTGTTGTGCTCAAGGTGGGAAAAAAACATGACTAAGTAGCTAAAATTAGTCGTCATGAGTTTATGATGTATTTACTTTCTTGAAACTGAGACCAGTCAGTGTTATAGCTTTAACCAGTTAACGTGATCTTACGTACTGGAGGTTGGAGAACTTCCCGAATTTTCAAGTGGGAATTCCAAGTTGAGGGGTCTTTGTTTTTTTCCTAGTAGGAGGTTGGAAATTCCGCATTGCAACCTTTAGTCGAGTGCAGCGTTAGCTGAACGTACACATATAGAAGTCCCTGTGAATGAGTTGTTGCTGCAGAAATGGATTAATATGCACCGGCAATACTCTCAGGGCTGTGCGCTGATAGAAAATTCATCAACCTTCTGGTGAATCAGAGGACATGTATGAGACATGTATCATACTTTAGAGGATTTATGCACTCCTTTATAGCTATCCGTTTCTCTCAAAAATCAAAGTTTGGATAAACAAAAGAAATCCATCAAATGATGCTATATCCGAGTCACCTAGGAGGTTCTACAGGAAATAAAAACATGTACTAGGTTCTAAGGGTTCTAAGGGTTCTATATTAAAGATTATAACGTATAGTGTATTTAGGAAAGAGCTACTGCATTGTATTATTCAACAAGAAACACTCACTATAAAATCTTTTTTTTTTTTTTTTTTAATTTAAACTCGAGTTCCATCCATAGACTCAGCGCTCATGTCAGTGTTGTTGGAATGAAAATGACAAAATATCACGAGAGGACAGGTAGCGACGTGAGGTTACACAATTTCATATTACTATATACACACAAACAACGTGGAAAAAAAAAAAGTCAGTTGTCAAAAAAAACAAAACTGTTTGTTCTTGTAATTATTTGCTGCCAAACAAACAATAAAAAATTTTAAAAAAAAAACACTAGATCAGCACCCAAACACTGAACAAAGCAAACACTATAAACAAATCATTAAATAAGTCAATAATAAATACCAAAAACAGTATTTATGTAAACCTTTAGATACTCCCCGTCCTCCGTGTAATGACTTTAATGAGTTTAGTGCTGCGAGGTCAAAAATTAAAATCAGCTCATTTCTGGAACAAAGAACACAGAGACAGAGAGAGAGAGAGAGAGAGAGAGACAGAGAGAGACAGAGAGAGAGAGAGAGAGAGAGAGAGAGAGAGACAGAGAGAGAGAGAGACAGAGAGACAGAGAGAGAGAGAGCTTATTGCATGTTTATGTTTTTAATTTTGCCGTCATGTTTTCTGATTTGCTGTTGTTTTTAGTTTAGCTTTTAGTTTTGTTGTTATCTTTAATTTTTCTGTTGTTTTTCATGTTGTCGTTTTTTAGTTTTACTGTCTTTATTTTTGTTCTCGTGTTTTTCGCTTTGTTGCTTTCATGTTTTTCGTTTGGTTTTTATGTTTTGTTATGCTTTTAAGTTTTCATGTTTTTCGTTTTGTCGTCTTTTCCGTTTTGTTATCATGTTTAAGTTTGTCGTCTTTTCCGTTTTGCTGTCATGTTTAAGTTTGTCGTCTTTTCCGTTTTGCTGTCATGTTTAAGTTTGTCGTCTTTTTCGTTTTGCTGTCATGTTTAAGTTTGTCGTCTTTTCCGTTTTGTTGTCATGTTTAAGTTTGTCGTCTTTTCCGTTTTGTTGTCATGTTTAAGTTTGTAGTCTTTTCCGTTTTGCTGTCATGTTTAAGTTTGTCGTCTTTTCCGTTTTGCTGTCATGTTATCAGTTTCGATCCTGTTTTCTGTTTTGCTTTTGGTTTTGTAATGTGTTTTGCACTTAAATGTTTAAATGTCAGATGTGACCATGTAAAAGCTTTTCCCAGGTCATGACACAAAAATTCCAAAATGTGTGAGCAAACCGAAGTATTCAGCGCACTACGCTACGCTTCTTAAAGGTAGAACCTGGCTGTAAAAGAGACGTCGAATTAATAAGAGAAATTTGTCTCAAAAATATAAAGTGGTGCTAAGAAGATTGATGGATTTGTGGATGTAGTTCGACTTGCACCAAGCAAGACTTTATTTCTTTATTTATTTAACAATATGTCATTTATTATAAATGTACCCTTTTCCGAGACGGTTATGTTCAGTGCCTCAGAGCGATGTTCGACGATCAGAGGAGAGAGGATGCAGAGAGGGAAGACTGTTACGCTCGCGCTACAGTTGTTGCTTGTTTATTTAGCACACGTGTGTGACTGTAAAGGTGAGTCCTCTTCCTTTCCAAGATGGAGCGAGCATGGCGAGATGAGAGAGTGAGAGAGTGAGAGAGAGAGAGAGAGTGAGAGAGTGAGAGAGAGAGAGAGAGTGAGAGAGAGAGAGAGAGAGAGATGGCAGGAAGTTGTTTGGTGATGGCTTGTGGGTGTCCAGCATCACGTGTTCTTCAGGATGAACGCTCCAGCTGCTTCATTGGCTCTGCTTCTTTGAGAGGTACCTGCAGGGGTCAAAGGTAAACACCACCATCATCATCATCATCACCATCATCATCATCATCATCATCAGATTTCCAACCAGGAGGTATGATATAATTGTTACGTTTTAACTCCAGCTAAAACAAGACCAGATTTAGTACATTAGTTCACTTTTAATAAATTTTTATTTGTGCCAATTATATATCCGCTATCTATTACAATTTAGTCTCTGATTTACTTAATTCTATTGTATTGTTTACCTATTTTTCATTTATTTTATTGTTTTTATATATCTCTCTCTTTTCATTGCCTTTTTTACTTCACCGATGGTGAGGGAACGACTGTTTATCGCTGCTATAACGTAAGCGAGAATGGGAACTAACCTGTTTCTTGGGCGCATCACAACATTAAATATAACTATAACTCTATATTTACTGTACGTTTCTTTAATTAATTTGTTCCAAAATTTTTTTTTTTTTAAATATTATACTAAATATGTCATCGTTGTCAAACTGCTGTGGTATAAGAGGAATAAAACACGTTGGGTCACAAACTCTGTAACTCTGTATAGCAACGGGACGCATCACACCATCCTGTCGTTCGTTGCTTTTCTATACCAGCACACCCCGAAGTGTTTTATTCCTTATAGAACCTTTAACAACACGTAGGATTTATATACTTATATATTGTGCATAATTTAAAATCTAAAATCCAAACAGAAAAGGCAGTTAGAAAAGACATCGCTCCCTGTTTAAGAAAACGGAAACACCATGATGACTTTTTGTTTAAAATTGTGCGGTACGTCTGGATAGAAACTTAAACGCGTGCTTGTACGCTAGTCATTCAAGAAATAAAAAGCAAAGGAAGATTGTTCTTTTCTTCCGTGCGAACAAAAGGATACTGAAACGACACAGCGGAAGAGCTCGGACGCTAAGGTTCTGGAGTAACGACCGAGAAGTTCTGAGTCACATGACTGCCAGAGAGCCACTGCTGAGCCGTGGCTTTAGACTCGGATTAGACCGCGAGTCATTTTGGATAAAAGTGCCTGGAAAATATGTAAATAAGTTTGTCGTTTTTTTTCCGGAACGCCGTTTATACGAACCTTTCCCAGTGCTTGTGGTTGAGACCTGAGAAGTCGTCCAGCTTGGCGATCTCCTTCAGGTAGTGAGACAGTTTGAGAAGCTCTTTGTCTTTCTCTCGGTTTAAGTGTGCCTTCATAAACGGTCTAATCTACACACACACACACACACACACAGGAAAATCAGAAGAAGAGTGTTATTTTTCCGTATCTGAGATGCGTTAGTGCGCGTAGTGCAGTGTGGACAGGCTTCTCACACCTTCAGTCCATTTTGCGGGTTCATGAGAAAGTTCCGTCCGATGTCGTCGAACATGATGGTGTTCTTTCGGTTGTAAAACTCGCCGTACTTTCCCCAGATCACTCCAAGCGGCTTCACCTAAGAAGGACACAAGGGCACATGACACAATCGACTCAAAACTGATCTCCGCTTTTATTTGCACTGGCGCCTAATACAGCTGTAAACCTCGAGCTTCCAACACGATACAAATAATAACCATACATGTTATTACTGCTGGCTGTTTGTTAAAAAGCTCACCAGCCACTTTAATAGGAACACTTGTACCCCTGCTCATTCATGCAATGATCCAATCAGCCAATCAGCAGCGGACGCATAAAATCACGCGAGAGCTTCAGTTAATGTTCACATCAGACTGGGGAAAAAAATCTCAGTGATCCTGACCGTGACACGGATGTTGGTGATAGATTAGTTTGAGTATTTTTGGAAACTGCTGATTTCCTGGGATTATTCCCCAAACAACAGTCTCTACATTTACGGCATTTGGCAGACGCCCTTATCCAGAGCGACTTACAATTATCTCATTTATACAACTGAGCAGTTGAGGGTTAAGGGCCTTGCTCAAGGGCCCAGCAGTGGCAGCTTGGCGGTGCGGGGACTTGAACTCTCCACCTTCCGATCAGGAGTCCAATGTCTTAACCACTGAGCTACCACTTCCCGTCTTCGTCTCTAGAGTTTCTACAGAATGGTGCGGAAAACAAAAAACATCCAGGTGGAAACGCCTCGTTGATAAGAGAGCTCGGAGGAAAATGCCCAGACTGGTTGGAGCAGACAGGAAGGCTGCGGTAACTTAAATCCCATAATGCGTTTTTTTCTTTTTAAATGATCGAGTTTGCGTATAGTACGCTACCTCACCTCCACGACGCCTCTTTTAGGTGTGTGAACCGTGATCATGGCTCCACTATCCAGCATGAAGGTGATTTTGTAGTTAGGGTTATCTGACACACCAAGCTCCTGGGATAACACACACACACACACACACACACACACACACACACAGGTCTGAGATTTCAACAACCGTATCAAACAGAAATGTCTCATTCACAATCGAATAACCTCAAACACGTGAGGTTCCAAAATAACAGAATTGAAAGCCTCGCGATTACACGTACTTTCATTTTGGCATCGATCCACTTCATGCTTGTCGCAGCTGTAAAGGAACCACAGAGAAGGTGAAAAAAGTTCAGTTTGTATTTCATCCATTAGAAGTGACTAGTTTAAAATGATAAATTAATGTTAAATATCAGAGTAAGTGCTGTTATGTGCCCCAGGGAGAAATATATCGTTGACCAATCACACTGGTATCGTTGGGGACAAAAATGACGTCCAAGGGAAATTTTGTTGAGCCAGAAATAATTCTTTTCCATCGAAACAAACTTTAGGCAGAGAAACTGATTATTAATCTGATGAAGTAATTAAAAAAAAAAAAAAGTCAATTTCCCTACTAGCGCGAAATTTCCAACGGCTTTTCAGTGAGTCGCAGTAACGACTGAGCGATATGACAACAGAATATCGATATCGTGATAAATTATGTTCCAGTACGCTTTTCTGAGATATCGTCGATATCCTGATAACCTTTTTATTTTTTAAAAAATTAATTTAATTACAAACTGAGAGCAAGTAGCAGATTTGATGTTAAAACATACTTCTTAATCGTCATAACTGTACAATTTTAACTAAATCGTTCCCTTTATTTCAGTGTTAATTTTTTCATAAATAAATATAACTTTTTTATATATAAAATATATAAAATACAGCGTTTTGTGAGCAAACCTATATATCACCGAAATTCCGTTAAGAATCGCGATATGATATTTTTTCCCTCACATCGCCGAGTCCTACCTGGAGAACAAACATCGACTTGAGGAACACTTCTCGCAATCTCTTAATAACCCTGTTCCTCAAGACGACGACTTTACCCCCAAGTCAAGTTTCTGCCTTGGAAAGCTACTGAACACGTGTGTAGTTCTTCAAAATAAAGTTTATAAAGTTTAACATGAAACTTTATACTCGTGAGGAAGTCTTGACCACTCACACCAGATGACAATGTCGTAGTCTTCGTACGCAGACGTGAGGAACTCGTGGAGGAACGGCCTCATGAGCTCTTGCCCCGTCTCGGCACACGACTTGTGATCTAAAAAAAGAGTCACAAATATTCGCAATCTCAACGCTACGTAATGCGATACACGATTTTGGAACTTCGCCCTCTCTGGACCGGCTTTGTTCAGAATCTGGGGGAGGCCTAGCGTTAAGTCTCGAGCGACGATGACGTAGAGACGGATTATTTTAAAAGTATCAGAATTAAACGCAGCTTTAGGCAGAACTACTGCAGGATGTTTGCTGAAATTACTGCATGAATGGAAACCATTTGCGGAAAGCCAAAAGAAAATAAAAACAATTTTTGTAAACTGTAAATTTACAACCATATGATAGAGATAAAATTAAATAAGTAAGTAAGTACGTAAGTAAGTGCGTACGTATGTACATAAGGAAACATATATATACATAAGTAAATAAGTAAGGACGCAAGTTATTAAGTGAATCTTAATAGTGATTACGTACGCGCTTACTTATGTATGTATTAAGAAGTAGGTACGTAAGGTAGTAAACGCGTATTTTTGTCCATAAGTAAGCACTATGAAAATACGTAAGTAAATAAGTAAGTAGGTAATTTAGTACGTAAGCTCGTACATAAGTAACCATGTAAGTAAATCAGTATGTATGCAAGAATATAAGTAACTACGTAAGTTAGTAAGTGCGTACATATGTAAATAAGTAAGATGTAAGTACATAAGTAAGTATGCAAGTATGTACGTAAAATAAGTAAGTACGCAAGGACATAAGTAAGTATGTAATTAAGTTCGTAAATATGTTAGTAAATACGTACATAACTAAGCACTATATAAATAAGTACGTAAGGACGCAAGTGAATCTTAGTAATGATTACGTACATGCTTACTTATGTACATACATACGCACTTAAGACTTAAGCACGAAGGCATGTATGAAATAAGTAAGTATGCAAAGACATAAGTACGTAAGTTAGTACACAAGTAACCATGTATGTAAATAAGTATGTATGCAAGAACAAGTAAATATAAGTACAATACAAGAACAAGCAAGAATAAGTAAATACGTAAGTTAGTGTGTACGTATGTGCATAAGTATGTGCATAAGTATGTAAATAAGTAAGTATGCAAGGACATATGTAAGTACGTAAGTAAGTTAGCAAGTGAATTTTTATAATGTGCTTACTTATGTACATTCATAAGCACTTACTAACTTACGTACTTCCTTGCATACGTACTTATTTACATACGGGCTTACTTATGTACATACTTACGCACTTAAGACGCAAGTACGCAAGTTAGTAAGTGCGTATTTTTGTACATAAGTAAGCACGTATGTAAACAAGGAAGTATGCAAGTATGTAAATGAGTACGCAGATATGTACATAAATAACAATGTATGTAAATAAGTACGCAAGGACATGAGTATGTATGTAATTAAGTTCGTAAATAAGTTAGTAAGTATGTACATAAGTAAGCACTATATAAATAAGTAAGTATGTAAAGACGTACGTAAATAAGTGAATCTTAATAATGATTACATACGTACTTACTAACTTACATACTTCCTTATGTCCTTGCATACTTATTTACATACATTGTTATTTATGTACATATTTGCGTACTCATTTACATACTTACATACTTCCTTATGTCCTTGCATACGTACTCATGTACATACATACGCACTTAAGACGCAAGTACGTAAGTTAGTGTAAACAAGTAAGTATGTAATTAATTTCGTAAATATGTTAGTAAGTATGTACATAAGTAAGCACTATATAAATAAGTGAGTATGTTAGGATGCAAGTAGGTAAGTAGCTAAATGTGTATGTATGTACACATTTGTACGTAAATAAGTATGTAATTAAGTAAATAAGTTGATAGATAGATAGATAGATAGATAGATAGATAGATAGATAGATAGATAGATAGATAGATAGATAGATAAAACAAGCATACTATAAACTAAACAGGCATTATATTTTTATCTACCAAATATGATAATTCATAAATCAGCTTGACTCGTCCCGTCTCACCAAACAGCGTGTAATCGACGTCTAACACGAGTAACCTCTTCCCCTCTCTGGGTGGGTTTAACTCCTCCACTTTGTACTCTTTGACGCGGCGTGCGATCTTAGCCAGATTCTCCTCTCTACATGTAAATGTTCGGGTATAAACAGGAGGAAATGGTTAAGATGTGGCATTATGGCAGATAAACACACGCAGGTGATTTGGATGTGTTTCCAGTAACGCACCTGTTTTCCACCTCGATCACCTCCTCTTCGATGTCAAAGTCATTGATGACATCATCGCTTTCAGGAGGAGGAGCCAGGACGTCTTCCTTCAAGGGGAATGCGCAATTTATTTATTTTTTTTAAAACACACAAAAATAAGAAACAAATTCCAAAAATATACGCAAAGACGACATTGTGGACATTCGCCATGGCAACAACAGCTGTTTTTTTTTTTTTTTCTTTCACTTCTTTTACTTGTGCTTTTATGTATACATATACATATATATATATATATATATAATCATTTAATCTATTTTGTTTTCTTTCTTGCCTGTTATTTTATTCTGTGTTAGTGGAGCAACCGATAAATTCTTTCCGAGATGAATATAGTTCTGGAAAAAAAATCGGTAGTAATCTAACTCCACAGCACTCTTGACTTTCTTCTCCATCATACAAGGTGCGAGATTCTTACCAGACTTTCCTCTCTGCTGCCCATCATCATAATCTTGGTGTTGGGTTTAAGCTTCAGGAGGCCGAGCTTCATGTCATCATCGGCTGGTTTACCTGCAAACAGACATCACCACGCTTACCCTGAGACAGGCTTGTCTCTTCTAGCGATTTAATCGTCTCTACACGATATCACACTGCCACGATATCCACTGACGTTTATTAACGGACGCCGTCTGGAAGCCCCGCCCCCTTCTCCTTCCCCTTCCCCTCATCTCACCTGCTCTCGACTGGACTCGTCGCACGTTCTCGCTTTCTCTCACGGTAAATGGAGAATGTCTTGAGTTCATTAATGTGAAATAAAATCTTTGCTGATTCCACTTAGCTAACATTAAACATGTATACACTTAACATCAGTTATTATGTTTATTAGAGACGCCACCGAAACATTTCGGCAAAAAAAAAAAAAAAAAGATGCAATTTTTTTACCTGAAAATATCAAATAGTTTTACAGTGAAGTGTGAAATCTATCACTTTACAGATAATGTTAATGATTATAATTAGAGATTATAATAGTGAGTAAGTATGTAGGAATAGTGATTATAATTAGAATTTAATTAAATACACTGGTTTGGGTTTTTTTTTTTTCTGCGCCGTTCAGCACTCAGACACGTTCAAACACTTTGAGCAGCAGATCAACAGTGAACATGTCGGCCATGTGGGACATCAGACAACCAAGCTGTAAAAAAGGATAATATTAAAAATAATATTAAAAATTACTGCACGTTACTGCGGAGTTTTCGTACTTGTCTCTGCCTGGTAAGCAGTTCCTGACTTCACAGATGGTAATATTATTACTCCTCCTCTACTCTCCTTAAACCCGAAATGCAGGAAATGATCGTTTTAGTGTCTTTATTCAGGCTACCGGTTCTGGGAGATTCAATCGTTTAGCATGATTGTGTAAAATGGTCAATCACGAGCCGGGACAGGTCAGTATCGCACAAGCGTTGCTGCCGTTTTGTCGCTGGTGAGGTGGTGAGGTGGAAATAGTCAAAATGGTTATTATCTGGTGTAAAATTCACACACACAAGAGACTGAATGGATACTAAACACAGGTAGGAACTCGTGCTGTAAGAGTAGAGGTCTCTCTGAACAATTTTACCTCTGATCTTCAGGCCCAGCAGTTTCTGGCGTTCGGGCAGGACTCCAGTGAGAGATTTAATGGACTGTTTCAGGTCCAGCACGGTGTCGTCTTCTGACAAAGCGCTGATGGAGTACTCATGTCCTCCCCACTTTATTATCACCGACAGGGACATGATGGGAAAAATCTGTGGAGGAGAAAAACAACACTGAACTCCTGCTCATTGGCTTCAAACATTGCGTTCACCCTTCGAGCAAGGACTGTCCGGTCTGAGTTGTAAAACGCCTTGGATATCCCTGCTGAAAAACAAACAAACAATAGAAACCATCACAGAAATTCTAATGGTTTCCACTACAAATACCATTACAAACTATGGTATGGTCCGAAGGCAAAAGATTACCAGCAGAGACCCACAGGGACCATCAGAGTTTCCATTAAAACCAATACAATTCCCATTATAACCATTAAAACCACTGCAACTTCTATGAGGGTTTCTCTTCTTCTTTTTTCAGCAGGGGTTGTGTTTATAAAAGTCATGCATTACAGGTTGATGAAAATGTTTGGCTTGTACATTGGAGCTGTACGAGTTTTGTTTTTGTTTTTTTGTTAATAAAAAGAAGTAAATAGTACCGTTTTACAGGATGCTGGGTCACCTTAAAGACAGTAACACACCAAACTCTCCAGTCTGAAACACAAATCATGTAAAAACCACTGAAAACCTGAACAAATCACTAACACTGAGACACTTTTATTCATGACTTATGAGTTTTATGACTTATACTTTAACTAGCTGCTTGCTTAGGCGTGTGTGTTACAAGCTTTGCTGCATATATATATATATATATATATATATATATATATATATATATATATGTTCACTTTTACATAGAAACATTGTTTTTCAGTATACATCGCTATAATGACACCAAAGTGATAAAGAAACTGAGCTAAATGTCTTTGTATGAACGTTAGTTGCTAGCTAGCTACCGGCTCAATCCCAAACGGCGCCCTTTAACACATGAAGTGCACTATATAGGGTGCAGCCGCCATGTTTTCCTTCTTTATAGAAAACTGACGGGAAGGTACAAGGAGGTGATTTGGGACACAGCCACTGCTTTCTGATCACCGTTAAAGCAGGAATGTGCTGGGTTTATTAGGATTTATTAGCGACTACGATTTCTTATTATTAGTTTTATTATTATTATTAATAATAATGTTGTTGTTATTATTATTACTATTATTATTTCACTTACATCAAATAGAGTTCATTCTGTTGATTTCCATGGAGCATGTTCTTCTTCGCCCTCCTTCTTTCTCCATTTATTTGTTGCTACACGAACTCAATACCGCCACCTGCGGCCTGGAGGGGAATTACAGCGGAGTCATGGCGCACTTCTCATTTTTATAAATTTTTATTAAACTGCTTTCCTTTCTTGTTTCTTATCTCCTGGATTTATGGTTTATTTCTGATGATGTTATAACTATATCGAGTTGTTCTGAGATCTCTCTTGCCCCATAATTTGCTCCTCCAGTGCTTGGAGAACTTAAAACCACAAATAGGTTGGTTTAGACGAAGCCCTTACAAGATGTGATTGTGCAAAAGCTTTAAGGAAAAGTCCTGTCTTTGCTCAGTCTGCATTTACTTATGATTGGAATGAGCCTCCTGTTGATTTAAGAGATTTGAAAACCATTAAATAAATAAATAGTGTAAAGTAAGTAAATAACTGAACAAGCAGGTTACTGGAAGTTAACAAAAGCCTTCTCATATGAAAAATATATTTAGAAATGATACGAAATCTTTGTTGTCACTACACAATGAAGGAGATTCTTCATTCTTAATTATTCGTAATAATGAATTCTTAATAATGATTAAGGAGATAAAAGGAAAGTCTGACTTGTCCGCTATTGCAAAATGGGAATTATTTAATTTGAATAATTTGAATGATATTTTGAAATTCTATAAAAAAGAAACCAGTAATCTTGCCGAATTGCTGCCAGTATTAAGGATATTGTTGGACTCTTAAATATTCTGTTATTTATTAGTTTGTTTGTTTGTTTGTTTATAATTTAATACTTCACCTCAGACTGAAACATATCCATACCGGACCTTAATCATTTAAATATAGGAGATACGAGGAGTAATGCAGTGACACTATCAGTACCTGTATCTGTATCTGGATTTAAACCCAAAATGGGTGTGGCCTAAACCGAAAAATTAAAGATGAACTCTACCTCCGAAACCCTGGAAACACAGAAAAACACTTTATCATATGGAAATGTTGGCGGTATCGGCATGGCGTATGAATTCTGACAGTTCCTCGACCTCAGCTACATCACTCCAGTTCATCATCATTCTACTATAGAACTAGAGACGGGCACTACTGTTTTTTTTTGTTTGTTTGTTTGTTTTTTAACCCTGCACATGCAGTATTATTTTTGTATGATGTTTTCTACCAAACTGAATTGGTTCTATTTCCAAAATGATAAACAAACTCGTCATTTAAACCACCACGAGTCTGACCAGTGCGTTACTAATGATGTTGTAAACGTATCACGCTGCATCACACGTTCAGGTTAATGTCACTGTTAATGTCAGGGTTCAAATATATTTCACTCTTACGACGAATTAAGTACGCACATGCAGCTGCTACGTGAGCAACGTTGCGCATATATTTCGCTTACGATTAATACCGGCACGTCTGAGCCAAACATCGCTGTCCCTGTTCAAGTTTCCGAGTCGAGCTGTAATGTTTAGCGATTTCATGCTCAGTGACGCTAAACAGCTCCGTTTCTCTTTAAAACGTTCTGTCTTGGGCACGATTGTTGTCTCGAATTGAAAACCCTCATCGTACAATAAAAATCTAGAAAATCCAGAAGCCTCGTACTCAAAACAGACCCTTTATTAGGTTTGAGAGGCTTTTAAAATCCTAACTGTACCAGGACAAGCGTTAGTGCTAATAATCAATAACAGTCTAGAGTAGTATGTAAGCATGAGATCTGAGACACAGCGTCAGTGTTGTTTATTTATTTGCAAACATGGCGTCACTTGGTGCTATACTGCCCGCGGCAGCCATCTTGTGTACCGCAACCGGATGAGTCTTCAGGATGAGCTCGGTTCCCCAGCGTCGCACACTCACACTGCACACTACTCACACTCACATTACTCTGGATCACGCCATCCAGATAAAGGCAAACCTTCGGGATGGGCTACAAACACCGCCATCTTTGTTTTGGGCAATAAAATAACTGACTGCCCAGGAAGCTGAAGTCTGAATAATGAGGATCTGGCTGTATATCTGATTGAGTGATGTCGATGTTGACATTGAATAATCGTCACAGAGACTGTTTACAGAGTAATTATAGAGTAATAAGATAAAAAAGAATCAAATATGATTTTAGTGATCAATGATTATATAGGTGATGAGTGATGCAGTTTATATTTTTATGACGACATCGTCACAATGTACACGTAGTGAACAACAAGCGTACTGTAAATCAGGCTTTATTTTATTATGATCTTTGTAAATAAGTAAAAATGTCCAACTCACACCTCTAATCTCAACTCTGTCAAGTTTTCTAGCAATAATAATAATAATAATAATAATAATAATGATAATTGTGTGCCTTCCTCTCCCTAGACACCAGGTCTGAGACTTTTTAAATTAAAACATTTCATGCCTTTTATTTCTTTAATGATTTATATATGGTATATAATCATAATTTAGCAGTTTTACAGCAGATTTTTGCAGAGCTGGTTTATTTTTGTGAGGTCTTTAGGCTTGTCGAGTGTTTTCCCACAATCCTGTGCCTGAAGTGAAAGCTAGATTACAGATAAAGAGAGAGCGTTGGATAACTTTTACACGCTGTTATAGCTTTAGATATATATATATAAATTTTTTTTTTTACTGAATATGGGTGACGCTGTGGCAGAGTACACAGACCGGCTTCAAAACCAGGTCAGATTTACTTTTAAACTCTTGTAATATTTATAAAGAAACACACTGTCTATGTTTTCTATGTGTGCTCCAGCATGTGGAACAGTTTCTGATGTAACGCAGGTTAAATCCCAAATAACTTCCTCCACCCTACACTAGTGCACTATTAAGGCAGGAAGTACTCCGCTCTTTTGCACCCTATGTAGTGCTCTAAGCCGTGATTTAGCATCGAGCCTTTCTGAGAGCGCAATGCTAGCAACCTAGCATAAAGCTTGTTAGCGTTGGAGTTCTGAGTATTTAAGTATTTAATTGATAAAAAAAAGGCATAAAGCCTTAATATTTCTTTATCTAACGTCGCAGGATACTGTTGCTTAATTAATAAAGAAGGAAAAGTTGCTCGAACTGTGAAGGCTAGCCCTTTGGTTAGCTTCTGAAACCGGTTGAAGCATTCCGTACTAGATAGTATGGAAGATTAGTATGAAACTGATGGAGGCTTGTTATGAGTGCATACTATTTAGTATGGTAGTATCTAGTGTTAAATGCTAGTGCTTACTCAAAAAAAAAAGAGGAGTAATTATAGAAAATAAAGATGGAATTGAGTGAAACTGACAATTTTATTATTAGAATTGAGTTATTTTAAAACTGTGTGAATGTATATTTATTCCTGATTTCTTTGTCAGGTTTTGATTTCTTTTATAAATGACTGCTCACCCTTAATGTCCTGAATGTGCTGAGATTTAAATATTAAGAAATAAAACGTAAATGTGCTAAAGAGTCCAAAAATCTGAGCACACACACACACACACACACTGGTAATCTGGGAATGAACTGGAAATGTTTAAGAATATTAAAACAAAAACAAACAAAAAGTTTAAAATCAAAGAAAAGAAATGTTTTTTTTTCAGTATCTTGAATATTCATTATTTAAAATTTTGCATTATTTCTAAATTTAAAACGTAAGCAAACTTTACGACGGATTTGATCGGAAGAAAGAGATTTTCTAATATAATTCCTGATGCATATTATTGCATTAAATTAGAAAAGAATGCAAAAATGGAAGTATTTTTAGTTGATTTTTTGGACTTCTGGACTCCGCTGTGTGTGAAAAGATTCCTGAATGGACGCTTTACACACTTGGTGAATAAAGTCTTAATAAATAAAAGCGTGCGTTTGAAAGAGTGAAAGATTGTGGTGCTCGTCCTGACAGGAGAAGGAGATCGCGTCTCTCTGGGCTCAGGTGGAGAACCTGAAGAAGGAGACGGGTTTCTCCTCGCCGGCGCTGGAGGAGCTCCTGGAGGAGAACGCCAGGCTGAAATATCGCCTGAACATCCTCAAAAGGGTAAGCGCTTTCTGGTCAAGGACATTTTTCCCCCCATCGTCTCACACAGATGCTGTCAAAGCTGAGATGTTTCTGTACTGTTTTGTTCTAGTTGCGAAGCGTTTGCTGAGCGTATTTTCCGTTATTGTATCACAACATGCTTCCTCGTTTGGATGAAAAGTTAAAGAAAAACGAGTTCTCCAGCTCTGAGATGGTTTCACTTTTTGTACAGAGTGGGAAGTGTTGCATCTGACGCAACAACTCGTTTGCTGTTTCATAATAGAAAATACTCTCACACTTAATAAAGATAATAATAATAATAACAATAACAATAACAATAATGGTATCTCTACCTGTTAAATTAGCCTGGGCTCAGTTACCTGCAGGTGTATTTGGTTATTTAGTGTTGTTTTAATGCTTAAATTTAAAAAAAGGCCCTGAAGGTGTGCCACTGGTTTGTCTAATGACTCACGACTTTAACACATTATAAGCTATATTTAGCTAATAGCTACAGTATATAGCATCTAACATATAGCTAATGTAGGATTTAATTCGATTGCTTAAGTGGGATTTAAAGCGGTATCCCAGTGAGTTTCATGAAAAAGGAGCAAATGATCTTAAACTGTATTATCTCCTGTTTTGATATTCTGACTTTAAATAAGTGCAGGGGGTAAAGTTCTGACAATCTGGATCCATGCAGCTGTTTATAAGGCAGCGATTGAAATGAATAATAACCGAGAATAATTCCTGTGTTTAAATCGGTGTGTAAATCATTTAACAATAGTGTGGCGACTTGCTATAACTCTGATAGCTACCTGTAAAATGTTCCCACGCTACGTTATCGTTAGTCACAGATAATAAGTAGGCCTACCCCCGATTCTGAACAAAGTCGGTCCGGGGATACTGAATCGTGGCGAATTGTATCAGATTCAGTGTACTGAATCGACAGAATATTGATAACTGTTCAAATATTGAATCGAATCGTATCACGTGGGAGTGTGAGGTTTACCTCCACATCCGGCTATGAGTGATGCGACATGACGTGAACTAGTACTGGAGGCTTTTTAAAAAAAAAAAAAAAAAAAAAAAAAAAAAAATAAAAAATCCCCTTGCTGTCAAAAACACTTTGTAGTTTTCATTTCCACACTAGTGAGAGAACCCTGATAAATTCGGACATTGCTCTTCACTGCTTTCCAGAGTGTACAGGAGGAGAACAGCTACAGCAGCAAAAGCATGACCAACGTCAACCAGAGACTACAGGAGATCTTTGGGCATGCCATCAGCGTGGCTTACCCCGACGTGGAGAACCCACCGCTCGCTGTCACGCCCAACCAGCAGCCCAAGTTTGGAGACTACCAGTGCAACAGTGCCATGGCAATGTCTCAGGTATTAATCTAATCAGAGTGATCGTTTAAACCTAAAACATCTTCAGACTCTAGACAGAAATGTAATGGATTTATAAAATTCGTGTCAGAACCTCACTGTTTTAAGTAAGAAGTAAAACACGGTAATAATCCACGGCCCGACAGCGATGAAGCCGCAACCCAGAAGTGGATTACTTTCATGTAACAGCACTGAAAAGTTTTATTCTACTTCGATATTTAATTATAATCCGGCTAATTGGATAAGAGCCCGAATGAGCAGGTGTACGGGTGTTCCTAATAAAGTGGCTATGAGAGTATAGTGCTAAAAGGCTTGCGTGTTTTGATAATACTGTCGTACGTTGTTCCATATAATCTGTCATACATTTCTAGTATCCATTTTCTAAGATTGTTCGATGAATTGTTTCTTTCTTTTCGCAGATGATGAAGGGAAAAGGACTGAAGGTTAACCCCAGGGAGATAGCTGAGAAGATTTCCCAAAACATTCCTGACAACGAGCTGATTGAGAGAACGGAAATTGCTGGACCAGGTGGAGTTAGAACACGAGATATGGACTTGCTGAGATCCACAGAACCTTCAGAGCTGCATGAATGATGTTAAACGATGTTCTGTTGTTGCAGGTTTTATCAACATTCATCTCAAGAAGTCATTTGTGTCAAAACTTCTCACCAACTTGCTTCTCAGCGGCGTGCAGCCTCCAGCTTTAGCCACGAAAAAGAAGGTTAGAGAAACCTTCTCCTTAACAGCAACTCTGAGCAGATGATATAGACTGACTTACATAAGTTTTCACCCCCCTTTGACCTTTACAAGTTGATTACATTACAGCCTGATCTGTGAGGTGGACTTAATTTGGATTATATGTCCTGTTTCTACACAAACGAGCCCAAAAATGTTGAAGTGAAGAGGAAAAGTCAGTATAATTGGCAAAATTACTTGCAAATAAAAAAAAATATTTAACAAATATTCACCCCACTGCTATGAAACTCCTAAATTCATTCTGGTGGATCAGTCTATTGCGTTCAGAAGTCACATGATTAATGTGCATTTTAAATTTTAAATACTGGAAGGCCTCAGGATTTGTTAGAGAACATACCTAAACAAACAGCATCATTTTGATCAAGGAGCTATCCAAGGAGCTGTCTGGGACAAAATGTTGGAAGAATATCAATCTGGGTTTCCTGGACTGGTTGGAAAAAGGTTCTTTGGTTAGATGACACCGAAACTGAACATTTTTGCCTTTTGTACATGCCTACATTTGGCAGAAATTCAACAGTGTGCATCATCCCGAGAACACGATTTGCTCTGTGAAGCATGGTGATGGTAGCATTGTGTTGTTGGAATGGTTTTTATCAGCGAACTGGTAAGGGTTGAGGGCGAGATGGATGGAGCCAAATCCAGGGCAAGCCTAGAAGAACACCTGTTCTTGGTCCAGACCCAAGAGCCTGATTGTGTTACAGTGACCCAGTCAAAGCTCAGACCTCAGCCTGGTTAAGAATCTGTGGCAAGCGACAACACTTGCTGTTAGTCAACAACATTCCCCATCCAGTCTGATGGAGCTTGGAAGAAGAAGAATAGGCAAAAATATCAGGATCCAGATGTGCAAAGCTGATGGAGACATGTCCCGGCTGTAATTTCTACAAGTCCTGACCAGCAGATGTTTGCTTTTTAGTTTCATTAACATTTGTGTCACAGTACATTGAGTAAATAAAATGGTAATAATCCCAATTAGGTCCGTTTCAATCCACTACAAAATGTGGAAAAGTTCAAGAGGGGTGAATACTTTTGCAAGGAACTGTTCCTCCATTATTTAATTCTTTTATCTATGTTTCTTTTTTTTTAGGTAGTCATCGACTTCTCCTCGCCAAACATCGCCAAGGAGATGCACGTCGGTCACTTGCGCTCCACCATCATAGGGGACAGCATGTGTCGTCTCTTTGAGTATCTAGGCCATGATGTCTTAAGGTCCGTCTAAACCAGGCTCTTCGTCTCCACATAAACGCCATAAATTACAGGTTTCCTAAATACAAAAGTAAAAAATTCAAATCTCAGAAATTCTGAAAATGATGCCAAAGGTGAAGCGTCCAGGATTCCCAGGGAAAAGTAGATGCTTTCGGAGTGATCGAACTCAGCATTCACTCACGCTCACGTACGTGAAGTGAAAAGACGTTGAGCAGCAATAATAATAATAATAATAATAATAGCATCTTTCTAACACTCAGGGCTGTTGTACAGACGTATATATTAAAAAATAAAATAGTGGCGCGTTAAGTGGAGTAAAAACAGAAGGTATGAACCATAGTGAGCTAAATGCGGCAAGTTTTTATGTAGCTAAGCGTAGCGTAACCTAACTAGCTAGAATGTTTCCTAAATAGTTTCGTTAGGCGTCGAGTGTTTAACGTCCCTGAAGAAAATTCGCTAATCAAAACCATCTACTTTTGGCCTTATTTACGTACAATCTATAACTTCTGCTTTTTAAAAATATCTCAGAATCATAATGTATTCGATGTAATTTTAAATTGTACGTTTTTTTTTTAAAGGCAAATCTTATTCCTAGCAAGTTCAAAACATAAAAAAATGATTAAATATAACGCAGAAAAAAAGGATTGTATGTAATTAAAATCAAAATAGTCCCAACTTCGGATTGAAGTCCTTTTGTTAGTCTGGGTTTTAGTGCTGAGAGTCTTGCAGAGAGAGCGATATCGTCTGCTGTTCATGCTTTCATCCGTACCATTTTATTACAGCGATTTAAAGTGCTTTTTCTGTTAAAAAACCCGGCTAAATAAATCAAAACAGGTTTTGGCCAGAATTGGATAAAAGGATTTTCTGCCTATAACACAGTTTGAAGCTTCTACTTTTAAAAAAATAAATATATTTACCCTGAGCGCTGTAGAAAGGTTTTTTTTTTTATTAGCTTTCTAACCTTGTCTTTGCTTTGTGGAAAGCTGAAGGTAAACAAGGAGCCGGTTTATCAAATGCAGCTGCCGGAACAGCTGCAGGCTGTGAATAAAGACGGGTTTGAAGATGGATATAGTTTTCACGGCCGTATTTATTATCTTGGTTTTATTTATTACATGATAAATAAAACGCAAAGGTGTAGGAGATGCTAACAAACCACCAGCGGAGGAGCAGTGTTGCCTTTACAACAAATGAAATCAGAATTACATCTAAACAATGAATTCTGAGACTGCTAATTTAATTAATCTGATGTTAAGTTAATAATTTCAGGGTTTTTTTTTTGTAACGGCTACAAAAATAAGTTAAGGAGGAATATATATATATATATATAATTTATATTTGAGCCTTTTACAATTTTAAAACTCGAACATAAAACAAACTACTTCCAGGTATAACACTTCATATATGGTTTTTTTTTTAATGTTCTTTAAAGAGATATTGTAATACCAAAGATATCTGTATAGTGACATCATTTATCACTGTATTGATATTATATCATCACATCTCCCAGCCTTGTGCCCCACACACACACACACACACACACACACACACACACACACACACACACACACATTATCCCAGTAATTTTGAGTTCTTGTTTTCCATTGTGGAATTTGTCGTTTTAGGTTGAACCACATAGGAGATTGGGGCACACAGTTTGGAATGCTCATCGCTCACTTGCAGGACAAGTTCCCAAATTATCTGAGTGTTTCCCCACCAATCGGAGACCTCCAGGCTTTTTACAAAGTAAGCCACCCTGGGTTCAGTTGCCCTTTAAACTATTCTTACAGTAATCTCTTTCCACCCGTGTAACGCACCTATCTTCATTCACCTGTGATTTTTTATAAAAGCTCAATATGGAAATGGGCCAGTCTGTGCATTTCACACAAATAGACTAGTTGTTAGATTTAACATTTCCTATGTACCAGCTTATGTAAAGCTCTCTGCGGTCGCTCGGCGTGTTGTCCTCGGAAATTAACGCGTCTGCGCGTCCTCAACATCCGGACGCGTCGGGGTTCCGGCGATTTACAGCATTAGTGAAGTCGTTTAGAAAGAAAGCACTTGGTATTAAAGTGTTGCTTTCTGCCGGAAATGAAATGTCAGCAGTGCGCTGCCTCAAAAAAATAACCTATGAGCTGCGTAAAAAAAGTGAAAAAAGAACCATATAAGTGGGGTTCATTACACTATAAGGGCTTCCAGGAGTCATCAGGATATTTTGTTTGTTTTTTTTCCCCCCACACGCAGTTCAGTAAGAAACTTAATTAAGATTTTTTTTTACTATTTGATTTACACAACAAAATAGCAGATGTTTGTAGGATGTGTAAGCATTCATAGGTCAATACCTGTAGAACCATGTTTGGCTGAAATTACAGCTTGGATATGTCTCTATATCAGCTTTGCACATCTGGATCCAGATATTTTTGCACATTCTTTTTGGAAAAATTGCTCTCGGACTGGATGGAAAAGTCTTGCTCATGATTCTTAATCAGACTGGGCCGTTCTGACGTACGCTGCTTTGGCAGTACGCTTAGCATCGTTGTCCTGTTGGAAATTCGATCCTTCGCCCCAGTCTCAAGTCCCTCGCTCACCGGGACAGGTTTTCTTCTAGTATGGTCCTGTATTTGGCTCTCAACCCTGACCAGGTTTCCAGTCCCTGCTGATGAAAAGCATCCCCACAACACGATGCTACCACCACCATGCTTCGCCGTGGAAATGTGTTCTCATTGTTGGGGTTTCTGCCAAACGTAGCCCTTGGTAACGTTTATTTTTGGTATTATTACACCACAGAACCTTTTCTCTTTGGTCTTCATGATGCTGTTTGTTTGGGTCTGCTCTCTAACAAGGAGGCTTTCTGGAACAGGTTTATTCGTCTTCAGATCGCATGACACGCTAATTGCACGCGGGTTGATTCCATCCAACTAATCATGTAATGGCAACTGGTTACACCAGAGCTAAATTATGGGGTTTCGAAGTGCAGGGGTGAATACTTATGCAAACACAACTTTTTAGGTTTAAATTTGATTCAGTGGTATCACCGAATATCGTAACGTATCGTGTGGAAGCCTGAGGTAGATTGTTGTGAGTGCTATTGTTTCAAACGATTCTCTCACCTTTTCACTCTCAGGAGTCAAAGAAGCGCTTCGATGAAGACGAGGAGTTTAAGAAGAAGGCCTATCAGTGTGTCGTCAGGCTGCAGAGCAAAGAGCCAGACTTCATCAAGGCCTGGAATCTGATCTGCGACGTGTCTCGGGAAGGTGTGTTCACACCAAGCTCTAACACTCTCGCTCTCCGAGATACAGGTCACACTGCCGAGGCTGTAAATGAGAAATAATCACATTGCCAACAGGGGGCAGCGCTGCATCAGGGCCGAGGTAGCATCTGAGAAGGCTTGATCTGAGAAAGACTGTTAATTTCATATATTTTTTTTCCCTTTTCCCTGATTCAATGTCTGAGCAATGTTTATCTAAATGGATGGTTGACCTAATACTACGAGACACCTAATAGCCTTGTGGTGAGATTTATTATCTGCTCTGTCCGCGGTGATTGATTATACCGCCAACTGCGAGCATATTGAAGGATGTTGCATTTATTCATCTGTAGCGAGGGAATGTAAACAGTGAATAATTTCGTTTTGTCGTTAGCAGTTCCCAGAAATCAAATAGTAAGACGAGCCATTAGTTTTTCCCCTTTTAAGGAGAGATAACCGGTTTTCAAGTCCATTTCACACAAAGCTTCAGGGCATCAGGGTTGAAACTAATTACATGGAGGGATGAAAAATTGCTGCTTGGAGGCACAATGAACTCAGCACATGTAGGTCTCTTTATTTTACTCAAGGTACTACTAAAAGCGTATTGGCCCAGCTGGCTCTGTTTTATTCTGGATGTGTCCACATGCTCAAGTGTTGCAGGCATGTGGCGTGTATTCGCAGAGATACCAGATATCCTTATGTTCATTCTTTACGAGATAATATAGTAAAGTTTTTTTTGTTTTTTTTTTGTAGCTTTCATAGCTCTTTAGGGATTTGCAGCAAGTTAAATTGACTTTACAGTAACGGCAGAAGGTAATATACAAGCTTAGCTCCTTGTTGAATAAATTGATCTTGTTAAAATCGTTACGTTACAAAATGTAAAAAAAAAAAAAGTTTTTAAAAAGACCTCCTGCAACTGATTTCACTTTGCAATACGTGATAAACTCACTAGAGTTCAAATTTAATACGCTATTCAGGGGCCAAATGAATAACTTGGCCAAATGAATGAAAGTCTATTAAATTTCCAGATCACATTGTATGGCATTTTTTGAAAGACCTTTTCAGCTAATTCACTCCTCGATCCATCATTTTAGCATCTCTGTTCGATATAATATGTGTGTATATATATATATATATATATATATATATATATATATATATATATATATATATATATATATATATTTCCAAACAGCAGATCGACTTCAGCTGGATTTGGATTATAGTTTCTGAACTCTGAAGGACAGAGAAGACCAATGGCGTAATTCTATTTCTTGATTAAATCCTTGACAAGCTGGGATTTTGGGGAAACTCTTTGCCGTTAATGCTTTAATCAGAGCGAGCGCACAAATAGAGACTTTCCCTGTGAAGGTCAGTGGGTCCATGTTTGCATCTGAGTGTGCTTTTCCCTAGTGGAAGCCTCAAATCCTGCCTGTAAATCCACAGGCACTTGCTTTGTTAGATTTCCCTAAAGTGTGGCTTCAGTAATTAAGTGATGCTGTCCCTCTGGGTTTATTTATTTATTTATTTATTTATTTCTCTCTCTCTCTCTCTCTTTTTTTTTTTTTTCCTCTTACTCTCGTGTCTGCGAATGCGACAGAGTTCCAAAAGGTCTACGACTGCCTGGGTGTCCATATTCTGGAGCGAGGGGAGTCGTACTACCAGGATATGATGACCGACGTGGTGAAGAAGTTTGAGGAGAAAGGTGAGTGGGACATTACAGGTGCTGGTCTGCAGTCAGATTCCGTCTTGCCGTAGATCTCGCTCGTTCAGCTAAACGAAACCGAGTCAGCACGCTTCATCTCGCGTGAATGCGAACGCCTGAATGTAGATAATCGTCGACAAATGCTGGTTGAGATTCAGGTTTGTTTTGTGTACGAGACACCACACCCTTAACTGACACCACACCCTTAATTGTCTGTGCAGGGGTGTTGGTTTTACGTGAACAACATTATTGAAAGCTGCACGGCGGGTATTGGCGCTGTTTTCACTTGGCCAGGTGAAAACAGGTCGTGAACGTGCACCTGCACATGTACGTTTAAAACTAGAGATGGCACAGACTGGAAAACTAGATCAGATACGAAAGGTAGAACGAACGAATCAGTTTGGATTCTGTATGAAATCTAGCCTGAAACATCAAAAAAAATTCCTTTAAGCCCAACATAATGAAAACCAATGTAAATTAAGTCGCATGATAATCACATTGGCCACCGGAGGGCGCTTTCGCACCTAGAGAACTGAGAACGTCTCACTCAGGTAGACATGGACAGTTTATTTTGGTCCTCACCTGAGTGTGATCGCTGTGTTTCTCATTCCCAACTCACAAAACGAAAAACGGATGCTTTAGAGGAGGCACTCAGCCGTACACACGCGTCTGTGCGGTAAAACCTCGACTACACGTGCTTCCTGGGAAAGAAAATAAACTCATTAAGAAAAGCGAGATCCCACAGGCTGAATATCACCACTTTTACTTTTCTATAAATAATGAATAATCACTGTGAGTTCCTGAAATATGACGCACGTGACTTAAATATCCAGCTTCGTAGAAAATACAACCCGCTAGAAACCCGCTCCTGCTGCGGATCATTTCATCGCTGTCCGGATGATGAGTCGTGTAAAAAAAAAAAAAAAAGACTACAGATGTCCCGCTGATAAACTAATTCAGTCTGAATAGGGCTTTAGTTGCTATAGCAACAGCGAGTATCTAGCTATTTAGCAATATTGTAAATGTCATGTAGGTTCTCCCAGGACGTTCCATCATGGCCGTGTCTGCAGTACTGAAGGCCTTTGCTTTTTACTTAGAACTAAAATCGATGTGTGGACAGCAGTAACATGTGCTAACGACTCACTGCTGCTTTAAACTGTCTGAACTGACTGCGTGAGATCGCCAACGTTAGCACCAAATTCCGCCCAGTGCATGAGACGAATTAGACGAATAGAGCATGAAATGCAAACATGTAGGCTTCAGAATGTATCCATTAGGGGGCAGCGTTGTTTTAAGATTCTCTCTCTGTCTCCGTCTCTCTCTCTCAGGCCTGGTGGAGTTGGATGAGGGCAGAAAGATCATATTCGCCCCTGGTCAGTCCATCCCTTTGACGGTGGTGAAGTCGGACGGCGGCTACACGTACGACACGTCGGACCTCGCAGCCCTGCACCAGCGCCTCTTCGAGGAGAACGCTGACATCATCATCTACGTTACAGACAGCGGACAGGTGTGTAAGCATCACCTCTCACCTGTAACAGGACACGAGCTCACGCAGGTGGGGTCGGTGATTCCACTAACATCCAACCAATCAGGTTGCCTGTCAGGTCAGAAAGCTCCGCCTCTCGCACTAGCATTCGGATGTTTGTATGTGTGCGTATGATTGCGTGTTCGTTCCCTGACAGGCTATGCACTTCCAAGTGGTGTTTGCTGCGGCGAGAATGATCGGCTGGTATGACCCCAAGGTCACACGTGTGGAACACGCCGGTTTTGGAGTGGTTCTGGGAGAGGACAGGTACGTACACCTTCTGATACTGCTGTTCAATAAATACGAAAGACTGCGCTCTGTCCATTTTCGGTAGGCGGGTTATTGCTTTATGGTGTGTCCGTATTTCTCTAATGCACTCTTTCTGTGCCACAGGAAGAAATTTAAAACCCGCTCGGGGGACACGGTCAGGCTAATGGACTTGCTGGAAGAGGGTTTGAAGAGATCCATGGACAAGCTTAAAGAGAAAGAGAGAGATAAGGTGAACGCTTCAGGCACAGACGAGGGGGGGAAAACACACACACACACACACACACACACACACAGGCTTATTCGTTTATCCTCTTTTCTGCTTCTTTCTATCCACACTAAATTCCTCTCAGAGCGCCTCACTTCACTGCTTAACCTTTTCTCGGCTTTTCCAGTGGTTTGGTCCAAACAATATCAAGGTGCAGCAAATGAGAGCAAAATGTAGACTTACTGTAGAGCAATCGACTCCCAAAGACCTGCAGCGACTTCTCTAATAACCCCACGACACCTCTGGAATGAAGTGATGATTTGAAGGGGGAAAAAAAAGTTCCTTTGTATCAGCATCACTTGATCTGACAGGCTATTTAATGGTTAGATAATCTGATCTATCCTTCTTCTGCCTCATTGGCTGTAAGCTTTTGAGTTTTTTTTTGTTGCCTAATTGCATTAGCTTATATATATATATATATATGCTTATATATATATAATGCCAAGCCTCCGTACTTGTCAGGGATATTACAGTTTACACATGTTCCATTTAACATTCTGGAGAGAAAGCTAGCAGATGTGTAATTGCACCCTGTTCCCTCAAGCATAAGCAGTTAGAAGTGCGGTTGTGGCGGCGGAAGCTGATTCCGATCCTATTTCGCAATTACGGTACTAAAGATTGTTTAGCCGCTAAAGCTGGCTGTTATCCTCAAAGCACCACCTTCAATGAGAACATATAACCGCTAGCATGCGCTAGCATACAGTCACCTTGAGTGATAATTAGGATACTAGCTGGACATGAATGAAGCATTTTAACTGTACTGCGAGGAGAGAACAACAGACTTACTGAAGTTTTGTTGAGGACGCAAACATGATCTCCTCCTTCAGAGACTTTTTAGAAGAGGATACGGACTACAGCTCCATTGCGCGCATCTCTACACACATCTCTACACACATCTCTACACACATCTCTACACACATGCGTAGTCTGTATTCATGAAATTAACCAGGAAACTCTGAATTGAATACATCTCTGTATTCAATTTCTGCTGCTACAATATTTATAATATACTATATATATAATCTTTATACCCTCTACCCGGCTGTTACTCCTTATATTTACATTTACAGCAACTTCTATTGTTACTCTTTTGCACTTCTGTCATCCGATTCGCTTTCTCCTAGAACTGCGCGCTAGTCGGCGCTGCGCTGTAACTCACTGTGCCTATTGGCTCGTTTTTGGTAGTTTTGTGCTGTCTTGTGTATCTGCACATATCTGCAACAAGAAGTTTGCTTTGCCTCACTGAAAGAAAATAAAGAACTGGAATCGTAACTCTTGAATCTTTCGTAGTCATCACTTTCATATGGGGAATCACCTTGATTTGTTTTTATTATTGGCACGCTCCAGACTCAGAAACCCAGGGCTCGCGGCAGGATACGAGTTCCCGAGTGGTAATTGCGACATTGTTGTGGCGTTCATGTGCGTTCACCTCGTAATTCCGATACTCCGGATAGGACTGAAACATAGATCTGCGGCAGCACATCGGAATTTTTGTTTGCCTGGTGCTCTCGCTTATGTATTTGTGATTTTTCCGAAATCACGAATTCATAGCGAAAGTAAAGTCAGGAAATTTTACCGAAGACGTTTCGTGAAGCAGGTTAAAAAGCTTACTCATATGACCGAGTACAACGTGGATGATTTACTCGTGCCGTGCTGTTTTATTAGTGGAATGTTGATTCGTTATACGTTATTCCTTTGTGCACATTCCAGGTTTTGACACCGGAAGAGCTGAGCCAGGCACAGCGCGCCGTCGCCTTCGGCTGCATCAAGTACGCCGACTTGTCCCACAACCGCATCAACGACTACGTCTTCTCCTTCGACAAGATGCTCGACGACAGGGGCAACACTGCCGCTTACCTGCTGTACGCCTTCACCCGCATCAGGTGAGCGTCGCTCTCTCGGCCGCTCGCCCGGGATCGATGGCTGTAAGCGAGGTGTGCGCTACACTCATTCTCGAGCTAGCGGGAAAGGAGCGGTCTCACTACGACGGCTCGATGGACCCTGTACAAATCAATACCTCTCACAGGGAAGCTGTGTGTGTGTGTGTGTGTGTGTGTGTGTGTGTGTGTGTGTGTGTGTGGGGGGAGTGGGGTTGTTTGTATAGATCACTCTAAAACACGGGCAGAAATAAGTATTGGCGCCCCTGCCCACTGTCATTGTGTGTGTTAAATTGAATATGTGCTATGTTTCCTAACTCATAAATAACTTTGAGTAGCTTTTATTTATCTAAACACGATACAGTCGTGCTAATTTCCCCTTTCACAGCTATGAGATTTTAATTTTACATTAGTTCCGAGCTAACAGTGGACTGTTCCCATGCTGTTTTTTTTTAAAAACAATGTTTTGAAAGCAGTTATGCAAATACTTTAAAATGCTGCATTTTATTTATTTTTTTTACATTCTGCATCATTTGCTAGAGGCGCAAAAACCCTATTTCTATGCAACGGGGGAAAAAAAAGTGCTATTTCTATGTTCTTATTTGTAGTCCACACAGTACCTAGTTAAAAATATCTATTAAAATGTGTGAAACTTGTTTATCTACAGTAACGCACAAGTCAATGAAGACACCTCACAGATGGTAAAAGTGTGTGTATGTGTGTACTCGGGTTTTTAAGCTCTGCGTGAGGACCAGATGATGGTGTTTGTAAGACTTTGGAATGTTTGGAACATTTCACTGATCTTATAAAAGCAAAAAAAACCCTAAAAGAGCCAAAAATGTCCTTTTAGTTACTGAGGTTAGGATTTGCGGTAGGTATAGCAGTGTTTAGCTCCAGCTGTTCATAATTCAAGGGATGCACTTCGCATGGATTGTGTGTGTGTGTGTGTGTGTGTGTGTGTGTGTGTGTGTGTGTGTGTGTGTGTGTGTGTGTGTGAGAGAGCCTGCGTGTGTGTGCATCCGCACACGGAATGAATGAATCTTGCAAATGCATACGTAAAGATGTTATTAACGTTAAAGAACACTGGAGCAGGAACGTAAAAATATCATTGAAAAATGATAATCCCTGCTTCTAATCCCTGTCTCGTCATGTCCCGCTACAGTCTTTCTACTCCTCCTGTTTAGATCTCGGTTCTCTTCACTCTTTGAAATGTTCATTTGTGGCGTGAACGGCAGGTCCATAGCCAGGCTGGCCAACATCGAAGAAGCAGCGCTGCGCAAAGCGGCCGAGACGTGTGAAATCGTCCTGGAGCACGAGAAGGAATGGAAGCTCGGCAAGTGCATCCTGAGATTTCCCGAGATCCTGCAGAAGATCCTGGATGACCTGCTGCTGCATACGCTGTGCGACTACCTCTATGAGCTGGCCACCACCTTCACCGAGTTCTACGACAGCTGCTACTGCGTGGAGAAGGATCGGCAGACAGGTGATGCTCACAGCATGGCCGTGAAAACGCCAGGGCTAGGTGCTAAATACAAACCAGCTGGACTTAATAGGCGGTTTGGGCTTGATTAGCATTTTAAAGCACTGAGGTGGTGTTATGCCAAGGAATTTTTACTGTGCGCGCATGAAGGATTTATTTCTCCTTATTAGGCTTATCCTGGTTTATACTTGACACGTGAGTTTGTGTGCACGTGCAGGAGCAGCAGCAGCAGCGCGAGCGTCAGTGTTCACACAAGGTTAACGGCGACGTTAAAGACACTCACGAGCTCTGTCTCTCAAAACTTTACACTGCGTCTGAAATTGAAATCTGTGGTCTAATTCAAATTAGATCCTGATTCAATTCAAACACTAACCATAACAGGAAAAGGAGTTAGTGTTCGTACTCAAAAGCAGCCCAGAAATATATATGTGTGTGTATATGTGTGTATATATATATATATATATATATATATATATATATATATATATATATATATATATATATATATATATATATATATATATATATATATATGGATGTGATTTGAGACACAACGCTAGTTTATTTAGCCAGCTGTGGACATGGTGCTGTACTGCCCCCGCTGTTCAGGTCGGTATTGCAGCACGTGGACGCGTAGCCATCTTGCGATGTGTAGTTAAGCGTAACCTAGGCTTTAGATCTCAAGGTACTAGTTCTTGGAAATTAGACAACAATCGAAAAGAATATGCTGTAAGAGGTAACGTCACATCAGACACATTTGGACTTCTGGACAGTTCATTGTTCCTCAACTCCTCTAATTAGATTAAATGTCTCATTAAGAGATATTGATGCAACTGGCTTCTTTTAGATAACTCTTTTAGTCTAGACGAATGAAAACAGAGTTTCACAAAAAGAGATTAGAAGCACCACTGAACTGTGACTAGGAATGATTGAGGGGGAAAAAAAAAAAAGTTGCTCTGAAAGTATGGTGATTAGATCTCTCTTTGTGAACTTTGTGAAGATGTTAATTAACGTTGGAGTGGAGATTTGATGTAATCTACTCTTCGTATTAGTACCGAGATTCCCATTTTGAACATTCTGTGTAGCGGTCAGGTTGTTGTCGAGCACCATGTTGCATATTTAAGAGGATATGGATGAAATCATTAACTGTAGTTATTAGTGTTGTTCAGTAGATGGCACTTAAGAGCCAGATTGTAGCCTTGGCTCTGTAGATCATCCTGGATGTATTCATCGCTTAATTCATTCACGTCATTGCACGTTTGTTTTTGCACGTTTTTTCAGGCTTTTCGTTATGCCGAGTATTGAATTATTATTATTATTTTTTTTTTTGAGCATTCCTTTGCTGGGAATTTGTCGGGCCAGTGTTGCAGCAGCGTCACCTCGCTTAACATTCTCCTCGTTTATTTGGTTGTGTTAATGACTCTTCTGTGAGAACGTCTCGCTTACCATCACCGCTTTCTCATTCTTATTCCCCAGGAGAGGTGGTGAAAGTGAACATGTGGAGGATGCTCCTGTGTGAGGCCACGGCCGCTGTCATGGCCAAAGGCTTTGACATATTGGGCCTCACTCCAGTCCAGAGGATGTGACCTAATGGATGCCTCGACCACATGACTCTCCCAGCCAATTATTAACATCCCATTGAATTTGTACTGTAAACCAAATAAAATCCAAACGGCTTTAATGTGTTTTGGTTCCATTGCTCGTTTTTCTTCACATGAATGTCAGAATAGTATCCAGAGATTGAGCGATGGACCTGTCAGAGCTGCCGTTCTGATTGCGTACGGCTCTGCTACAACTCCGCGCATCTCAGGTTCCCAGAAGACAAGGATGCGACACCGTTGACCGTGGTGAAGGCGATAAATCTAAAAATGCAGCACTTCTAGTCATTTCTAGTCAAACAATATATACAGTTATGTAAGCTTATATCATTAAAACCTGACAACCTCTACGCATTTTGCACAGGAGCGCCGCAATTTAACGTATCGCTCAAAGATACGCCAAAAGGAGCGACCTTTTTCTCCTCAATAAAATAGGAGATGATCCAGTTGACATATGAATCTGGAACGATTCGAGCAGGTGTTAACTCACACCGCCTGGAAGCCCCGCCCCCTTCCCTCCATCTCGCCTGCTCTCGACTGGACGCGCGGGGCGCTCTCGCCTTCTGTCACGGTAGATGGAGAATGTTTTTTTTGAGTTTATTAAAGTGAAATAGAATCTATCAGTGTATGTTCTGCTTAGCTACCATCCAAAAAGTATATAATTGATATCAGTTACTATATTTAATAGCGATGCTGCTGAAAAATTTGGGCTGAAATTGAAAAAGATCAACAAAAAGACCTAAAAAGATCAACAATTTCTACAATGAAGTATCAAATGTAACACTTTACAAATAATGTTAATCGGGATGATGATTAGAACGTAATTAAATACGCTGGTTTCTTCTTCGCTCTCCTGCGCCGGTCAGCTCTTAGACACGTTCAGACGCTTTGAGCAGCAGATCAGCAGTGAAAATGACATTAGATGTGGACATCAGACGACCGTTTTGTAAAACAATTATATCGATACTTGTATCTTGTAACTTACTGCTAACGTTTTTTTTTAGATTGTCGCTGCGATAAGAAGTTCCTGACTGCTCAGCTGGTAATACTCTCCATAAACCAAAACTGGTGGAAATGCTCGTTTTCCTGTCTTTTTTTTTTTTTTTTTTCCAGGTTCTGGACAGATAAAATCTTTTTATCACGATTTATTTTAAAAGGCAGATTGTTAGCAGTTTCGGAAACCACCCCAAACATGATTCCTCACGATTCCTGGTATCACACAGTATAAAAATAGAGACGTGTCTTTCCACTTCCAGTATTTCCACCAACACTTCCAGCTCTCTTCTCTTTCCTGTCTACGGCTCCACAAACAATCCTTCCTCTTAATCATTTTCTCTTATTTCTCTCTCTTTTTTTTTTGGCCTTACAAAATGTGCAGAAATAACCACCATAGAGATTTGGCAATACTTCACTGGGGATCTCTCTAGGTGAAAGATGATGTTGTGTGAAAACACCGCTAGTACACACCACAATCTATGTTCTAATATACTGTAGATAGAAATCATTATTCATTGTGTTTCCAAATCAAGGACACTTATTTTGTACAGTGTACTGTAGTTAAGCACAGGGCTTTCTTCAGGTTTGAATGAATTGTGGGTGATGAATGCTATGCCTTGGCCTGATAATCAGTATGGAGTTTAATTAGCCAGATTTAATTTACTTTCAGGTTTTTTTTTTATTATTATTATTATTATGATTCTTTGCTCTATAGAAACTACCAGCACACTTCCTGATAAGTCTGCGATCTAAATTATAGATTTGAAAAATATACTAATTACTTTTTAGTGGAGCTAAAGGTGAGTATCTTGGGTCGCTCTTCCTTATCTTCTTATTAACTTCAGCTCTTGAACGTGTCTGGTATTTTACATTAGGTTTAACAGTGGGGAAAGTATTTAAAAGGAGATTTTTTTCCGAACTTTGCATTTTGACGTTGCAGTACGCTGCTGTGAGTTGTCACTCAAAATGATGCAGAAAGATCATCATTTAACCCCTCGATGAAATCAGCAGACGAGCCAATCGATATGTGAATCTGGAATGACCGATGGTTGTGTAGGTGTTTTGAACTCTCTGATATTAACTGATAACCAGGAAGCCCCGCCCCTTTCCCCCGTCTCACATCAGAAATCTCGTCTTGTCCCAATTTTCCCACTTGAAAGATACACTGACGCAGCACTCTTGAAAGGAGTAAAGTTTTGAGTTGATAAATGTGAAATAAAATCTATCAATGTACTTTCGACTTAGCTAACATTAGACATGTATGTAGTTAACATCAGTTAATTATATTAATTTTAGGATGCCAATGAAAATGTTGAAGTTTTTCACCAAAACTTTCATCGATCGGCTTTTTTACCCAAAAAAAAAAAAGACAAAATTTAACTTTGTGCTACAACAAAGTGTCAAATCTAACAAAATACTTCTAATATTAATGCTAATTAGAAAGTTTTTTTTGGATTTACACTCCAGTGAAAGAAAATATAGCTTCAGTGATGATGTGTTAGCTTCATTCACAGAAATTTTCACAGATACAATTTATTGCACATCAGATTATAAAAAAAAAATTCCTATAACAGTTATTCTGATTTGAAACACAAAATGAACTTTTGATAATGTGTGTGCATTTAGACAAAACATACTACACAGTTCTCTGTATGAAAATACGATCTTTATGCGACATTTTAATCCATGCATATAAACCGTCTGATAAAGGTTTCATTCAAATCCATGAAAATGAAAGAAATATATTTTTAACAGAGAATGCACTGCATAGAGCTGATTAGCGTAAAAAGGCAGCCTACTGCATAGTGAAGAAAGATTAATAAAACCGCTCAGCAAGTCCAAGGCATCTTTAATGGTTTAGATACGTTTAAATAATCTCTTCTGTAACATTTAATACATTGTTATATTAAATTATATTACGTCATCATAAAAAGATTTAGAAGTTCTATAAAATAAATCACACTTTAAATATGTACCAATACATATTCCGATTGCAACGTCATTAGAAGCCTGGCATTTAGTGAACATCATTAAACTCCACTAGAATATGCCAGATCACATTCATGCCCTCTCCGAGGGAGGAGCTAAGCGTTGTCAGAAACGCTTTTGAACACTTTGGAATAAATATGCGAATGTTAGTTACAGTTTCCAACGCGAATCAGGGTCAAAGTTGCTCATGTACAAACGAATTTCCTTATTGTACAACTGTTACACTTTGACATAACGAGTGGCGGCTCGTCTATAGAGGCAGGTAATGCAGAGTCCCACCACATATATTATTCAGCAACTGCTAATCTTCATAAAGTCCTCATTCACACAAAACAATACATTTTAAATTCCACTGAAATACTAATTGCCTCTTTTGGATGACCAATGAGTTTAAAAAGTGTTGTTATTTGACATGTTCCGTTGATTCTGCGTGATCGCTGCCCCATTCAGCTCCATGGAGTTATTATTGCACCTAGTGGTCAAAATGGGAACTGCAACACACACTAATAAATAGAGGCCCATTGGGGCTGGAATCACGCTGCCCCATGCTTGCTTTATGAACAGTTTTAATAAATGAGGAGCAGCGGACAGGACAGTTAATAACAGAGTTGCCAGGATCGCAGTTTTTACGCCAAATTGAGCTAGTAAAAAAACAACAACTCTGCAGCCACCAAGATCTTGTTTTATATCAAATGATCGGAATTAAATCTACTAAATTCTTCGCAAACAAAGGTGAAGTGTTCTGCAGACAGTGCATCTATGACGTGCAGAATCATTTCTCTTGTATGGCTGAGAGAGGGAAATAGGGATTATGGAGTGGATAATGTCCGTACATCAGAAATGCGGGCGCACTACGGTGGCCTTGTTTTCCACACGGAAGGCTAAGAAAAATGTCTCCCTTTTCCAGTGCCCAAAATTGTTTGGGCTAGTTTCAGGTCTTTTGTGTAGGTTTTGTGATGTAGCTGGAAATTTTGCTGAAACCTGGCAACCCTGGTTAATGATATTAGCTCTTCGGGAAACACACCTTCTGTAAGGAACACAGTTGAACAAAGATACATCTAAAACCGCTCAAAGCAAACTGCTGTACACTGGAGGACGGTGTGCTGTCGATTCTTGAATACATATTACTCTAAAAATTCACTAAACAGCCTCTCAACTCAAACTATTTTGTTTTATAGTTCATTAATGTTGTCCTGCCTTAACAAAATCTATGATCACGAGCCGCTACTGAAGGTAAAGCACCTGTGGTGCCTCCACATCGAACTGCGCGAAGAAGTAGATTTTCACATCGTCACCCAGGCGTCCTTTTAATGCTTTTAAAAACTGCGGGTGTCGGAGACAACCTTTGCAGTCTGTTAGCTTGTGAAACGGTCCTTCAAATGGGATAAGACATTTCATTACTCTGACACTCCTCCTTGTCATTCTTGATAAGCCAAGCAGACCGACTGTCCCGGAACATCTCATCATACGGTTGCTCCTCTTCGTCTACGCGTTACAAAGGCTCTGTTATTGCCCTGTGCTGCCTGTGAAACAGCTTCTGAAATCCTGTGTGCTCCTCATACAACGATATTTTATTTTCCTCTTGTTCTCCTGAAGGGCCTCAAATCAGTTCAAGGTTGCATGAATCACTCCTCGGTGTCCTTTCATAGCTTTGCGTCTTTCGTCTTGGACTTAAAGGAGTCCCTAATTGCCACCAGGGTGGATGAAAGCAGGTGCCCACCAACTTTATTGTGCCACTCCAGAGATCGGCCCCTGATAAAGAAAGACAGTTATTTTCTGCCGGGACTCTTCTGAGATTTATGGGCCATGAGAGCCTCACACAAAGACTAGTTTACTTTCAATTTCCTCCTTGGCTAATGAGATCGGCCCCATTAGGCTCGCAGACAATGTTAAGCAGACTTAAAAGGAACAAATAAACATGACAAGCTGCCACTGGCCTAAATTAATGTCAAAAAATCTTCTACTTACCACATTTTTGCTGTGTTTTTTTTAAGTGTTTTAGTAAGAGTAAGGAATAGGAAGAGCTGAGTGGAATTCTCTGTTGCAACAGTGGTTGTAATTAACTTAACGGGTGTGACAGAGATAAATTTAATTAACATTAACATTACCATGCAGCACTAGACCCGTAACTCTGCTTTGGCAGTAAACTGTACAGTGCAATATAGAGGTAAATATATAGTCTCTTCCTTTGCATTCCCAAACCTGTCAGCTAGTAGGTAGATGCCAATCAAAGGAGGTAGCGCAATAATTTCAAATGATTGCGCTATGTTTCTTTCCACCATGACAGTACACCCCTGGTGCGCGACTCAATTTTCTCAACATCGTCTTTTTGTATTATGTCCTTATGTTTCATTGATTGTACTTGCTGCCTGAGCCCTTGCTTCGAATGAGTTATGCAGGGAACAAATTGATCTCCCAAGAAAATACAGAAGAACGTCCTCTGGGAGTTTTTTTTTTAAATCTTTCTCTATCTTGCGTTATTTTCACCCCTGTAGATCACTGGTACTCACCTGGTATCTGTGCGGCAAAAGTGTGTGAGTCGTGACTTTTTTGGCCCCATCGGCTCCACCAGGAACATGCAGCACAGCACTTGGGCTGTAACCCCTCTGTTTGGTGTGTCAGCGTGTTCGACTGAAGTGGCCGCCACGAACAGAGGCCCTGATGAAGGATCAGACTGCCATGTCCTGCAGGAAAAGGTTTGAGAAGTTCAAAAGCTGAACATGAGTATATAGAGCATAATGTTATAGTGTTGCTGGAGACTGTAGTTTGAAAAGTTACTCAACTGGCAAGGGGAAGACATTTATACGAAATCTCATCTAGATCATGTCAGTTCTTTTTTTACAGTAATAGGAAAAGTCTTATAATTTTTTTACAGCAATGCCGCAGAAAATGACAGCTTGCTAAGCAATATGGCCTGTCAAAAGTGCTGGCTTGAAACTTTCGTGTGTGTTTTTTTTGTTTGGTGTTGACGAACCATGTAGAAACGGAGATAAAGTTAAGTTTGACAGAAAAAGTCTCATGTTTGTTTTGATTATCAAATGACCAAAATAGCCCCAGAGATCCAAGGGTTAAAAAGGGTTATTAGACCTACCAAACAAATGCTACTTTTGAGAGACCTGCTTATGATTGGCTATTCCCACTAATTGCCTTGGAATAAAGCCATATGGCTACAGTTGCTCATTTGGATGATGCTTTTATCCTCGTTTAAGGCCACTGATGCTTGGATTTGAACTCATGTCCTTCTGATCAGTAGCCCAAAGTCTTAACTACCGAGCCATCACTTTTGAGCACAACTTTATTCGCAAAGTTATTCACCACCTCAGCTATTTAGCTTGCCATGTTTACAAGCTGTTTTTGTTTAGCTAGCCAGTGCTCTTTTAGACGCAGCTAGTATTCTAACTTTAACGGAAGTTGGCGTAAACATCACAGAATGTAAGCATGTGATTTGACAAAAGAAAAAAAGAAACTTTTGCAATTATACAAATGTAGCCTTGGATAAAAACATCTTCTGTATCACACAGTTTTTTTTTTACATGATTCCTCCAGTCTATCCCTGTTTAACTGCCTCTATCCTCCTGATGAGGTTAATCTTATCTATTCATTCATCATTATTAGTACCAACGGTTCCATTTTATACAAAGGAATATCTGAGTAGTTGAAGGTCGTTGTTCAAGGACCCAACCATAGCAGCTTAGCAGCGTGGGATTTGAACTCACAATCTTGTAAGCTGTAGGCCAAAGCCTTAACCCCTGAGCCACCACTTCCCAATAGTCAAATCCTCTCGCTGGCTCAGTACCTCAAAAGCAGATGTTGCAGAGGTGGTCTTGTGCCAACCGCCTGCAGGGTGTACTGGTAGATCTCAGAATCCTTGTCCAAGGTCTCCACCTCGCTGTGCTGGAGGTCGCTCTGCCACTGGCCGTGTTCTCTTAGGACACGTTGAAGAACTTCTTTCTGAGGAGCCTCCACTTCCACTGTCCCCCTCCACAACGGCAACGGGTAACCATCGTCCACCTGCAGCACATGTCTCCTTGTCACTCTTTCTGTTTTTCTTCGGAATGTACCAGCTTGCTCACAACTTGATTTCAAGTTCTTAAATCAAGTTCTCACTCACCTTCTTAAATGCCACATCCACATGATCGGAGGTGGAGCAGATTACCCAGCTTTTGGTTTTCTCCCTCGCCTCCCTCAGGAGCTGCTGGACGGAGACGTCTAGCCGGGCACGGTCTGCTACATCAGTCTCGCTCGTATTTATAGCAGAGCCTGCGTCCATGTTCAGGCCGTCTTCGTTAAAGGTGCTGGGATTCCTTTCGTGCCAGTAATGGGGCATCTGAATTAAGGTGAGATTTAGTCAGGTTGGTGAGTGATATTTATACTAAAAAAATCTGTAAAATACAAATCTATAGTATTCTAGAGGCATGACGTGTGTGTATATATAGGACATTGGAGCCAATAACGAATTATAGTCATCTCATTTACATTTACAGCATTTAGCAGACGCTCTTATCCTGAACGACTTAGAGATTTTTTTTCTCCAGAATTATTGGCACCACACATTACATGCGTACAGAACATTACACACGAGAAGGATAAAAAATTTCCACTCAAGCCAGTGGAAAGACAGACTACTTTACCTTCATTCTAATATCATAAGATTTTATTTTTAATTAGTATTTTGGAAAATTGATTGAGCCCCCTAAATAATATTTAAGATTTAAGTAAAACAATTTTTTGTTATGTCATTAAGGGAAAAATGTAAAGCTTTTAACACAGAGGTTGAGTACTGTCACCCTCACAAGTCAGCTAATGGATCTATAAAATCCCTAAGCAGCTCAGTACCCCGTAATACCATAATAAAAGTTCAAAAGTTTGGAACAGTTGAATATTTGCCAGTGAAAGAATTCGGAAGTCCAAAGAAGAGGAGCCCAAAAATCAGACTCAGGTCAATTTTTAAAATCTTTAGTCTAAAGACATTACCTCCATTAAAACAAGCTGAGTTAAAGACACCCTTCCTAAGGGCAACCAACAAAAAAACGGCAGTCCATGAACTTCACTGAGCGTCACTGACACTACAGTTCGCACTTTTTTGGCGCATCATCAGAATGTTTGGTGGAATTCACACTCATTGTAAAAGATGGTTTATCTTTAATGTTTTAGGGCTCTGTTGCAGCTTGTGGTCGCTTAAGAATCCTGAGTGGTGCAACATTATCACGTTCACTCTATCATCAGGAGGTGGTGGGTTTGAATCCTATTGGTGCCACTCAGGCAGAGTGCGAGGGATGATATTACTCCTCTTTCCCTTGTCAATCACAGTGCCACTAGCCAATCATGTGCATCTGGAGGTCATGTCTGCAGAAGAGGATGGATAGTGCTTTCCTCTGAGTGTTCAGCTCTCCTCTGGCATAGCGTGAGCACTGGTTTGAAAAGATGCACTGACTGGATTTGCGTGTCTCCCTGGTTGTAGGACAGTGCCATCACAAAAAGCGATTGTTTTGTATAAAGAAATATTGTGTTAAAAGTGATCAAAGTATCACTTACATTATTCGTTTTTTTTCTTATTTACCCCAAGGGTGCCAATAATTTTGGAATTGACTGTTACTATCATTCTTTAATTAATAAGCCACCACTCAACATTATGTGGATTATATTTTACCACGTTGGCTCTGCTCAATTTAACACTGTATGTTTAATGTACACCAACCACAGCAGAAGTACATTAACGCAGCCTTAAATGTTATTAATGTATATGCTACAGATGAATGAACGTAATATTGGTTTTTAATCTAGTCTCCTTGCTAACCAAGCAGAGAAAACTGCAGTGCTGGGGGGTAACGTTTTATCTACGTGCCTTCATAACGTACTATACAGCACTGACCGAGTAGATAAAAGTATATCAGCTACTACTGTATGTTAATAGACCTTCAGAAACTCTTGCAGTTTTTAAGCTTCAAATCTAATTTTATGCTTTATCAACCCTTCAGTGTTAATACAGTTATTCGATTTAGCAAAATGCTACATTGATTTTCCTTTACGTGCAGCCTTGAGTCTTCCAGTTAATATTTCTATATGTCTGGTTCACCTGTGATTCATCTGAGGATGCGATTCATTAATGGAGTGGCTAGGTTAGACCTAATGACTTTATTGGGGTGGTAATCTAGGGTGGAGTAAAATACTAATCTACATCTATAAAAAAAATAAATAACATAATGCGGCACCCCCTATCTGTGTGCAGTCTGAGTAAGTAGGATCCCCACTGGACATGAAATTCACACAGCTAAGCAACATTAGTTTGGCGTTTAGCAAGCTACAACAGAGGTCACATTTAACAAAACGTTACATTACATCCTAGGAAGTATAAGAATTACGAATTCAGTGCCATTAGCTAACGGTAGCTAATAACGAACTGAAGAAATCCGATGTTATTGTTTGTTGTGATCAGTGGAACCAGGGAATAGATTGCTTCTGTGTTAGCTAGCTAAGTGTACTATTTCCTTGCTACTGGACAGTGATGAAATAAATTTTCAAACCAGTCTATCACAGCAAGAATTGTGATGATATGACATTTGTAACCGGCCACCCCTTAGCTACACGCATTGGTTGTATGGATTTATAGCAAAAAATAATATTGTTATACACATCTTTGCTTTAGAATTTATGTAATATACAATATATGGCCAAAAGTATGTGGAGACCTGATATGTGGTTCTTCCCCAAACTGTTGCCACAAAGTTGAAAGCTCACAATTGTACAGAACGTCTCTGTGTGCCGTAGCATTACAGTTTCTCTTCACTGGAACTAAGAGGCCCAAACCTGTTCCAGCATGACGATGCCCCTGTGCACAAAGCGAGCTCCATGAAGACATGGTGTGTGAAGGTTGGAGTGGAAGAACTCGAGTGTCCTGCACAGAGCCCTGACCTCAACCCCACTGAACACCTTTGGGATGAACTGGAACACTGACTGCACCCCAGACCTCCTCACATCCCAACATCAGCGCCTGGTCTCACTAATGCTCTTGTAGCTGAACGAACACAAATCCCCACAGCATCTAGTGGAAAGCCTTCCCAGAAGTGTGGAGCTTATTATAAGTGCAAAGGGGGAACAACACAATATGGTTTCAGACACCCATGGTTTCAGAATGGGATGTTCAGTACTCAGGTGTCCACATACCTTTGGCCATATAGCGTATGTCAGATACTGAAAGCAACCCTCCTGCCACTGGTGGAGACAAGTCACCTGCATGTAAGGTTAAAACTAAAACTAATTCGCCGGGTAAAGGGTACAGTACCTGGAACAGTCGAGTGCACTCAGTCACCATATGTGCCAGCCCCTGAGTAGCAGCCAGGTTCTCACTCAGATCCCTCTGGTCCGGTCTTCCCAAGCTGTACTTCCTTTGGCCTGCCCTGTGTTAAAAAAAACAGGAAATGTCATAAGCATATTCCACAGCTCATACCCTGACCGTGCTGTGACGCCTTGTGGAAATCCTAATTAGGATCATTCCTTCCTTCTGCCTCTGCTGGGAGAGTTGACAGAGAGAGTGTTGAAATGATGAAAGGTTCTTGTTCCTCTTAATGCTTCATTTTCAAGGAACATTGTGCTCCATTTTCAAGGAGCATTTCTGGAGATCCTGTCAGTTTATATATATATTTCCTTGTAGCAGCACTTGTTGTTTAGTTACAGAAAAGATATTATTCTGTAGTGTGACAATTTGTAGCACTCCACCCAAAAACAGCAGGAAGACAGAGCTGGACAAGAGATTGCAGACTCAACCGCTGGGATGTGTTTACTCTATGAAGCTCTGGTGGTGACGTCGTTACAGTCTCGACTTCCTCTCGCTGCTGTTATCATGGCCTGTCATCTCCAAACATGGCATGTCGCGGAGGAAGTGTGGACATGGTGAATGTTGCACATTCAAATGAATTTGGACCTTTACTAAAAACAAGTGATGGAAATTTGGCTTCTGTGTCACCTCAGATTTTACACCTCAGTGAAACAGGAAGTCATGGATGATCGCATAAGAGTTCCTAAGCACTCGACATATAAATGCATCAGTTTCATTTTGTTCATAGGAATTTCTATTTTTCAAAAGCATTAAAAAATTTTACTTAGAATAAATTTACTTCTTAAAGGTAAAGGTTATATTTCTCTCATATTTTCAGTGTGAGATTAATTAAGCTAATTAACCAGAAAGACATATTTCATTACCTTTATTTAAAATCCGTTTTTCCTGAGATGACTGTATATCACGCCTTAAGTATGTAGGCAGAAAACTGATGGTGGGGAAAAAAATCTATATAGAATCGCTCCGGGAAACAAAACTAGTTCTCCGAAATCGTTCTCTCTTTCATTCATGCTGCTCTTTTCAGCATTCGGAGTCAAGCTTTAGACTAAAATGTACCAGAAATATAACATCTTGCTTATCTAGGACAGATTTAAGCCAGATGTGGTGTTGCGCATAAGTCAATAACTGCACTCTGTTACATAAGTACTGCTTGATCATAGAAGTTGACCTTTTGCAGGAGATTAATAAATTTATTGTGTAGAACTGCCCTAAAATAAGGTTTTAGTGCTTCTGGGAAATGCAGAGCTACTTAGAGAAGAGGCAGTTACTTACTAATTACTATAATACATCTGACTTGCTAGACTGTCAGACAATGTCCAGTATTTTTTAAATCTATATATTAAAGAAAATATCAAAGACCTGTTGCTGGTGCTGTCTCTCTTGAGGACATTGAGATGGAACAGAGAGGGGGCCAAGCAAACAGCAATATTCGTCGGGGTCATCTGGTTTTCTTCCACACACGCCACTACTTCATGGAAGAAGAAGAGGAGGCACTGAAGAGCCTCTCGGTTCTCATCAGGCAGGAGGAAGATGGCAGCCTGGACAGCTGCAAACTGTTGATCCTTTGGGAAGTCTGTGGCGGATGAAAGGATGACTCAGTCAAAGACATCAGACTAGATATCCAGAAGGATAAGTGTCTCAGAAAACATAATGACGGTTCATGCAACATCTGTCTTTTTTTCTAATTCTTGTGATAAATGTTCTTTAGATACACTATGGAATCGAGGTCTGCTTTGGGAATGCCTACACTGGTAGATGTGCAGGAAACTCTCGCACAGCTTGCTGGAGAAAATGGGCTCAGGTAGGTCTCTGAAATATTGCTTTATCATGTCGGCGACGTCGAACGCAGACTGGCCCTCAAAGGAAAAGCCATCAGGGTCAGCCTCAATCATGTCCCTTAGATACTGAATTCGAGATTTGACCCCAGACTTCCGGAAGAGGCCAACCTGTTGAACATAAATGATAAAACATGTGTTAGTATGATGAAGATGATGATGATAATGAGGCTTAAACAATGACCCTATGACCCTACAAATAGCCCAATGCTCTTATCTACCTTTGGACTAGGCAAAAGTTTCTTCTTCTAGCATGACCTTTATTTCTGAAGGATGTACGGAGGATCTCACCTGATCCAGGCATTCAGTCTTAAGGTACTCCATTGCTCTGAGGATGCTTGGAGGCAGAGGTTTTCCTGATCTCTGAACACTCTGAAGCAAAGGCACACCAAACACCTTCCTGTTCTTGTGCTCTGAAGCATTACTCTTTCTGTAGACTTTTGGAACTGTCCTACGGTGGAAAACACGTAATGTTCAGCTGTTGCATATCAAACATGATTGTGGGCTAAAAAAACCCCCCCAAAAAAACAGGAAACAGATTTCTATTTGAAAGTCAAGTGTTTTCGTGTTGTATAATATCCTTTGAAAGATATTGAGAAGAATCTCTTATGGACCGCTTCACTAAAGCTTGTGAGTGTTCTTGTTTGACATTTCATTTGTCTGTGTGAGTGTGCTCTTCTCTACTTCCACTTATTCGAGCGTTTAAAGACGTGAGGAAACTGTTAGTAAAGAAATGAGTTAAACAAATGCGGATGAAAAACAGATACGGATATGAACATAAGACACACTATTTAGTTGAGACTAGTCGTGTGCAGCAAGGGACTAAAAAAGTATGCAAGCTTTTTACTTTCATGCTAGCAAACGATCAGATACTGTATGAAGCTTGCAGGGGTGAGCGAGTGGTCAGATGTCAAGGTCAAGTTTGAGGGACGAATAAACACTACGTTAATTAACATGAATGTGAGTCTCTGCATATCACATTTACATTTAGGTTTTATTCATTTCTCCTTAACTACCTGGTCATGGTGGTTTCAATTAGCCTACTAGTTTGGTTATATTTTGGGAAATAGACCAACTAAATTTATTACAAGATATTGCAGGTAAATAACAACATAAATAAAATAAAAATAACAACATAAATAAAATAAAAGAAAAGAAGAAGAAGAAGAAGAAGAAGAAGAAGAAGAAGAAGAACAACAACAACAAAACTAGATACAGATATGAATATTTGGAGCACTGAACATGTACAGATTGTGTCATTGCATTACATCACCTAATAGGAATAGTGGTTTACTCTTTGGAAAAAGATTGAAGTGTTTACAAAGTAGTCATGATAAATTTCAGGGCCATTTCTCATTATTTTATCCAGATGAACCTTCAAAGCCATTCAAGTCTCAGATTCTAGGAACTAGCCAACCCTTCCAACAGTGAATTTACCAATTTTCATCTAATGGTTTCCTTTGATATCAGAGCTAGCAAAGCTTTTCATTAGACTTTCATTTTCATTTCGGCCTAACGCTCTTTAGGATCAAACTACGCATTTGAATTCAATTAAAGAGACAATATCAGTATCCTCTTCATTCCATTATCCCAATGATGTTCCACTACCGGCTAAACATGGCACAGACATCTCTTGACTTCCTGTGGCTTTGTAAACAGTAGCTGATATTGTTCTTTAGAAATGAAAAGAGAGGAAGAAGTCACTGGACTGCAGTAGACAAGACTTATCTGAAATCAAGCATCATACACAGAAATGACTGTGCTGAATACTGAATACAGTGTGTGTGTGTGTGTGTGTTTGGTATGGGTAAGGAACTTAACAAGGTTATTTCTTTTGTACTTAGCCCAATGGTTGTTAAAGCTAATAGACCATTACTTTCCCCTCAAAAAGTCAATTACACTGTCCTTTTTGCCTTGAGCAATCAGTTTTACTCCAGTTTCCGCACAGGAACTTATAATGTCGAATGTCTTATTAATCCCTCGTTGTATTTCCATCCATCTTAACCACTCATGTTTACTTATCGAGCACAAAAATGCTCAAGTTTCCTGATTGATGGATCCTTCTGAAACCTCTTGCTGCCTGAAATGCACCTGATGTGCATTTAGACAGCCTGCATGGCCTTGATAATCATATTCTTCATATTAAGTAAAATCATTAAGGAAAATAGGCAAAATGAAAAATAAAAAATAAGGCACCAGCATATCAACATCCTTGAAAGCTATGTTCTTATTATCAAAAGAATACAATATCAGCACCTTGAGTGGTTCTCTTCCTCAACAGGAAGTAGTATTGATACTTGAGTGATAGTTGAGTCTCAATAAATAATGGTGTTTGCAGTATTTATGAGTGCTGTCTGTTATTGTCTGGTGTTGTTAACCCTCATGATGTCTTTGATAGACAGTTTCCACTAGTTTCCACTGAAAGAAACCGCTTTGGCAGTCTGGAATGAAAGGAGGTAGAATGGTAGATTACATATGTAAACGAGTCAAGGACTGCCAGCGCTACTTGGATTTGGATTGATGTGAATAGCCTGGTCATGGTAACTTGGTTTGCTGTTAGTACTTGAAAGGAAACAATCAAACAGGAAAGCTCCAGTAGTTCCAAAGGCAACTGTCCTGGTGGTCATCAGCTCAGTCATAGAACCATGGTTACATACTATATTTGTCTGGGGAATGGTGTGTTTCCATATAAAAATAATGAATGAATCTCTGAACCGGGTCTCTCAGACTCCTAAAGACATTACTACATTTGTTCTTTAGCAGTTCCTTCATTGTTTTTATCTGCCTTATCTCATCTTACCAGTTCCATCCTTGCTTGCTGAAGGGTGAGTGTTTGTCCATCAGAACAGTCAATCTGAGCAGACTCAGTCTCTGCAGCATTGAAACACAGGGGGCAAGCTGGGACTCAATGGCTCGGGTGGTGCGGCTGTGTGTGAAGATCTGTTCACTGCACCAGTGAAGTTTCTGAGCACTGAAATGTACAAAACCATACAACATTATTTGCCATTTCAATGTAGCAGAGCAGATCTGTTTAAAGTTTTCCAAAAGGTGGTGTAAATGTCTCTTACCATGGGAATTGAACTGTACGTGACCATGCCTGTGAGATCTTGTTGTAATTTTGCTTTGGGCCAGTTTGGTCCGTTTCACTCTGCTCTTTGATCTCAAGGTGGATGTCATTCAGAGAAGAAGGGGAAGGAGAGTTGGAGTGGGAGAAATCTGAATCTCCATCTTCAGGAAGTTTGTCTGTCCATGAAGTGACCAATTGCTGTAGTCCAGTAATACGTTCCATTACACTATCCAAGGCTGAAAATACATCGTCATCTATAATTTGCAAATTATCTGGAACATTGTCATAAATGCTGACACGATGGTCATGTGCCACCAGAGGACTGCATGGTGGTTCTTGGTCTTTGGATGTACTGCTTCGACATCTACGCCGATGGTATCCATGAAAGCTTCCGGTCCTCCAGTTGACGGAGGTGTTATCGATGGGTGACAGCACAGTATTGTGCAGAACGGTGGGAAAAGTGCCTGGCTTGTGACCATGTGGAATCTCAAATATGGTGTTACCATTAATACTGTGTTGGCTGGGGAGTTCCTGCTCACTAACACAGGCCTGTTCTTTTGCCTGTAATTGAATGTTCTGTCTTTTACAGTTACTACGAACCTTGGTGACTGGACTGGGTGTACTGACTGCACTGCTGTTCTCTGAGGGACTGCTGCTGGAGCCATAAGGTGGCGCACAGGAAACTGGGCTACATGTCTTATCCGGGAGCCCTGAAATGTTAAGCGGGTGGAGCTCCTCATGCTTGTCCTCCCCGTGACCCTCCTGTAGTATAGGACTGCTTATGACTAACCGTGATTTCCCGCCTTGGGCATGGGGCCATAGTGTTGACCCTCGGAGTCGGAGCTTGTCCATCTTGCGAAGAAGGCTCTGACCCTTCTTCAGAGGAGGCTTCTCAGGGAAGCGCTCTTCACCGCTGAAGTTATGAGGCTCAACTGGAGATGGAGGTCCACTGTAGGAGCTGTCTGGGGACAAGTGTTTGTAGGTGGAGGAGCATCTAGAGGAGCTTCGGCTTGTCTCAGGATCTTCAGAAGTTTTGAGGGTGGGACCACTGGCATCGCTGTCAGCACTGCTGGAGCTGTGCATGGAGAGAATCTCATGGTGCTCACTGCTGTCTGACAGAGAAGCCTCACAGCTTTCAGACCTTCTAAGACTTGAGATAGGGCTGTCCCCAGATGGCAGAAAGTCCATACCATCTGTACGTATCCAGCGCCTACTCTTTTGGTCGTAGGACCACTTAGGGCTGATGGCACAGGGCTCCACATCGTCATCAACTTCACCCTAGATTACAAATAACAAATGACCCAAGTGCATGTCAGTAAGTCCTGGTTTAGGATGTACAAAACAAAGTTTGTTTCATGGTGTGAAGATTTATTTTCAACTCATATTCTCTCATAAACTCACTCGTCGTTTGAATCTGCTCAGATCCAGCTTCATCTCCGCACATTTGTTTAAGGTGTTTAGTCTCCTGGGTGCAAAAGAAAGCATGAATGTCTCAGAAATGAGTAGTATAATATCCCCCAAATTCCCATCTCATGAAAAATTCAATCCATAAAAACATACACTCACCTGCAGAGAGAGTCTAATGTGTCACTATCCAGGAATTCATGATCACTCTTCACCCAGTCTGTGTCAATAGGAATGTGGCAATCTAGACGCCAAACAGAATTACATGTAAAACATTGTTTGCTGTTCATTTAAAAGTGTGTGATTGTTGCCACAATTAATTTCAACAAGGAATTTTCCAAATAAATATTTACTTTTGAAAAGCTGTGCATACTGAGGGAAGCCGGCTGCTCGGAGCCAATCGCAAGCCTCCTTTGCTTCAATTTCTAAAAAGAGAAACAAATAAAGCGAGTCATTTTTGATTGCTCTGTTTTCAACAGGACAACATTAACAATATTCCAGAACATGAAAGAAATATCTTCTTTCTTATGAAGTTCCCATGGATTATTGTTGAGGCAACACTGGACGATTTTCTCAATTTGAATTCATCACTCTTTTTTCGTGATGGACGGAGAAACAGAGAAGCAGCCAGATTACCTTGCCACATAACTCTGTTCATCTGCCACCCATTTACTTTCACCTTTTCTGATTCTTTCCTAACAGAGCATAGCCAGGAACAGATGGTGGAAACAAACACTTTCTCCACACTGGCTGGTGCGCCATAAAACCTCAGTGCCTGAGGCGGTTTCTGTCTTTCCCATAGGCGACTGGAGGGTCAAGGGAAGACAGCTGGACCAGGGGCTACATAGACCAGATGGCTCTGATATGTAAACAGTTGGAGGGTTTTTTACAGCTCTCAATGCAAGAGATGTATGCTGTATGTAGAACCATGCTGGATGTGGCTGGTGTAGCTTCATCGAGCAGTGTGTTTCACGTCATCTGATCTGAACAGCCTTGATAAATGAAATGGTGCAGCTTAGAGATGGCTCAGAATTGGTCAAATAAGGAAAGAACAGGGATGTGGAGCATGGGTGCAACTAGCTATGAGGACATCGAAGTCCTCAGTGTCTGTGTGACTGGACTTCGGTGGAACCTCCCACGCTGCATCTCCAGCTGTCATATTTGATATGGATTATTCAATATGAGAAGGACACTGTAGGTTTGTAATGGCCCATTACGTTTAGCATTAAGCTCCCAGTCTTTAACTTCATGTTCAGAGGTATGCGATGCACATCTGACATAACTATTGAGCTTATGCAAACTTGCGAGTGCTTATATGCTCAATTGGCAGTTTGTAAAATGCAGACTACCCGTAATGTTGCTAGTCACCTTGCTAGATGCCATATCATTAGCCCGATGTACCTCGTATTAGTTTCAGGCTACGTCGCATTTTTAATGTATGCTTTTTCAGTAATCGCTGAGGAGAAGTGTGAAATGTTACGGTCTCTTTGCAGCAGGGCTAAAGATGTGTCTGTGGTTTTCTAGTATTCCTCTCTCTCTCTCTCTCTCTCTCTCTCTCTCTGCTTTTATTCCGCACATACACACAAAATGTCCTTTTCTCTTTGAGAGGTCAGCTTGGCGACTACACACAAAGTATCTAGCAAAGCAGTTAGAACTTTGCTGAGGTACAGAAATGCTGCATGTATAAAAAAAAAAAAAAAAAAAAAGAATGATGTTAGCTCATCTTACAGCAAGATGTTGTTGTAATTTTACGGTGTAAATAGTGTAATAATGATAATAATTCAAATATAACAACATGAATAATTATTTCAAACAAGCTGATTTTTAACCCTGTTACAGAAAAGGCTGGAGAAAGAGAGCGAGAGATATAAATGTAAACCGAAATATTATTCAGTAAATATTAATAATAAATTAAACAGTCTAGAGTTAGAGTTAGAGAAGTTTGTGGAATAATAGAAGTATAACAACAAAAATGAGAAATTAGCAGTTGATGTACACATTCGGCTTTGTGTACATGAAGTGTGTCACATTTCTGCACTAAACCTTTGATCCGCCCTGACTTTGCTCTCTAAACTATTTTGCTTTTGTAATAAGGCTACAACTAGAACCTACAGCTACAGCCCCTAACCCTGTAGAAAGATGTGCTCTGGCCAGTACTCTTGCGTGCAAATCATATATGTGATGGTATCACATGGCTCTCCTTTCATACAGCCACTTCCTTTTCTAAATACTCTGGGCGGCCCTACAGGAAGTTATGCTTTTTAGGTTTTGGACGCTGATAACAGATGTAGCGTGCAATTGTACTCCTCCCAGTCTAGAAGCCTTTACAAGTTTACACGTTTCTGAATGGCCTGGGAGGGTCTTGGCACAAGGTGATACGTGCTACCAAGCTGCATGCTCTCTACACATACAAAATAAACAATTAATTACCATCCATCACCCCAGGGTTCAACCAGCACGCTCACAGACACAGACGAGAGGCAACGCTCAGTGACTCCATCTTGAAGGCATCTAATAAACCACTGCTGTTCTTTGCAGCCTCAGAAAAAAACGCTATAAATTATTTCGCAATGACGCTTCTCAGTCAACTCGAGAAGCACGAGTAAAGAATACGCAAAGTAAAGACGCAGGTGTTCTGCTGACGGCTTGTATAATTCACAACTTGAGATCATTTTGTCAGAGCTTATTTGAGATTATTTGATGTTTGAGAGAGAGAGTCTGGGGAGCTTTAGGGTTTGGGGGAGCTGAAACGTGAATGAAATTAAATTTCCAAAAGTTACAAGGACGTTCTTTTGCTCTGGAATTGGGAATTCTGCAATTACAAAGAAAAAAAAAAAAAAAGCCACACCAATAAATAGTGGGAAATGGCCAACAGGTAGCCCACTTATTTCCAGTAGCAAAGCCACATAAACTTAAAAATTATGCTTAGACTCCAAGATAACGTAAGATTGAAAACTCGTAAAGTGATCAGCTTATTTTTGTTTGAGGTCACCTTACTTATTTTACACATCATCAATAACTGTATTGCATTTGTTAAAACTGGTCCCGATTGACGTCCTTGAATTGCTACGGTTCTGCAAACAAATGATTCATGCTACAGCGATTCTACCAAAATGTCCTACTTTCCTATCTTTTTGTCAACCCCCACTAATAGCTGTCGCAACCTTATATCAAGAATAACATTCAGTGTGACGTCATAGAGAAGGACAGAAAAAGACAAACAGTAGATAATTGCGGCGACAGCTCATTGGCTCCTTAATGGTCCGATGAATAACCCTGACATGGTGCAGAGGGTTTTTCAGCTGTATAAATATATACAACATTTTCCATGGTCTTTGCTTCCAGCTGTTCTTTCTCTTTCTACCTCATGTACAATTTCATCAGTGACGAGTCTGATTTGGGTGCAAAACAGGCGCCATTTGCTCCTGCCAGATCTGGTAGGTAGAGAAGCATTAGGTCATAGGTGTAATTGCTTGCATGCCCTGTTGGTACCGCTCGTTGCTAACAACACTCGGTTGAACGAGCGCCAGTGGACGGAGGAGCTCTGGTGCCTCTCATAGCCTAGAAAACAGCCTCTCTGAAGCTTGGATTTCCAATTTACAAGGAATATATTACATTTATAATGATCACAACAGGTCAGCGTACATTGGGTGGAATCTAAACAGAGATTATTATAAACAGGACGGCTCATGTATCACTATGGCTCCATGTATAAATTAAATAATGTTTATTCTCCTTCTAGTCTTGTGTAATAAGCCGCATATTTAGCAACAAATTCTCATGACCGTTCAACATTTTTAACCAAAGATCCAAAAAAATAAACTCTAAGATGAGGACCAGTAAACTCATATTTGGTCGCCTAATTTTTTTTTTTACCTCACTTTTTTAAACCTTAATTATTTAAGGAACATTTCAAGTTCATTAAGTCATTAAATCGTTGCACCTGCTTCAGTGATCCAAAAAAGCATCCCAAATACACAAGGTCTATTTCTGAACATCAGGACTGTTCTTCTGTGTAAATCTAACCCTTTTATTTTAGGAATACGGTCCTAATAAACAAATAATCGGTCTCCAATCTATTCTGAAATGTTTCCCAAGCATGTTTAACATTACATGCATTTGATTCGCCTTTTTTATTTGATTTTTTTTTATAAATAGCTACCAGATTAAATTAAATAAAAAAAAATAATAAAAAATGGCACAGTCAAGTAAAAGGATTCACTTACTTGTAATCAACATTGCTGTAGAGTTGACTCCAAAGTAAATGTGTTGCCAGTTAGAAATAAGTTAGAAATAAGAAGTGTAATAAATAGTATATAAATAGCCAAGCATTACAAAAAACAAACAAACAAACAAAAACAAAACAACTGTAATAAAAAAAAATTTTCAGTTCACAAAAATGAGCTAGCTACTTCTGTTTTTCAGACTGATGATATCACTGGGACAGCATTTCCCTTTCAGTGGACTAAACCAAGTGACTGAGAGGGTGGTTCCCATAGTTCATCAAAGGCAAGGGTTAGACTTGTGTGCAACCTGCCCAAAACATATTTCAGGCGTTCCTTGTGTGGCTGCCATGTTATATCTGGCCTTTTAAGTAGCTGAAGCTTGAAAATGACCAGCAGTATTGGAATACATCTGGAATGTGTCGCTTCAAGACATTTCATTCCGAATAAACCTCAGCTCGAACGCATCAAATGTCTATAACAGCAGCTCTGACAGGAGTTCCGGCTGTAACATAAATGATTTATATTAAGGTGCTAGTTCTAATATGCTGTAGTTTCTAAAGTAACAGCTCATTCCCAGGGCAGACGTCCCACCATTTCCTAGGGCTAAAGTGTTATAATTGTTGATACGGTGCCCTTACGTTTTCTGTTAGGAAACATTTATGTAGCATTTATGGAAGGAGTCTCCAGTGTTAGTGCTTGGACAAGCTGCGTTTATTCTTTGTCTTATTAGCTTATAGATAGGCTGGTGAGGGAACGACTGTTTGTGGCTGCTGTAATATAAGCGATAAACAGAAACGAACGTATCACCGCTAACGTGTCACATTAGTACACATGTAACATGTAAACATTTAAACAGGAAAAATGAGCTTTTTTGGTAAAGGTGATGTTAATAAAACATGAGATTTGTAGTAAAATAATTGGCTTGAAGATACGTTTGATATAACGTAGTCCATGGTAGGGCTGGGCAGTATGACAATATAATATCAATATTTTTCGTGAATATATCATCAGTCTTTTTTTTAGCAATTAGAATTATTAGGTAAATTAGGTAAATTATTAAATTTTGACTGAGTAAATTTGTAATGAATCTTGAAAATTGCTGATAATCGCTGAAGACATTAAGATTATCGATTTTTTTTTTTTTTTAAGGTTCCATCATTTTCGGTGTTATTCAGTGTTTGCAATGTCCAGTTTTTTGTAGAACATTAAAATAAAAGTATTATCAATGTCGGTTTTTCAGTTTATTTTTAAAAATGCAACAATATATCGCGATACACGCCATGTATCATGGTATGATATTTTTGTCATATCGCCATATCCCTAGTCCATGGTGGATCTGCGAGAGCTAATTTTCCTGTCCTTCTCCTGACCACTGCTACCATCCCCAAAACTTACCATGCTAGGAATCTTTTTTCAGGCAGTTAACTGACACGTCATTCTGAAGTTAACAACCTATTATTTCTAGATTGACAGATTTCATGCGCCATCAGACAGCCGCCAGACGCTCTAAGTGCCAAGTTGGCAGTTTGTACTGAAGTTCCCAATCAATCTCTGGTCTATGCAGTGACACGACAGGTCAACTTATGCCACAAATATATAAAATATTTCTTAAGAAAGCCTTTTAAGGGTTCATAAATGGATTGAAAGAAGTCCTATGTACTTTTCTTCACTTCTCTTAGAGCCAAACTTCAGGCTTTTGATGTAATCAAACACCCAAGAGAGCCATTAGTGCTAATGGGATATCAAGGACTTGATCCTAATGAAGCCTTGGAGTCGAAAACTATTAGCCGCGATGGGATTTGTCGATATCGATGTAGTGTAAGGGTGGGTTGGACGTTCACCTCGTCAGCTCTGTGAGTAGGTCATGTACAGTATGTGTCATGCATGTAGGAGGTATGCAGACCACGTTCAGTGGAATCATCAGTGGATGCAGTCGTGGCTTTAATCTTAAAGCTAGTTCATAAGCCAGATCCGCGGTGCCGTGGGACATTTTGAAGGATGTGTGATACATATTTGATAGAATAGTTGTATGAGGCGATGTACTTTCTTAGTCATGTATTGTTGACCTCTGACTCCTTTCAAAGTGAAGGCTTTGGTATTATAAGCAGTGGTGGAAAGAGTTTTAAAGGGTTTTAAATCAGGACCAAAACAGTACATCTCCTGTAAATAAAAGCTCATCTAATCAAATTAACCACAGATTCTATGTGTTTCTGATTTCTGATGAAAGGTATGTAATGGAAAAAAATAAATTCTGGACTGTGAATAATCTTGTGTGTTATTTTAAACCTGTCAGTGTCTAGCAGAAAGAAACACGACAAACTCGACAGTGCAGAGCTAATGGAAAACATGACAGGAGCACTGGCTCCATCATGTCCACCAGCATGTCCCACCCTTATTGTGTGTGAAGTCATTTGGCTTGCAGGACGTAAAGCACTCCTCCTGCTAATGCTTCCTTTTTAACTCGAGTTTTGGCTCAAAATGTTCCGCCTCAACAGACCTTTAGCCTCTATGTTATGCAGCAGCAGAGGAGAAAAACATATGAGATATGAGACTATTGAGTTTGCCTAATAATAAACCATTTTCAGCACAACCTAGCCAATATAACCTGATCATTCTTTCTTCACTTAAATATTACTATATCAACAACACTGGACCAAAAAACACACAAAAATTAGATTTAGAGAATTTTCACGATATTAGAGTTTTTTCATGATATTCCCATAAACTTTCCTGTGGCAGCAAAGAGCAACTCGAAGCAAAGAGTTCATTTCTATATCAGATTTAATTTAGCATAACACCAAACCACACTGATGTTCCAAGCCAGCACTTTCAGTAGAAGTTGGTTGTATTCCTTAGAATGATATCTTGCATTGTTTTTTTTTTTTTTTTGGCAAAAAAGAATGGCGTGACTTAATCACATGCCTGTGATCAGCGACCTTGCTTTACAAAATCGTTCTAAAGTGTTTGACACCAACTTGAAACAGAAAAACTTTAGTTACCGGATGAACGTTTTGGATCCATGTACTTTTGGGGATCATTCTATTTTCGTGTCAGAAACAGAAATTTAAAAATTAAACATGAATGGTTATTTGATTATTGCTTTAAAATCCAGGAAGGAGAAACAACACCAGCACCAAAAAAAACAAAAAAAAAACACCCTAGTCATTTTTATTGTCAGAAATAGCTGATACAAAATTAAAAAGAGATCTGTGTTTCTTTTGCTTCTTTGTAAATAAAAAAAAATTCACAAAAGAACAAAAAAACAGAATAAGAGCCCACTTTTCTAAAACCTGTGGTCCCTTACTATAGAAAAGATAACGTATTTACATAAGTCCAGTGAGTCAAGTGACATCAGTTTTAAAATTGTCTCACACTGACAAATATAAGGCTAGATAGGGTGATGTACTTTACTGATCCCGAAGGGGAAATTTTGGGCAAAATGTAGTAAAATGCAGTCACCTGAGCTCAGGGTCAAACCCAGTATTTCAGAGCTACAAGATATGCACCATCTCTTTCCTCTTAAACCAGTTCCTGATTAAAATAAAAATAGATGCACTCATCCTTGATGTACCTCGTGTATGCCTAATCATGCATTTCGACATCATGAGAAAAATAAGTTCTTGAGAAAACAACATATCTTCAGAGACACTAGAGACAGAGATAGCTCAAGCGAAGCCACAATCTCAAAATGTAGGCATTCGTACTTTCGCCAGGAAAAATCTAGTCAAGGATAAAAGCCTAAATTACTTCCAGGCTACAAACAGCGTAGCCCAGAGACATAGTAGAATTGATATTTTTCATTCTTACATTTTCATTTTTTTTTATATTTTATGATTTCAGCAGATTCATTTAATAAATAACAAAGAGAAGCAAGATCATAATGAATTCACATTTCCAAATATTTTAAAACGGGAACAATTATTCATTAACATGTTCATATTATAGCATTTAAAAAAAAAAAAAAAAATCATAAAACCATTCGTTTTTGGTTTTTCATTTCAGTTTAGAAATAGAATGATGAAGGAACGCAAAAGTACACAAACCACAGACATGCCTATGTCTCTTAGCTAGCTTCAGGTATGACTTTGGAACTGTATTCTGAAATGATTACAGACATTACAGCGAGGAGAGGATTTTCCTCTACGAAATTATCAGGGATTATGTTGCATGATTGTAGCTTTTCCTCAAGGACTATTGGGAGCTTTTGTGCTGAAATTGGCTTAAATTGACTCTGATGCACATTTGGAATGAGAGGTGGCTAAAAACCTATAAATAAAGGTCAGTTTTAAATGTTTTTGTCTGCTATTTCTGAGAATAAAAATTAAAAAATGGCTAGTTTGCTAACAGCTAGTTTCCCCTGTCTGTATGTTGAGACAGTAATCACATAACCATTCATTTTTAATGTTTTTTTTAAATAAAAATTTGTTACTGACATGAAAATAGAATGACCAAAAAATACACGGACCATTATATGACATAATACAGTATGTGCAAATAATATGTGAGGAAGCTCTTTAATAATCCAAAATAAGATTGATTTGTTTATTTGATCAAGTTAGATTCATGTCCTGTTGGCATCCGGTTGAATTTAAACATTTCCTGATGGATTTGTTGATAAAATTGCTTTTCTCTAAATCATGACTTGCAAATGATCTCAGAATGAGACGGATCTGATATAGACACAGCGTCCGATATCCGGCACTCGACGTCAGGGTTTGTTTTCTTTTAAAGATGTGCTGTTTAGAAGATGCTGTTGTGACGCATAAGTGTTATCGTGTCTCGTTTGGTGTTTGTTTGGTCTGTTGCCTTGCGTCTGCATTTTCACGGACTCTCTCTCTCTCTTTTATTTTTAACGGACACAGCAACGCTTCACCGAGTGAACCTGAAACGTAAGACCATGTAGAGAGTTCAAGCTAGGACAGATGTGGGCACCTGCAATGAATCCGGCTTCACCCACATAATTGTATAAGCAGGACAGGAAGTAAAGCACCCTGCACTCTTCAGATTAAATCATCTGTCTCCGAGTTAAAAAATGTGGAGATGGAAATTCCAGAAGCAGCGTCAGTAGGTTTAGTGGTCCGTCCTACAGTTGAGCTCCGTACGCACTTTGGGTTTTATTCGGAGTTAATGATTTTTGTATCTTTTTAAGTAACGAATTTCTGATCAAAACATCACAGATTTTACTTGTAGAGAAAGAAGAACTGTAGAACGTTCTCTAAGAAGCTTGGGAAAACCTACCAGCTAATTTCCTTCGAAAAAACTGCAAGACAGTGTAGAGTACCTAAGAGATTATTCTGATTTAATGCAAATTTTTATGGGTTATTTTACTTGACACTGCTTCTTTGCTTTATCTTTAGAAACATCCAGTTTCTCTGGAAACTGTGGGGAAATTCCATCGTTATGGATGCGACATTTGCTCTCACGCTGGCTAACAGAATGTCTTAGGATCAACGAGCCAATTTGCGTACTTTGCAGTGTTGTCATTTACCATCTTGAGGACAACGCAGACAAATCTTAAAAAACACATGCATTGTTTTACATGTTTCAAATACATTGAAATTTCTCAGCGTTATGGATGTGACATCAAACTAATTTTCAAGATTGTTGCTGAAAGCAACATGAAAGAGACTTGAATGAACACCAATGTACAGATTTGAAAATATTTCTTCATTAAGAAAAACCTGTCATTATGGAGGTGATATTTTTGCGCTATGGACATGATGTGTCTGAACCATTTCCGTATATTAGACGTATAAACACTGCCTTTTTTCTTTGTAATTCAGCCAGAGAAGATAAATATAGTATATGTATATAAAATAGTCTTGTTCCTATGCTCATACCTTCATTTTTCCATGGTATTCCACGACATATATACATTTATTACCAGCATCCACTAACTTAAGCACTTATGTATAGGGGTGACAAATTACAGTAGAAACTGGTGGCTCTGTACGGTTACAGCTCACTTTACATTTCATTTTGATTGGTATAATATTATGCATATATGATAAAGTTCAGTACAAGTTCAATGTCATCTTCTCCAAGCTCCTGAAATGTGCTCATGAAATGAACGAATCCCAGAATGACACATATCAGTGTTTAGAGCTACTTAACTAAAGTAGTATGCATGAGTTGCCTGTATTGCTTGTCCAAATCAAAGTAATTAAATTCAGGGTGAGAATTGTGTGTAGCTGTGACACAACTCTGTTTTGGTCATGATAATATATAGATATTTACATCCGAGGTTATGTAGTAGTTCTGAGGTCTGAATACTGATATGTGTAATTTTGGTATTCATATGCCCAATTGTGGACTAAAACAATTTTTTTTTGTAAACTGGTATGCATATTTAATAAAAGTTTTGATCTTTTATATATACCTACCAACCAACTATAAATAAATAAACAGATACATGAGTGAGACAAAATCCCTACTAAGTGCTTCCTTTACATTTAAATATTACAGTGAAGATACACTATATGGCCAAATGTTTGTGGACACCTGATCATCACACTTGTTCTTGTTGAACATCCCATATCAGATTTATTCCCCCTTTGCTGTTATAATGAGCTCCACTCTTCTGCGAAGGCTTTCCACTAGATGTTGGAGCGTGCTGTGGGGATTTGTGTGCATTCAGCTACAAGAGCATTAGTGAGACCAGGCTCTGATGTTGGGTAAGGAGTCTCCAGTTCCAGTTCATCCCACAGGTGTTCAGTGGGGTTGAGGTCAGTGCAGGACACTCGAGTTGCAGTGCAGTGCAGGCTCTGTGCAGGACACTCGAGTTCTTCCACTCCAACCTTCACACACCATGTCTTCATGGAGCTCGCTTTGTGCACAGGGGCGTCGTCATGCCTCTTAGTTCCAGTGAAGGGAAGCAATTCTGTGCTTCAGACTTTATGGCAACAGTTTGGGGAAGAACCACATATGGGTGTGATGGTCAGGGGTGCACATACTTTTGGCCATATAGTGTATATGAATATAGAATTTAACTAGAATTTCCTATTATAAGATTACATTAAGCCAATTATAAGATTAACAAACTTATGTCAAGAAATGTATTAAATTCAAGCTTTAAATTTTCTTATTCTATTGCCAGATCCATTGCTTCTTTCCGGAAATAAATGCTTAAAAGTGTGAGTATTTCTTGAACAGACAAAGTGTATATCTTGAAATTAATACACGTTTCCAGAAATAAGATTCATTATCATATATTTGGTTTATTTTAAACTTATAATAAGAAATAATAGATAAATTGGACTATATTCAAGATACTTTCACTTGCTAAGAATGTCATTTTCTGGCAGTGCGTAGTTTTTTGCTGACATTTCTATCGAGAGAGTTCGATTGCGTCGATTGAATTTGAATGGTTTCACTTTGCAGTTGTTCTGGCGCCTGTGCTGTCATCGTCTGTATGAATTCAGTGAAAGACAAAGTTGCACATGTCGTGCAAGTGTTGTGAACTGCGAAGACCTCTGCACTTGGCCCTGTGCTTTCCATTGTTTGCTTGAGGTTTTCAGCTTGACTGTTTATATTATATAAAAGGCTCAGAGGGCCGTCTAGCCTGACCCTTTCCTAAGAGACAAAGCAAAGACGCCAGGTCAGGGCGTCATCGGAGGTTAGTGTATGACAGCAGGATGACAATCTGTCCAAGGGTGTGTTCCTGGTGTATTTATGGATGGTGTATTTTTGCACCTCGTTGGGTGAAAGTGAACGAGTTCAATCTTCCCTGCTGCTTATGAGTCTTAACAAAGCTATTTCCCTTGCTGGATGAAAACGCACACTCCAAGAACTGCCTTCCTTCCTTCCATCCTGCTGTCGCAACTCCAGGCCTCAGCAAAGTGGAGCTGATAACGTTAATAATGTCCCACCTTTTTTCTCTTGTCCTTTGCAGAGGGCAGAAGAGAGGGGAAATTAAGAGTGGGAGACATATTAAACTGAGCGCTATCAAGCTCGTTATCAAGATAATCCAGATTGCTTGGGGGGCCTCGCTACCCTTTTGTTACTCTGCTGTGATGTGTAGTAGTTCTACACGACTAGAAGTGAAGATAGCAGAGCAGAGCAAGATGCTCCAGGCCTGAAGCCAGAGGCCACGAATGAGATTCAATTAAGTGTGAACATGATTAGAAATTGCTGTAAGGTTTATTGATGATGTGTGCACTGCCTCTGGATTCCACTGAATTTCACAAATCTGGAGTTGGATGGATCACAAAATCGTGTGGAATGTACATTAGTCATTGTTGATTCATTATGATTTCTGACAGCTGTATTGCACAAGACGGAACTCCTTTTCAACCACTGTTTTAATTAAGATTTAAATATTATACAGATTCCTGCCATATTATACAGGAATGTTCATAGCTCATGCTTTACAGAACTATCCCAGGAAAACTGTATGTGAGGATGCGATGGGATACTCCTGGGAAGCGATGGTCATAACTTTCATACTTTTCCCACAACTGTGGTTACAGTATAATTAATAGTAAATGCTGGATAATAAAGTTTAAAGGGGTTTCATTTATGTCTAGAATTCCGTACACAAAATCTACTCTTCTCTCTCTCTCTCTCTCTGTTCCCAGAGCTGTAGAAAAGTCTGTAGAAAGCCGGAGTGCGTAAGCATTAAGGTTGCCAAGCTCCCACGGTGGAGGATGGAGTGTTCCTGTTAGGATATCCTCATGCCAACAATGTTTTTTTTTTTTTTTTTCCTCAGATAGAAAAAATAAAACCGGTAATCCTGGTGTACAGTGCTGAAAAAGTCATAATACTAATCTTGCCATGTTCCTGTTCTCCCTCCACTCTGCCAAGTCTTATTAATCAACCTGTACACAAGATTTAACGATGACACTGAGCTTTCCTGAACAAATAACAGAACGAGCAGCCTCTGTCACTGATGCGACCCCTTACGATACCCTTGCGATAATGTCTTCCTATGTTTTTAAGTGTCTTTCTCTGTTTCTTGCTTCTTCTCATTTTAGCATTTTGTATTTTCTTTATATGTTTATGTTTATTTGTTTATTCGTTTTTAGAAAGGCAATGACCATGCTGTAAATGCTGATCAGTTCAATTCCTACAGAGGTGCTTATCATTGTAGCCAGCCATGTGACTCTTCTCTTTTCTTTTTCAGTGTCAAACTCTTGTAAGGTATTATCATCATCAATTCTACTCATTAACACCGATAGTAAAATAGGACGTTTCTAGGAAAGTGAAGAACTAACAGAAACTATTCAGCTGTATGCACTCTAACATTTATATTAGTGATTTATTTCTCTTTAAATATATATTAGGGGGTTTTACAGACTAGTCGATTAAAGTAATACATTTACTGGATGTCGACTAGATGGGGTGGAAAAAAAAAAACAAGCAGATGATTAGGAAAATCTATATGCAATATTTCAGACTAGATTAAACAAATTCTACTGCCAGCTGCACATTGCGTAAGCGTATGCTGGGAAAGTAGGATACATTTCTTTTACTTTCTTTTGCTTTAATGGAACGTTTTCACTTTCACACATCACTTCGTATGAACTGCACTCATAAGTTTTTAATAGTGATGGTTAATAGGATGATACCACATTTTCTTTTCCAATAACGATACCAATACGGAAACCCCTTTTCCAAATCCAATCCCAATCTTTTCCGTTTGTTACAGGATCGGATTGAATTCGTTATTATTATTATTTATGTGATATACGATCCACCATTTTTTGCTGGTATCCTGGGTATTGGATCTGTGCCATCTCTAGTTTTTAACTATAGACAAGATGACTAGTTGACTACTTTTTTGGAATCACTGGTCAAGTAGTAAAAATAGTAATAATAATAAAAAACAAGCAGCAGCTGAAGGCGGCTGCAGCAAAGGTCTGGAAAAGCATCTCAAGGGAGGAAACTCAGCATTTGGTGATGTCCAGTGGTTCCAAACTTCAGGCAGTCACTGACTGCAAAGGATTTGCATCCAAGTATTAAAAATAATCCTAATATTTACGATTGTTAGTTTGTCCAATTACTTTTGAGCCCGTGAAAATGGAGAGACTTTGCAATAAATGGCTGTAATTCCATTACATATAATGTTGTTAAACCCCTTGATTTAAAGCTGAAAGTCTACACTTCAGTCACATCTTGATTGCTTCATTTCAAATCCATTGGTGGTGTACAGACATTGTGTCTCTGTCCAAATACTTATGGACCTGACTGTGGATGTGTGTGTGTGTGTATGTATGCAGATAGCCTTTCATTTTACCTAGAGTTAGTTTCAGCCCTGTGAGATGTGACGTTACGAGCTGTACGGTGAATTCTGGATATTACTGGTAAACGTTGAGAATTGCGAGACGTTTGGGTCCTGTGATGTAAACCAAGACATTTGGATTGCATAAGGTTTTTATGCAAGAACATCCCTGAATAATGGTGAGACAGTACGCTATACCTACAATATACTACACGTGGACAGGAATGGAGGGACAATAGCTGTGCTGAAATGTGTCAGGAATTGTATGTGTGTATGGAATAGAGGAGAGGAATGCTGGGAGTGGAGGATATCCAAACACTTTAGAAGAAGCTTTAGATAATCTCTCTTAACTGCGTCATACTGTATACTGTATATACGCTCAGATCTGTGAATAATGTGTTAAATGTGAGAAACATTTGAGTGGTGTACTGCAGATTGCACCATTGGCACTTTTTATTATCATTATTAAAACATGATTAAAGTTTCATATTACATATTTACAATAAGGGTGTATTTCGCAGCGTCTCCAGTTAATTTAATATAAAAAATAATTCATTTATATTACTACCATAATTGGTTGCACTTTCACTCCATCTCTTACCAGAACTATTCTGAATTACATCATGTGGCATCAGTAATAATTACATAAAACAGTCCATTAACCTCTGCAATGAACATTTACATATTATTGCATTGTAATTGCTTAATACTGCATTATGTACATCTAGATAGAAATATCTTTCTACTCGTGTTCAACTGAGAGGTCCTTTTTTTTTGCTTGAATTCCCAGCAGTGTAGAATAAACAAATATTTTTTAATAATACAGAATACAAGAAAAGTGTGGAAATGAAATGATAGCCCGCCAAATGTGCGTATCTTGGCAGGCATTATTTGACAAATAAAACTTGATGGTTTAAATCAAGACAAAACTAGTGTTATGAAATAAACGTTCATTTCCAAAAAACGCTCATAAGATGAATTTCTTTAAATTGAGCTGACCGGTAAACTAGCGTAATGTAGTGCAATTATATTTCACTGAAAGCCCACTAGAGGGCAGAAAAGACATGCTAACAATTATATAACATGCTATAGGCGATCTCAGTAACATAGATAATGAAATGAAAGCCTGGCAAATGTGTGTATCATGGTTTTGTAGGGTTAATACAACCAAGCATTGTTTTACAAATAAAACTTAACAGTTTCAACCAATCAGTAATAAGCTAGCCTTATTAAATAAACGTTCATTTACAAAAAACACTCATAACAAATGTGCGTCTCATGGCTTTAAAGAGTTAATACAAGTTGTGATGAAAAGGTGCCACATATGCTTTGATATTTCGTTGGGTTTGGACAACCATTTTGCATTAAAATGTGTTTCTTTATGTAAATGATTTCCTCAAAAATATAATCAGGTTGCTTATAAACATCTGACTTTACATCTCATTAGTCCCTCCATCCTGAGTGTAAGTATTTGGCGCATCCACTGCTTTTACTTGAATTTATTATATGAACCAAGGGTCTGGGATGGCGTGCCTTTGATGTTTGTAGGGAACACATTCATTAGGAGAAAGACTAACTTTAAAGTGATTCACACGATGGGAATGTTTGTAGACATAACACTTGTCAGAGACCACAGCACTGCCTCAAATGTCTATTTCTCTAAACATAATCGACATAATTGGATTTGGTCCACATCATGCAGCGTCTGTGATATCAGTAGCTCTCGGGACGTCTCATGTCTTTGCTATAATAGGTAGGACTTAATGGTCAGATGATGATTTGTGAGGGAATGTTGGTGACACGCAGGAAGTGGTGGTCAAACTCTGTGATCTTGTGCAGTGATATTGCCTTTTATAGCTGCTCGCCTGCAGAGGAAATCCTCGCCTAATTAACTAAGTCCTGCCCTAAGGCCCTTAAGTTAGCACTTTCCGGTTCGGTCTCAAGGAGAATGCTAGACACTGATGGGGAACAGATGGAATATATAAAGGCAGAGGTCAGAGGATCGAGTCAATATACACCGAGAAGGGCACTAGGACACTGAGTTATGTTTGTATTCTTTTCGTTGCCTGTCCTTGTGTCTGATCTTCACAACGCTTGATCCTTCACACGGCACCTCATTTAAATCATTCTCCTTCCCAAATGTAGACACTTCCTAAATGTACATTTGCCAGAGCCAAGGCAAGACACAGCACTCCTCTATAGCTCTATAAACTTTTAGCCAAGATGACTGAAATTCAAGGAAAGATACTCCTGCACGTTATTGTTGGTGATTCATAATCCTGTTCTGAAATGTTAATGGAGAACCACATTTAAGCTGCCAATGTTTTAATATACACTTCTTCCAGATACATTAATTCTTGGCACCGTATGTTTCGTTTTTTTTTTTTTTCTCCCTCCTTTCTTTCTGAACGTACCTGGCTACCATCCAAGGACGAACATTGCAGAAATGCTAAATTCGGCAGCATTACTTCCTCACTGCAGACGAAGAAAGGTGTGTCGCAGATTCTGACATGATATTTAACCCACCTTTAAGAGTTGGAGAGACAGGATTCGAGTGTCTCTCATTGGCTCTCCTTGTTTATGAATCTTACGAGTAACCTTCATGATTGCAAATGTGCAGATAATTGTACTGTCATGGTTATGTTTGATCACAATCCTTCTGATATATTGAGTATGTTTATCCATAGAATCCTTTTCTTATTCAAACTAAGGTAACCGAAGCAAAGGTCATTGGAAACACAGGCAATGTTAACCCAGGAAATCTCTTCAAATACCTATCAGAATCTACACATGGCATTGTTAATTTGTGGCTGGGTTTATCTGACATTTCTCCCACTACAACCACGATGTTTGTCAGTGAATTGTTAATGAATTATCGTCTTGATTTTCTCAGTCTAACACTCGTTTTCGGTAATGGGCTGGACCAAAAAAATAATCAGTTTAGAAAACAGTGACACATCAACATCTCCTTTTAAATGTGTTCTTCAAATGGTATTTATCTGAATCTGTGTGCATTAAACATACATCACCCACAAAACAGATGCTAATGCAATGCTAATTTTCCATATTTTCGTTTTACCGTAACATAAAGTGTTCAACATTTTGTTGTGTTACAACTAGAGATGGCACGATACCACTTTTTCTTTCCGACAGCGATACTGAAACCTTGACTATCAGCTGATATCGATACTCCTCCATTATTATTTTCTTTAAAAACGACTAAGCTTTAATTTTTTATTATTTTTTTTTTTGCTGAAACACTTCACAACACTTTATGTGTTTCTTTATATGCAAACATTTCCATTTCCAAAAATAAATTTCTTCTCAAATCCAATTCCAATCTTCTCAAATCCAATCTAGCTACATGATCCTCCGATATCCGATCCACCTTTTTTTTTTTCCCTGGTATCGGCCCGATATAGATACTGGTTATCAGATCGAAGCCATCACTATTTACAACCTGAAACCGAAATGGACCTAACTGAGATTAAACGTTGAGTTTTTATCTTGCTAACGAATAATTACATACCATCAGGGTATGTTGTCAAGGTAATGGTGCTGAGTTTATTGCTCCACTTTGCCCCCTAGTGGAATAACAAAGATGATATTCATTTAAAACACTATTCATTTGGTGGAACCGGGTTAGAACCCTATGTTTGATACCCTTGGTGTATCAGAAACATGGTGACATGGTAACCCTAGACCATTTCATTCTCTATAAGTGCTTATCATCTGAGAAACCTAGACACATGACATTGAGAAACTAAGGCCTGCTTTCATAACCTCTACATTGCACTACTGCAATGTGTTGCTTGCTCTTTAAGGAAGTTTCAGCTCGTTCAGAGTGCAGCAGCCCGCATCCTCACCGGGAAAAAAAAAGCCACAGTGCATTACTCCAGCCTTGTTCAAGTTACACTGGCTGACTGCTATGTTCTTTATAGACTAAAAAAGTCCTGTTCATGCCATTTAAAGTTTTGGTGAGCTCTTGTAACGATAAAACCCATCATGAGCATTTCACTTGGATGAGTGAAGGAAATATTCGCCTTTAATTATTTGCCTCTGATTCTATGATCAATTGCTAATGTTTACTCGTGTATCCTGTTTCACATTATGCGTGAGCATTTACATCTAGTTTATTTGTAAAGACGATGTAGTTTTAATTTCTTGTGTTTTGGTATTGTGTCACTGTGACTGAAGACATCAAGGTTAGAGGTGATAGCATTCCCAGACTCAGGCGCCATTAAGCCTTTTTCATCTGCATCTTCCATTCTCCTTTACCCTTTTACCCCTTCCCTCTTTATCTTCCTTCTTTTCCTACGTATACTGTGCCTGTTCAATCTGTAGCTTCAATTCTGAAGTTATGCCTCTATTGATAAAAAGCCGATCTGAAGATTCTTCAAGCGTGCGATAAACATCAGAGACTGAAGATCAACACCAATGTCCTGGATCCTGACTCACTGTTGCTGAATTTCTCACATGAGGCAGATGGAAGATGTTTTTCTTACATCGCCTCAAAATGTTTTGTTCCAGAGAATATCAAATATCAAGATTGCCAGCTCAATAGATAAAAAACATTCGTGTTTAACTTGGACTAGTGTTTAAAAGTGTTTTATCTTGTTAAATATACTTGTCATGATTCATAGTAATTTTCTCATGAGAGAGTGTGCGTTGGTTCTCTAATGTGCCTTTATCGTAAATACTTTTAGATTTTCTAATCATTTATACATATGCAAGACTCTTTGAGATGAAAGTGCTACATGATGTCATATAATGAAGATTATTATTATTATCCAGCCATTTTCCATACAACTTATCCTACACAGGGTCACGTCCCAGGGGACGACCTGGACAGGGTGCCAACCCATTGCAGGACACAATCATGCACCATTTAGAGATGCTAATCAGCCTACAGTGCATGTCTTTGGAATGGGGTGGAAACCCCCCAAAGCACAGGGAGAACATGGAAGCACTGCGCACACAGGGCAGAGGTGGGAATCAAACCCCCAACCCTGGCAGTTCGAGGCAAACATGCTAACCACTAAGCCACCATTCCCTCACCCTGTGTCGTCGTCGTCGTCGTCGTCGTCGTCATCGTCATCGTCGTTGTCAAAATCATAATTAATCAACCAACTGGTGCTGCATGGAGCAGTTCGGTGGAAAAGAGCTTTCACATGCTGACATAGTGAGCGTTAAGGCATATAGTATGTGCATGAAATGAGATCAACCTCTAAGCATTAAGCAGAAAAAAATCCAATATCACACATGAAAAACAGCAATATGGAAATCATTTTGCGACAGGGTGGGCCTAGCGTAAAAGCACACCAGTGAAGAAAGTCCAGTTGTTGGTGTTGTGTGCGTTTTAATGTACAGACCAAATCCACAATACTTTCTCTCCACTTCAGTAAAAACTGGTTATTAAGGTGTTCATTATTCCTCATATTAAACGCTGCAGTATTTACAAACAGCACTTCTACTGTTTAATACTACAAATATATTTAATGATGACTTTAATTACAACGCGAACGCGTTTTGAACGCGTTCTTTGATGTACGGTCAGAGCGTAACGCGTGCCTGTGCTACTGCTGCTACTAAACTGCAATCAGAACGTCTGCTGTCATTTGGACAGACAGTTATGTTATTACTGGAGCCGGACATGTTCATTGGGTTGCCGTGTGTTTGTAATGACAGCTGAAAGCTTTTGCACACCAGACATCATCATTATTATATCCAGTTTTGTTGTTTGCACACCGCTGGGTTTGAAAATGCGATCTGTGCTTTGGGAATAAAGGTGATGTAATTGATGTGAAAGATGGAATTTATTGTAACCAGGTTATTCTGGCAATCTACAGTATTACTGAAAACACAACATATGATTATTAGTATAACTGTATTATTTACAGTGAGCTTTAATGCAGTAAAATCTCTACATAGCAGGCATGTAACCGAATACATCCCTTACAACATTTACATTTTTGCATCATCAGTGGTTTGCTCAAGCAGCCCGAATGAAACACAGCCTTACAGAGCTCTAAAATAAAACCATATTTCTAACATTTTTTTTTTTTTTTTTTTTTTACAAACTGATGAAATAAATATGATTTTATTTATATCATATATCTATATCATTGCTCCATATAGGCCATGCCCTGTGCACATTTAGGGGTCTCCAAAAATGAATTAATTTTTAAAAATATCTTTAACTTTAACTATATCTTGAACTTTTCTAAACTTTCTGAAATGTAACAGACCTCAAAATCTAAAATAAATCTGATAAAATATTATTAGGTGGCTATTGTTTTCCATGATAGTCAATAGTTCCTTGATTTGAGAAACACATCGTTGTTTTGAAAGATAGTTCCTTAGCTTACTCAGACGCATTAGATAGAAAGTTTTCCAGAACGTTCCACAGGATGTCTGTGGACTTTTGTATGGATTACAATCTTGAGTGATGTAGCTGAGGCTGAGGAACTGTAGAAGTTCAGGAGGTGAATAAAGTTATATTGTTTTTTTTTTTTTTTTTTTTTTTTTTAATTTGCGAATGAAAAATGACTTTTTTCTAACAGGCCTGTTTTTTTTCTCTCTCCATAAGTCTACACTCCAAACTTTTTCATTAACTCGCATCAACTGATTGGCCACAATACATTAACGCCAGACACTACAGTTCATTAACTATCGAGACACTGAGACTAAGGCTGATAAGAGAAACATTAGCATTAGCCTGTTGGAGCCGTTTGCAGTAAAGCTTGAGTTTGTCATGATCGAGGAGATGGAACGATGGAAAAACCTCATGCCAGAGCATTCGATGAGGCTGGCTTTGATGAAAATGTCAAGCTGTCTATTCTTATTGAATATCACTCTCTATTAAAGATCATGGCATTAAAGAGATCGCTATGCGTGTAAACAGCAGACAGGTAAGCAAAATACGACCCGGTGACTAAAATGTTCTGATGCAACTTTCCAAAAATGTCAGAGTCAGAGGAGCGGCTTATTCATCAGCTGAAGATTTGGTGTCAGAAAAGCTGTCCAGTCTGTGATTCATTGCTAGTCTTGTAATAATGTGATGTTCTTATCATCTGAGGATCAGAATCATATGAAGACTGGCATTTGTTAACAACGTTAATCAGTCTCTCTACAAACACTCACTCCTGACAGAGATGTAATATGTTGCTGAACCCTTAATAAATGACTTAAAGAATGTGTGTGTTAACCTGTTTGTTAGAAAATTGTGGTAAAACATTTAGCAACTAATACTGTGTGTGTAATCATATGTGCCACAACACCATTATAGGAAGTGCACACAGTAGCCATTACACACAATATCAAACCACTGTTCTCCTCCACCATATATATCAGCCTGTCAACAAATGTTAATCTTCATAAAGTCCTCATTCATATAGTTTACATTTCATTTAAATACTAATGCAACCATGGTGCAGCGTGCTCACTGCCCCATTTAGCTCCATAGAGTTATTATTGAACCTAGTGGTCATAAATAGGAACTGCAACAAGACCTAATAAACAGAGGCCCATTGGGGAGGGAGTCACGCTGCCCTGTGCTTGAGGGACGAGCAGGACCTGCCAAGGTCTTGTTTTATATTAAATAATCAGAATTAAATCTAAAACATTTCCACAAACAAAGGCCAAGTGCAAGTGCAGAAAGTGTGTCTATGATGTACAGAAACATTTCTATTGTAAGATATATTAGTAGTAAAGATTGGGAGAGGGAAAGGGGGATTATGGAGTGGATAATGTCAGAAATGCGTGCGCATCACGGTGACCACGGTGACGCACCCTGGTTTCTCACACAGAGAAAAGAAGAAAAAGAAGATAAAATATGTCTCCCTTTTTCAATGTCCAAATGTTTAGGGCTAGTTGCACATCTTCTGCATGGTTCCATCAAGTTTACTTACAGGTTTTCTTTTTCTTATGTTTCTTGTACCGTGTCTTTTTTTTTCATTGGCTAAGCCTTATTAGGGTGTGGCCTTGGCCAACATGGTTGAAAAAGGGGAGGAGTCAGTTTTTGGAGGGAAAAAGAACAATAGAAAATAGAAACCTACCCACTTCCTGTTAAGTAGCTAGTTTGCGCTTTTACATATTATAAGTGCGTTAAATAGCTTAAGGCTAAAAATACCTTTATTCAGGGAAACTGAACAGCAGATGCAGCATATCTGTGGATCAATCAATGGGAAAATATCTGAGAAGAAGTTTTTCAGGATGGTGAACTTCTGACTGCAAGGACTGGTGAGTTTTTTGGCTTGGTGGAGAATTTGTTTTTGTGCGTAGAATTTCTGAAATTCAGAAGCGTGGCCTTTTTTTTTTCAGGCTACTTGGTTTGAACTTTGGCTATGAGATGAACTTTGGCTATGAGAACTGCAGGGGACTTTGATAGAGATCAGACTTGTGAAAAAGTTGTTTAGTGAAGAATTTGAGTTAGGCCAGACTTTGGTTTGTTGTTGTTGTCGTCATCGTCTTTATGTGCTGGATTAATAACCAAAAGGCAGTTTATAAAAGGTTTAACTTTTCTCTGGAAGTTTGTTTCTGCCATGTAAAGGCTGCTTGATTATAAATATTTGAAGCGTTGTTAAGCTTAACTGTAATTTTAAGTGGAATCCTCTTAATGATAAACGGCTCACTAAATGGAACAAACATGTAAAAGGTGTTTTATTAAAAAAATGTCTGTTGTCATAATGCAACTTGACATGTAAGAATACATTTTGTGAAAATGGTAAGAATCCATTTGAATGAGAGAATTTATTTTCACTCCAGGGAATGAGTAAGACAGAACTCGCCTCACATGACATGTCTTGAAGTTGTGAAACAATGTCAGTTAGAGATGTTCAGCTGGTTTTCATTTTAATAATCATAACTTTTGTTTTGAAATTTTGACTTTTTGCTCTGAAATATGTTCGTATAGCTGAAGAATGCTTTTCTACGCAATCGTAACATTTTCCGATAAATAAGTCCAAGAAGCTTTCCAATAAACAGCATGTAGTCCAACGGTGAGCTCCGGCCACCGAGTCGTTGTTGATGTATGTTATCCGGGTGTTTCACGCTGCCGCTGGTGGTGAGAGAGGGTGAAACTGAATCCTGGGTACATGCACCATTATGTTAAACCTTAGATAACCACCAGGGTTTCCTGTTATTCAGAACCTACCAAATGATAGTCATATACTGTATCACCAACTTGATTATACGAAGCTCGGAAACCGGAACTGAATAACCAAAGCAATTCCATTAAAAATGAAAAATCAGATGATTGTCATAAAGTCCTCAGTACATCCAGTGCCTATTCATACATGACTCTGTTAACAATAAATCCTGATCAGATGAGGGAAAAAAAAATGAAAATCGCAAAAGTGATTTTCTGGCAGCTTTTCAGGGATGAAGGCAAAGATGGAGAGGCCTGTTTCTGAACATTTGGTCCCCACATAAATTACTGTATATTAATTTGTATAGAAAGAATGAACAGAATGTATATTTCATTATTTTGGATGAGGGGAAAAATGTGATGATGAGTTTAATAAACAATTAGGTTAAAGAAAAGGAAAAAAGAAAAAAACTACATACATAAGGAATTCAACATGTAAACTAGAGATGACACCAGTCCCATACCAGCAAAAAATGGTTGATTGGATTTCGGAGAAAACGCATCAGATCCCGCAACAAGTGCAAAGATTGGAATTGGATTTGGTAAAAGAAATGTATTTTTGGAACTTTAAATGTTTACATATAAAGAGACTTCACAGGTTTTTTCTTTTGTTAGGACTGATTTTTTTAATTATATTTAGACTTTATTATATTCATCATATTTGCAGTGTAAGTAATTTTTGTGTGAAAGAGTTTAACTGTGAAGTGCTTCAGTTAAAAAAAAATTAGCTTTCAAAGAAAATATCGGTATCGGTTGATACTCAGGGTTTCAGTATTGGGAAAAGAGAAGAGGTGTCATGCCATGTCTATTCTAAACAAGTCAATTATATAAATACAATAAATAAATAACAATCATAATAAAATATATATTAAAGGGTGAGCTAAGGAAAAAATCCTAAGCCTGACCCGTCTTACTCTAGGTACTGTCTAGCTCATTAGCCATGAACTTTTTCTTCCATTACATTAACAAGCAGAAGCAAGAAAGTGGACGAATGGACTAAATCCAATTACTGTGTGTTAATTTCCAAATGGTGTTTTGGGTCTGTTTATCCTCTTCTCCTTTTTTCTTTTTGTGTTTTTCCACCACAGATAGATCAGAACGCTTCACGTTCGCCGCTTCCTTGTGATCGTCTGACATTAGTTACCCAACTTAGCTACATAAATTCCGCTTTCTGTTCTTTATACACCACGGTGGTGTCCTGTGACTGCCTGATACATACAGTTAACCTTTTCTCTCAATGATTTTTTTTCCCATAAATATTTTAAAATCATGGCACCCCCTGGTGGTCCAGGGGCCCGAAGTGACCGTTATTACCACTAGCAAGAATCGTCCCTTTTTACCAGATATATCACAGAAAGGATATCCTTTCCAACAGGAAATCAAGTGCATTCAGAGAGAGTAAACAAACGGCACAGTAACCCTCATGGTTGCTTCATTTAGTGATTAAATGCTTGCCCCATTGTCTTATTTCAATGGTGTAATTGATAGGCTGGTCAAGCTGCTTTTGGAGATCAGAAAAGCATGCAGAAGTTGAAAGATTACCCCCCTCTTAAACTTTGTAGAGAGAGTCAATAGGCAGGTCAAGTGTGTCAGGAAAAGCCAATGCCAGACAGAACTTTGGAAGCATTACAAGGCATAGTCCTTTAACTTGATTAATAGCAGCTCCTTTGATTTAGTTTTTTTTTTTTTTTTTTTTTTTACTTGGTATTGCTGTCCTGTGCCAGAGAAGAACATTTGCTGTGGAAAACAATCCATCCACCATATATTTTTTTATTTTTGGATTTGTATTTACGTTCTAAAGAACGTGTTCGTGGAGAGGAAGACAATAAGCCTCCATACCATTTCTATTCAGAATGCAACCAAGATCATGTTTTATGCCCTGTGCAGAAAAAAAAAAAAAAAAAAGCAAATCAATTTGTTCCTTTCGGTCTGCCTTGCCAAGTTGAGAGAAAGAAAAGCGGGATTACAGAATCTGAGACAAAAAAGGGGGGGGGGGGAGTCTTGAATGGGTGAATCAGTTATTAAACATTATTGGGCCTCTCATCTCTGATTCAGGCCTGCAGTCATGGTTTGGCAGGAGAGAGCGCTGCCACTGCCACATGATAGATTCGAGGACTAAACAGAGCCGACTGAAGTTTCAAGGTGAGGAGGCTTTTTATGAACTGGAGGATGGGATCGGCTAACTCTGTTGTGATCATGGCTTCCATTAAAGCTAACACAGCAGCGCAGAAGCCTCATCCGTCATTGTGTTTCGGAACAAGGGCCCTATGCAGGTAGACACACTCTTTCCACAGCACGGGATAACGTCAAATAAACCACCGTGTGTTTACTATGAAGTAAGTCCCTCCTCTGTGCTTCTTCATAGCTTTTTTTTTTACGCAACTGTACACCCGTTTGTTTCGTTTCTTTCATTCTGTTCCAGCACCACTCATATTTCTCAACTTGCCTTTATGCACTTTATGCACTCTCACAGTGTGAAATTCACCTACGCAAATGGAATGCTGGCATATTACACACCTCTCCGCCTTTATTATTTTTTTTTTCTTTCATTTTTTTAGACGCTCTCAGCACCTAGCTCCAGTCCACACTTCATCAGGTTTCATGCTGAGAAACTCCATTAGCAGTCTGAAGAAGCATAGCTTCCATCAGAGCCCCAAGACAACGGCTGAAGAATGCTAGCCTCGAGCGCCTTTGCCAGGTCACTCCTGTTTGTAAACGCAAGATGTTCCAGCTGCACTGACCGCGGAGGGGGCTGGCTACCAGCGTTTCATGGCCTTAAGGTTAATGTACTTCATTATGTCCTGCTAAGATGCGTTCTTTTGCTCTTCTAAAGAGAGTTAAAAAGCTACCGTAAGGCCAGAAATCGGCAGCTGTTGATTTCATTGCGGGACAGAAACAGACCTCTTTATGAAAGAGAGAGAGAGAGAGAGAGAGAGAGAGAGATAGGGAGATGAGTTGAATTACAAAAAGCTCCTCTGCCCCCTTTAGGAAACTAAAGATGAGTATTTGTGGTGCAACATTGCTAAAGCTGGAGCCTACTGCTGATTTGTGGCAAATAAAAACTTAATTAGCCTATAGACTGTTATATTAGACTATAGAGTATTTCTCAGTTGATGGCCAGGGTTTGAACTGTATTAATCATCACTTTAGTTTAACATTTTGTGGACAGTGGAGAGGTTTAACAAACCAGACTTCATGTGAAAACTGTGATGAAGTTACTGGTTGCACAATCGCACTATTTGTCCATGTAGTACACAGTTATAGAAGGGAATGATTTATAATCGCACTCTGCGCTGTCACCCAGATGAGGACGGGTTCCCTTTTGAGTCTGGTTCCTCTCGAGGTTTCTTCCTCTTTTCGTCTCAGGGAGTTCTTCCTCACCGTCGCCGCCTCTGGCTTGATCATTAGGGATAAATTCATACCTTTACAATTTATTTTGGTATAATTTAATTTGAATGTATTTATTTATGTAAAGCTGCTTTGTGACAATGTCCATTGTTAAAAGCGCTATGCAAATAAAATTGAATTAAAATAAAAACACCACCTATCAATGTATCACTGTCGGTATCAGGGTGTCGAACAGCTGAACCGCATTTTAGGTAACAGGCCACATTAGATTTGCGCTGCATTTAACTAAAGGTCGTAACTCAAACCTCTGACTAGGGAAAAAACAAAGAAAATGTCCCCTGTATTTCCCAATTTGCATTTCCCACTCAGGAACTTGGGATGGTCTCCTCAACCCCGAGTTCAGCAAGTGCCCTCAAATCAACATGGCTGCTCACAGAATGAACAGTAAACACAGCAGGACTTGTTTACTTGTGTTATGAGTTTTTTTTTGAATGAGTTATACTGTATATACAAGTACCAGCTTTAGATTAAACAACATACAGATGTATTAGATTGTTAAATCTAGAACACCAACTATACAGTTCGCTGTTTTGAGGAGGAAAACATACATCACTCATCAGTTAGCTGACTAGCTTGTTGCTAACAAAAGAGGAACGTGGAGGCGTCTGCACTTTGTAGCTTGAATGCACAGAGGTTGAATATGACGTAAATTCAAAGTTCGGACTTTCAATTTGGACCCAAAAAAGAAAAAATCAGTTTAGTGGCCAATGACACATCAACAACTCCTCTTTCAATGTTTTCATTTATCAGCATTTATCTGTTTAAATCTGTTCTGAATGCACAGATTGAACATATATCACTTAGTGCTTTGCATAAGTATTCACCCCCTTGACTTTTTGGAATGTTACAACCTGGAAATGAAATGGACTTAACTGGGATTATATCAAGAATCTACACAAAGTAGTCCATAATATTGAAGTGTGGGAAGAAATCATATATCTATACATACATACATACTTACATACATACTTACACATATATAAAAATATACAAAAAAGGTAACACCTAATAATTTTTCAAATCTTTTCAAAATCAAATACGGTCCACAAGACGATTAAGAGCACTGATTATAAATTCATTTGGTGAGCCGTATTAGAACCTTTATTAAGATGTATGAAAATACAACAACACACTCTCTCAGAAAATACCACACATAGAAATCCGAACCTTTCAGGGTACAAATGCTCATCACATACTGTAAGTGGTAACCTCAAGGGAACATTTTTCACCTTAAATTACAGGATCTCAAGGATGTAGTGTACGTTTAAAACCCATTTAAGCTACATACAGTGAGTGGACCTAAAGGAACATTGTTGTGTCGAGGATGTTCTCAGCCCAGTCCTAGGTAAACCTCTGCACTGCACACCTGATCTCGAAACCTGATTTCATAAAATAATTCATTCCCACAGGTCTGAGCGGAGGAAACACAAAAATATTGTGAACCAAAAATACTTTCGGAGTTTTCAGTGTCTTTAATACAGACACATCCATCTAACCATGATATCATCAGCTACCTTGCATCTTTCCACTGAGCCATCTTCTTGTTTACACAGGCGCTCCATTCATCCTGACCAAACTACAAATTGGATCAGATATGTAAGGTGACCGTTTCCTCCCTGTTTACCCACAGATTACTCTCTCTCTCTCTCTCTCTCTCTCTCTCTCGCTCTCTCCTCTGGACAGATTTACACCCCTTCAGGCCTTTCTCCACCATATTACATTCCAGTCAGCTGTTTTATTTTCCCGCCACCCCTCCTGACCTGCTTACCCAGCACTATCGGGCCCTCAGCTGACCCGAAACGGAAACGGTTTTTGGGCCGTCCAGAATCCATCACTACACTGGCCCCAAGCCTTTTTATCGGAGGAGTGGAGATACATGCATTCCATAAAGGAGAAGGGGGAGAGAGAGAATTAGAAAGATGAGAGGGAGCAAGACTACTGGGAGATGGAGAAGCGGAGAATCAATGGAGGAAGAGGGAGGGATGCAATAAGCACGAGAGCGATAGGGCGAGGGAGGAGAGACAGAGATGGAGGGAGGTATGATGGTGCAGATAAGGCAGCAGAGAAGAGAGATGGAGGTAATAAATTGGGCCGGGCAAAGGGAGTCGCACAGCAAGTGTGGAAATGCAGAAACGTCAAGAAAATAAAGTGCATTATGAACAAAAGCGCAGGATTTTAAAGAAGGTAAATTGCGCCGGCTTTTAGGTGAGAATAGGTAAATGATACAGGCGTGCAATGTTAATTAAATACATTTATATGCACAGAATATGAACTGTGTGCTGGCAGAACCGTTGTTCTCTGTTCTCAGAACTTCCCTTTATAAAGTACCTTAAAGAGCAAACAGAATCAGGAGTGGAAAATTCTTCAGTAATTGTTCTTCATTACTATACTTATGTATTATTTTGAGGTATTTATACTTTTACTTGAGTAGTCTTGAAATTGAATGCTTGTAATGACTGTACGCTATACATCAATGGAAAACCCTGACAGGATCTGCTCATCATCTGCTCTGACCTTCTCATGCTACACAGTGTAGTTAGCGCTATAGCAATCCGTGTGTATCCGGAGACAGTGGATAATCCACCGGACTGCAGTGTGGAAGCTGAGGATGAGCGTCCCTGGCCCTACCTCAGTAAAATGTTTCAGTACGCTGGAGTAAACAGAGACTGGTATAGAATGAGGCGTCTCCTTTACCTCCTTAGAAGGCATGAACAGTAAGATTTGAACATGAAGTACAGTAAGATTTGCTACTTTGCTAACATGCACTGCTTATATTTAACTAAGTTGGCCTGTTTCCTTTGCTAATACCTGGTTAGACTAGCATCGATTCCGGTAGCTAACGCACTTGGCTGGTCACCAAGTCAAATTCTAGCTAATGGTGAATATTGGTCATTTACAGGTTATTTTATTTCTGATTATTTTATTAGCAAATTATGTAGCGCTAGTCACGTACAAGCAAACTTGCAAAGAATGAATGATGTTTTCGGGCAAAAATGGCGTAGCTACTTTAAAATGAAAGTCAGTTTTGAATAAGTAATAAAAGTTACTTTAGCATAAGAAAACATGACCTTAAGTTAATTTCATCAGTTTTATTTATTTTTCACATTTTACTACTTGAGTAGCAACTCTTTGACTTTCACCCGAGTACATTTTATGGCTGAATACTTCCATTTTTAATTAAGATTTTAACACATTATCTAAGAACAGAACCCATTAGAGCACAGAACACCCCCCAACACACACACACACACACACACACACACACACACACACACACACACTGTTCTAGCAAGTATAAAGTGTTATAAAGAACAGTTTGATGGACCTGCTTTGGTATTCTGCTCATTACCAACCAGAACAATAAATCTCAGTCACTGGTTTCTAAAAACTAGAGAACAATATAAGCGTATAAATCTACACAAAAATGAAGCAGAGGACCTCATTGAGAACAGCCCACATGTCTGTAACATATTCAACACAATAAAAAACTGCAGGATGGAGAAACTCTGCCAAGTTCAGGTCTCCTCTGAAAAGTTTCTAAGCACTGCACATTGGGGTTTTGATGATGGGACGATATAATAATGAAATCGTGAGAAGTTGTTAAAATACGATTTCCTGACATATCATGATAACTCCATTTTTTTTTTTTTAAAGAAAATTGATTGGAAGCAGCTGATATGATAAAATTTTATACTTAATGTTTAAAATTGCATAATTAAAAAAAAGATTACTGCATTATTAGGAAATAATGCTTTTCATTGTTAATTTTTTTTTATTATGGCAAGTATTTTTTATTATTTTATTATAAAAAAACAAAAATGTATTCCATTTTCATCTTATTAATAATAAACAATTTTATTATTTATTATTATTTACCACACTACTTGCAGTTTGTGAGTATACGGAGTGATGCATATCATGTATTGTAGAGAATATAACATTTTTGTCACATCTCACACCCCTGTTTTACTGAGTTTTGCAAAGAAAAAAGTACAAACACATTTTTCTTTTCCTTTTAAAAACTGCTCTACATTCCCTGAGCTGAGGGAAAATGAAATCCAACCAGAGATGGATTTGAATCTCGATTGGGACTCGATTGGCAGTTCCGGACCTTACGCATTTGGTGGTGCAGCAGGAGAACTGACGCTACGAGAACTGACGCTACAAGATCTGCGATCATCTAGGAGCAGGAGGTTCGGTTTCAGCTTGAGCTCTCAGGCCTGATGGCTGGCTCACGGATCTCTGCTTTATCAGCTTCAAGAACATTTACTCGCTGAGCAGGAACATTTACATTGATCACAGAATGACAAACTCCACTCAGGGAAACGCTACAGGAGTCAATGCAATGACACTCTGGGGAGGTCATCTGCTTGGAGAAGTGTATCGAGTGACACCATCAAAAACACTTTCTTCTAATAGAACGAGCAAATTTGTGGCTTTTCCCCCCAACATCACTCTGAACCACTGACTAACCGATTAAAGGTGGTTTCCATTAGGAAAATGACCAAATGGATGAACTGAAACTTCTATAAAATCTCTCACTTTACTGCAACATTCTTTAGTTCCCCATAACTGTTTATAAAAATTACTATATGTATGGAAGCTTGCCAGGAAAGCCTCCTGAGTCCGTTTAAGTGCTCGGCTGGCACGTGGAGAATGCTTATTGAGTAAGTAGAAGAGCTTCTTTATAGCTCATTATTTCTTTTTCTTAAGCTATATAAAAGATTATGGACCTTCTCTTCACACACATGATAGTAATTAGATTGCTTGCAGGACAGAAAATGAAGCTTTGCTTCTTGGTAACAGCATATACACGGATCTACATTCCCACATTTCTGTGATGCAGCCAATCTTCATGCTTAAGTATAAGCCACTGAGTCAGTACAGTCCTTCAGTATCACACCTGCTTGCCAATGAGCAGTATATGAGTCACTGTATAGACTGTGTTGGGGGGGCGGGGGGCGGGGGGCGTGGGGGGGGGGGGCATCACTCAAAGCCTGTTAATTTACCTGGCAAAATGACAAAACCTGTCAAATCCTTTCTCATTTCTGTTGATGCAAACCAGAATACTACTTGACTGACTAAAGGAAATGGTCCTTGAAAGAGATGGATTTCATTTTCCTAGAAATCCGCCAATGTGCACATCTTCAAGAGCCGGGGTTTCTGCACTCGCTGGAGTCGCTCTTGGGTGAAGAGGTGCAGATGAATAGTTTCACAGTCAGAGCATTCTTGAAGCGCAAAGCAGCTTCTATTTCACCAGCCGTAAAGAAGGACGAAAGCACTGATGAAGAATGCATGTGCTGTTGGTCATTTTTGACTCTGCTTAAGGGACCAAGTGATGTCTGGACTGATCTGTGGAGATGATGTGCAAAACTATTTTATAAACATAGTGTTTTTCAGGACCAAAGTGGGGACGCTGGAGTTTTGTGGTGGCAAAGATGTTAGGCCAATCAAGCTATTTGTTTTAAATCAAATGTGACGACAACGCTGCTAAAGACTAACCGATTATGAATGCATAGGTTCACAGAGAAGACGCGGAGACGCAGACTAGGAGAAGACTCGAAGAAGACGAGGAGAAGACTAGAAAAGTGTAAAAATCATGTTTTTACACTTTCATGCAGGAGATAGTGGTCAGATATTAAGCTCATGGGACAAGCAGAGACTAGGCTCATTAACCTGAATGTAATACATTTACAGTGTCCATTCATTCATCCTTTAGGGATGTAAATGAAAATACCAGTACTTCCTGTTCAGAATGAACGGATATGTATAGGAGATGCACTATTCATTTTTGCTGCAGTTGCCTGACCTAAACACTGCCTTACTAAGCTACAAAATAAAACCATATTTCTACCATATTTCTGTACAAACTGACCTAAAAAGAAATAAATTTTAATTATATATATTATATATATTTAATTATATTATATCCATACAGGCCACACACTGTGTACAGGGCAACAATAGTAATTTAGTTAATTTTAAAAATAGAAACTTGTATTGTAAATCCTCCAGGCATTGTAATGAAATGCGGCTTAAAGGACTCCATTTTGACTCGCATGACTCGATGTAGCTGAGGTTGAGGAACTGTAAAAGTTCAGGAAGTTATGTGCTGCAAATGGCTTTTTTTTTTTTTTTTTTTTTTTTTTAAGAATTTGTAAATGGGGAAAAAAATGACTCTCTTCCCAGCAACACAAACCTCCGGTCCAGACCACGCCCACTTCCATTTCAAATCCAGAGAGATTTGGAGCACTACACAGATACAGATAAAGGATGTTCATGTCAACAGGACATGAAACAACTTTAATTTTCACATTTATGTGACACATTGAACATTACAGTCATATTGACTCAACTGCCAATGAGCTAAAAAAAGAAAAGATCTAGAGCTGTTTGAACTGGCTTAGCTTTCCATAATGGTTCTTCAAGGCACACCATTTACAAAGGCACTAGAGTGCAGTGTCCCTGAAAATGTGCTGATTAAGAAATTGATTTAATATCTTCAGGGCAGGATTGACAGCTGCAGTAGAAGTGCTGGACCAATCCATGCATAATGAAAAAACCTTCAGCTAAGGCCATTATGTAGGATAATCATCTTAGTCAGAGTGAAAATGAGAGAGTCAAGACGAGGAAGCATTGTTGGAGATGATTTAAAATGAAGGAAATGAGGTATATAAAGGAAGGGAAGTCATAAACAGGAAGATAATTTGTTGGACCTTTCTGCTTCTTATAGAGGTCAGTCTGTTTATGAGCCAGTAGCCTCTGGGCTTGTATGAGTTGCACTTGGGCACAGCAGGATGCCATCACTTAGTAGCCAGAAAGAATTATAAAGTTCTCCAATTTCAAAGAAAAGTACTGGTAAATACCACCGCTATCTACATTTACTCGACAAAGTATTAACTGGACTTGTGGTCAAAGTGCTGAAAGTGTGTTTTGTTGGTTAGTATATCCTCACGGATGTACATGGATGTGTCAGTGTTAAAAAATGCTGCCTACTTGAGCAATAATTTGGAGGCTGGAAGGCATCGAACCATGTCGGAGTTAAATGTTTGCGAACAATGAACACAGTGTACCTTTGCTGTCCTGAATTTCCCATAATCATGTACAAATGCTCAGGCAAATCAGCCAGTCTTTTAAAAAAATATATCACAGAATATTCTTTCTATTACCAATTTACTCTACAGTTTAAAACTGTATATCATTTTTTCAGATATCCTAAAAACCATTAGCACTTCCAGTGTTCATTTTGTTGCTGCAGACCTTGGAATATCCCATGGAGTGTCATTAAAAACCATTATTAAAAAATGTAAAGAATATGGCACAACCACCAGCAAAAGTCAGTGACCAGGTGAAGAGGGGATTAGTCAGAGAAGCAACCAAGAGACCAAAGGCAATATTGAAAGAGCTAGATATAAAAATTCCCCACTGTATTCTCTGGTCTACATTTTTGAGAAAGTATTCTTAGAAACATTTACTCCTATACATTCTGTAAGCCTATGAATGGGAACAATGTAGAAAAATTCTGTCTAGGAGGCTCTGAGGTGTCTCAAATTGTTAGCGAGAATCAAACAAGTTATCGGGTGTTTCCTCTGAGACCCGTAAACCAAAGCACTTCGAACTGCTGCTCATGCTGCATCACAGGGCAGCGTAACACACTCAGAGGAAAGCGCTATTTGCCCTCTTCTGCATACATGAGCTCACAGACATCCACAATTCACTAGTGTTGCTGTGACTGACCATATACTCAACCATAGAGCACAATGATTTTGCGCTTTAGGACTCCTGGCTATTTGAGCGTGTGATCTCCTGATGATATGTTGAACCCTTTTCCATTGTTTTTTTTTTTTGTGAAGTGAAAACTTGTAATTCTCCTTCCTGTAACATCCTCACATTTTGTAAAATAACATTTGATGCAGTCAACAAACATGGCTGCCAACAACAAGCCCACAGAACTAAGAATCCAGTAATTCCCATTGTAAAAAAGAAAAAAAAGGCCATGTGATTCATAATGAATAATTTATAAGACTGTACATTGGAGATTTATTTTTATTAGATATGATCTATGATCAACACCTGCAGCTATATTTTTAATTAATTTTTGAAGAGCTGAAATGGATATTGTGTTTGGAACAAGTTGCCCACGGTATGTGCAGACAATAAATGGACATTCATGTCGATTCAATGAAATACCTGCCAAGGAAACCAATAAATAAAAAGAAAGTCAAAAACTGAGTGAAATGGAAAAGAAATCTTTGGACAATAATGCTTTAAAGCTCGCTCAAGTGAACTTGTATCATGTGCCATAACAATAATAATAATAGTAGCAATAATAATGACAAATAGCTCCAAGGTTCACATTCTGAAAGCCAGATCTTATGATTCATGCACTTTGGCGCTTGCGTGTTCTGAATGGCTGTGAAATCAATGCTAAACTTCGCTATCTGGTAGTTTTCATCTTTTGTTATGATCCATCACATTCTAGGCAGCTGAAGTGTTTGTGTGGAGCTCAGAAGGACTTTATTCTCAGGTGGAAAATGTCTTAACAGGCCACAAGCCTCAACTCCAGTATTAGGTTTACTGATAGTGTTCTGCTCCCGATAGCAACGATCGCCTCACTGACGGCGTAGCGTGACTACAAGATGAATTTCACAGATGTAAGGTATCAAAATCCTCAACCATCCCTGATAAAACGCTTTGGAACCAGATATTCGAAACTATTCATGGCCAAGAGATGGAGGGGGGAAAAAAGGACGTGATTTTTTTTTCTTAAAATGATCATAGCTTTTTCAGAGATTCTTTTTGTTGTTGTTGTAGCCAAGAAAAAATGCGAAACCTGACCCCATTTCCTCCCCTTTTTCCCCCAGCTGTGTGAGATTTTTTTTTTTTTTTTTTTTAAGATTGCAACATCTGGGAAGGGTTTCTCACAGTAATCTCTCCAAGCTCAGGGGCCTGCTCTGCATCATAATAGCGCTCAGCCCCTTTCTTTCCTCTTGCTAAGCCCACCATTAAAGCACACTCACACTACGCGCGCACAAACACACACACGAACACACACACGAACACATGGCTCTGGTGCATGAAATGAGGTAATGCTTACATGATGTGAGTGAGAAACACAAATTGATCAGCCTTCTTGCAAAAGAGTTATGCCAGGATTACAAAATAGTCATGGACAAAAAGCAGATAAGGCTTGGTCTAGCACACCTCTCTCTCCCAAAACCAGATGTTTACTCTGACTTCTTTTTGTTTTTTTGTTTTTTTGTTTTTTTCCCTAGTGATACATTCTCTTTATTTAGGCTCTTATGTTGTTCAAAGCACCTTGGCAACTGCATCATTGTGCATGGTACCTCATTTGGTTTTATTGATTTAGATTTAGTGCTTTGCAACAAAGCCTCATTTTATTGGCCTTTGGAGAGCTCTTATGGGCTGTTTGGAGTTATTGCACATTTTAGATGCTGTAGCCGGTTCACTGTCGATGAACATCTTGAGCTCAGCCGCGTGTGACCGTATTTGTTATGACATCTTGGGTCATCTTGGGCATAAATATTAGGACAGTGCCGTCATAAACATCAAACCAAAATGAGCATGCAAGGGTCAATGGACAGAAGAGAGGGTAGGAGGAAATCGGGTGCAAACCCAAGGCCACTTCCTGAGGATTCTCAGAAGGCTTTGAGGATGCAAATAATAGCTATCTGAGCAATTAGCCTTGTCTTGTTTCAGTGCATGTCAGGTTAATATAGTCCAAAAGATTGCAAATGTACTCACATTGCCAACTCATCTACTGTTCAGTGGCACCTCTTAAAACCTCATGCTATAATGAGTTAAAAAATCTTTTTTTTTTTTTTTTTTGCTGATCAGCTCAGTCTATTGGGTCACAACTTAAACTTGGCAGAACCCGTGATAAACTTGCAGAATTTGCACAGACAAGCATTAATGCAGCAAAGCTGACATCCATAATTATGCAACAAGCACAAATGATTAATTAGTGTTTTTTTACTATTGCAAGCAAACGGTCACCTTCTTCCCCTAAACATTTGAGTAAGCATCTCTGGAACAACCCAGCACTTGACATTCATTCTTTTTAAAATGCACAAATACCAGGGGAAAAAAAATGCAATCGATCTCATCACAGAGTGAACACCATCATTCATGTAGCTGTACCTGATAGACGTTTCTCACGTGCACTTCTCCAGAATATATCCCAAGCCTTATTGGTCGAGTCCTTCACATGCTCGCTGAAGGACCTCCGTAGTGGAGTTTTCACCATGTGTGCCATATCCATGTGCTGTTCTGAAAAATGCTCAACGCGCTTTCCTCACTCCATCTGCTGAGAGACGTGAGTGAGTTTGGGCAGCTGAGCGTAGCAAGAGGAGGAAAGTTTTACTTCCAACTTTTCACCCTTGATGCAAAAGTCTGCATGTAATTTGGCACACACTCTCCTCCAAGCATGTGAGAGTGTGTGAGAGTGAGGGAGGGGGAAAAGAGAAAATGTTTTCCCTCCACACACACAAACTAGGGGTCAAAGTCGCCTGAAAAGGAAATACGGGTTGAGCACTAAACCTCTTGCTTCAGAGCAAGAGATACTTCTCCATCTGTACAGCCATAATTAACACACACACACACACACACACACACACACACACACACACACACACACACACACTCTCTCTCTCATCTATCTGCAGAGTGCTGAGATAAATATTAAGGTTGAGAGAGAGCGAGTCTGGGGAACTGGATGAATAACCGTCCCTTGTGTTGTTTGGTCTCGCACATCTTCCCCTTTCAAAACCAAAAGCAGAAGTTCTCTTCTCACTGACATTTAAAGTGTTCATGTTTCTTTTAGCACAAAGATCAGGTTGACTACATGAACCATGCTTTCTTTTAACAGAGAAAATAATTACTACGAAACTTATCTGGATATGAATCCCATACTGTATATTCTAAATTACATAGACATCACGGTAAATAAAAATAGTATTTTCTTCCTAACAAATTAACAACTAACAGATCTTTTGTTTTGAACTTGCTAGGGGTAAGATTTACCTTTAAAACGTATTTGATTAAAAAAACAAAAACAAAAAAAAAAAACAGAACCTTAGATACAAATCTCAAATACAATTCTAATCTGAGAAATGCAGATTTTAGGTAAATTCGATCAAATTCGATTGAAGCGTCCGGGATTCCCAGGAATGATTAGATGCTAGAATGTGCAAACAGCATTTAGCCGATCGCAGTCGTCCCTCAGGCTCGATGTGCAGTAGACTAAAGTGGAGTCGAAATGGAAGATATGAACTGTAATGAGGTAAGAGCATCAAAAGTTTTATGTTCTACGGAAATAGCATAATTCCTATTCAACTGCTAACTTTGACTAGCTAATGATTGCTAGCTAGTCTAACTAGCTAGAACATCACCTAAATGGTAACGTTGGGTGTCGAGTGTCATCACGGTAACATCACGGTAGAAAACTTGCTATTTGAGTAGAACATTAAAAACTTTATTTGTTTGACAGCTCTGAAAGTGTCTATCTCTATCTCACTGGCCTTAATCTCCATAAAATCTGTACTTAAAATACTTTTGACATTTGTATTTAGGAATACGATTTTATTTTATTACCCACAATTTTGAATGATTAAAGGCTTTTAAAGGTAAATCTTACACTTGCAAAACAGTGGGAAAAAAATTATTGATTAAATGCATCACAGAAAAAGTGACGTGTTTTTGAAATACGCAAAATTCCTATTTAAACACTTTTGCCAGTGTCCAGTCTCCCAAAAGTTGCACTCCACACACACACACACACACACACACACACACACACAGAGTAAGTGTTTTGTAATGATCTTGTTCTAGTTTCATGAATTTTTAGTATTATTGTATATTTCTGAGGATGCTTGTCACTTCCTTCTGCTATATCAGTGTGTTATGCACTGACACTATCTGTATCAATGTAGTTCTCAGAATATTCGCATTCAGTATTTGTTTAGTACACATTATCCGTTCATTCCGAATCTAAGTATGCGTATTCAGTTACATCCCTTCTGCCATGATAAACATCCCGCACACAAAGCTCAAACTTCTGCCTTAGATAACACACTGAGCTGAAGACACTGACACAGAGATTGTCATGCCAGTAACTCGGACGCTGTGAGCCAACTTCCCATAATGTTAGTCAATTTCCCATAATTCCACTGCATATTTTTCTTGTTCCTTGACGTCCTGGATCCCCAGTGAAAATTTTAGCTTGGTGGAGGTTCAAAACTTGTTTTTGGTTCACCCTGACTCATTGTCTTTCACAGTGCAAAAAAAAAAAAAAAATAAAATCATCTTTGTTGGCCTATGTACTTTTTTCTTTTTTGCAGTTTTTTGGTAGCTATTTTTGAATCTGTAACAGAAATGGGGAAAAAACAAAACGAGTTCATTGGCATGTGCACAGTAAAACAGGCAGTTACACTGTACAATAAAATCCTTACTCTTACATTCCTTCTGATAAACCATTGATACTGTACAGACATTGTTATAAAGGGGTTGGAAATTGTACTATGGGGTGTACAGGTAGAGTGCGCTTATGTGTATATTATGAGTATGATGTGAAAAAAGTCGGCTATAGCGTGATAGGTGAGAAACTGGCAGTAACCTTGTACAATAAAAGAGACATTAGGTATCATTGTGTAAATCTTAATACAGAGCAATTACAGACTAGTGGTACAAGATACTTTGTCCTTATGTGCAAGGAGCCATTGTCAAAAAGTGCTATGTTCAATACTGCACAGTTCTGTAGCAGGGGTGTGTGTGTGTGTGTGTGTGTGTGTGTGTGTTGGTTCGAGCAGCAGTGCGCGAGAGTTATGGACTAGCCTGATGGCCTACGGATAAAAACTGTTCCTTCACTGTGTGGTTCTTGACTTTCTCAACATAGCACATGGTAACCCGTGCCCTCTTGCATCTCGGCAACAGTGCGATCAAACCCAGGATATAGATATTGGGTTGATACGAGCAAAAAAAATGGTGGCTTGGATATCAAAAGGGGGATAAAAACAACAATGAATTCAATCCAGTTTTGTAATAAATATCACCTGAAATATCTGAGTATTGCTTCTAGTGCCAGAACACAGAGAAGGTTAAAGTAAGTCGCGCATTAACAACAGTCATCACGTAGCCTAATGTTAAAAACAACCAGCGAGCTGTTTAGCAAAGCAACTGTGTGGGAGTTAATCTCGCATCAGCTATGTGGAAATACTTCATGATGAAGGAGCCTTTTTATTTTGGAAAGGATTTGTTGGTTTGGAACTGGTAACGGTATCAGAAAAGAAAAAGTGGTGTCATGCTATCTCTAATTTAGATCATGTCCTAAAGGACTCCTAGAAGTTTTGTATAAATTCAACTTTGGCGTGTTGAGGGTGTACTTGATGTAATGAATTTGTGATTTGCAAAACAAGCCATTTTGAGTTTTACTAAATGTAAGAAGTTGGCCATTTTGCATTTTACTAAACAGAAGTCATCAGCCATTTTGAGTTTTACTTAACGTAAGAAGTCGGCCATTTTGAGTTTTACTTAATGTAAGAAGTCAGCCATTTTGAGTTGTACGAAACGCAAGAAGTCGGCCATTTTGAGTTTTACTAAACGCAAGAAGTCGGCCATTTTGAGTTGTACGAAACGCAAGAAGTCGGCCATTTTGAGTTTTACTAAACGCAAGAAGTCGGCCATTTTGAGTTTTAATAAACGCAAGAAGTCGGCCATTTGGAATTTTACTAAACAGAAGTCATCAGCCATTTTGAGTTTTACTTAACGTAAGAAGTCGGCCATTTTGAGTTTTACTTAACATAAGAAGTCGGCCATTTTGATTTGTCCTAAATAACCTAAAGTTAATTTAATCATTATATCTTAAATCTTTCCACAGATTTTCTGATGTTGTATATTTTCCAATCTGAACTCAGTGTTGACACGCATTTGCCAACTTTAAACTTAAAATTTCTTTTTTATTTATTTATTTATTTTTTATCACAGCTCAGATTGTGCACCTGGCTTTTTTTTTTTTTAAAAGTACCATCAGTGGTTTGAATGTTAAAATCCTTCAGGAGCATCTTCAGTCAGCTAAGCATGCCCATGTTAGTGTTACACACCTTTAAAGGACTATATGCTTTATATACTATTCATCTTATAATATTCACCAATCTCTTGCAGAATTACTTTCTCAGTTTAAAAAAAAATATTTCGTTATGCACTCTACCATGAAACAATTTAAACAATATTAAACTGAGGACTATAATATATTTGCTGTGAAACAAAATAACAAGTCATCTGTATTCATACTGTTTTATTCATAAATGATTGATTTTTAAATGGATGTGGGCCTCAGAGCAATATAGATTCATAAAACCCAGGATTCTTTACTCCAACGCTGTAAAAAAAAAAAAAAAAAAAAGCTGAGTGCAGCTTGATGTGCATTTGATTTGGTTTACGTGAAAAATGAAATGCATGGTGGAGCATGAACATAAGATCGTTTTGTCTATGGATTCACTGAACTGCGATGCATTAGGTACCACTTAATCTTTCTCAGATTTTTTACACAAAATTAATAAAACAGGAACACGATGTTTACTATTGCCTCCTGACTGCAACTGGAAGAGGCGGTTTACTGTATGCACCATCAGTGGCGTAGCCAGGATTTAATTTCAGCAGAGCATCAGGAAATATGCTAAATGAAACCACTGTTTGAGCTGTACAACTATAAATACAGCATGCTCATGCATTTTGGATGGATGCCAGACAGTATTAGAATCACGATTAACCATGAACCAATCTTGCTATATTAATAACTTTAATTGGTGTAGGAAATGAAATGCCTTTGTGACAGTTCCACTGAAAACGATTAAAATAACATGCTGGTATTGCAATGGAAATGACATCTTACTTTATAAAACCTGGAAAAAAATGCATAATTCTTATTGGTTAATAATGTATCTCATCATATGTAGATAAAATATTTCAAGAAATGCCTATGAATGCCTGTGAGCTCTGCATCATGGGACATTTAGCAAAGAGGAGAGAGGTTTCTAAAATAAGTCATCTTCAGAAACACCTGACCCCACTGTCCTGCTCAAATGTACACAGAAATAATGCGTGGGAATCTCTCGTTGTGTGAACAGACCTTCCACTTCAATATGTCTCTGTGCCCCTAAAGACTCACATGTTTATCAACTTCCTCATCAGTGGCGTGTCTCTTACTGGCAAGAATTAATTTAGCTGATAATGGCCTTGTTCTCCAGAGGCTTTCTTCTATTTGTGTGAGAAAAGGGGAATGAAGCATGATTACAGGCACTGTCTGTCTGTCTCTCTCTCTCTCTCTCTCTCTCTCTGTGTCTTTCTCGTTCTCTCTTTTTGTCACGTTATTATGTGTTTCCTGGATTAGTTATTATATATATATATATATATATATATATATATATATATATATATATATATATATATATATATATATATATATATATATATATATATATATATAAATAAGTTGTCTGATGACAAAGTACTTTACAAATTACTTTATGTTTATAACTGACACAACTAACCTGAAAATGTTCTGTTTTCTGTTCTGTTTTTATATGAACTAAGCAAGTGAACTATGCTGAAGTGAAAAAGCAGTCTAAAATATCAACAGGTTTCGGGATAATTCATTTTAACATTATAATTCATATTAATAGGTTTCAGATCATTTCTTGGTTTCTCTGAAATGGAATTGTTTTGAGTAGCCTTCAGATGAACAGGCTGTGGGAGTAGTTACTTAAAACACATAAAGCAGACTAAATTATATTTATGTAGGAGAAAGAAAAAAAACTGCTCAGAGTTCATGTCTCCGTTTCGTCATAAATTAACACGCATGCGGATATCTGGACACTGTTGAATTCTAGCTTTTTTTGTTGGGAACGTTAGCAAGGCCTGTGGTGACATCTGAATTCTGAATACCATTTTGAACAATTTCAGTATTAACACCTTCCTTTATGAGCGTAACTCAACTCTGAATACGGTCCCTATAAGCAGAAGAGCAAACCTAGGGACGGCAATCATCTAGGCAAACGGTAAAAGCGGAGATGTTTCGTTTAACCCCTGATTTGTGTGACTTACTAGCTAGAGGATGGAGGGAAATAAAAAGGAACTCAAAAGCTTACTCAGTATTTCTCAGTACACCAATCTCAAGTAAAAGTAAACATCTTATCCAAGATGTATTACAAATAATTCAGGGTCTGTTTACACCACTTAGTTTCATGCCAATAAGATGGAACATAAAGTAGTGAAAGAAGAAGTCAGAACTTTAAGTTCCACATTTTCAGAGACAGATCTTTCAAATAGCAAATGTAATGGGTAAGCATGCTTGGTGGAAGAGTAAGTGCTGACTGGGGCATTTCTGGATGGTGAAAATCCTCATGATGCAGTGAAATCCGCTTATACTGGGGAACTGTCTCCATTAAGCTGCGATGAAGGAATGTTATTTGGCTTGCAAAGAGCAAAAAAAAAACCAACCTTCTGTTTGATGAAGATAAACATAGATTGCACAAACCCAGAAGCTAATTTTATATAAATTAAGAGTATTGTCAGACATACCTAAACAGTACAGTGAAATTCTTTATTTCGCATCCCAGCTTGTTAGAAAATATGGGTCAGAGTTCAGGGTCGGCCTGATACAGCGCCCCTGGACCAGAGAGGGTTAAAAGGCTGGTAGCGTGGTAGTGCTTGGGCTTGAACTCATGACCTTCTGCTCAGCAGCCCAGAGCCATAACCACTGAGCCACCATTTCCCTACTAATTGCAAAACTATCTATTGTTGGATTCTTCACCCAGAAGGACAAACTGAAGACCCTTCAGCATGCTAGATGTGACCTTTTTAAAAAGAAGTGTCCTTTAATCAGAAATCTTTGACCGTGACCTTAATAGGACTTTTCAGTGTCTCGACAGATCTTTAACATTTCACTGATATTTGTAATTGAGGTCAATCTCATTGCTAGAATGTCTTGCTGTCATTGTCATTAAAAACCTCTGGTATTAAACTGGGATACAATCTGACTCTTAGGCACACTAGTACACCTTACACCAGATTATTACTCTTATCACTTTATGAAATTTGATCCTACCTTTCATTGATCCTCCATCACTTGCAATGCAAACATTCTGAAATTCAAAATGAACTGATTTCCTAACTTTTTTTTTTTAGATGTGCATCTAAGCAGTGGGCGCTGGATCTGAATGGTTCTTGTCCATGGGTGGAAGAATTGATAAAATTGATGCACAAACTTTTAAAGACTTTCTCTTTTCCATTCGGCATCACCTTTACCTTATTTGGAATTAATTCAGAGAGTCTCAGGGACACTTCAGAAACACCTAAGCTCCACGCACAAAGAATCAATACTTGTGACGAGTCAGCCTTAGAGACAGTGACAGCTTGAGTCAATTGTTTTGTTGTTACTTTTTTCCTTCTGGCTTTCTCTTTATGGTGACTCAGGGCACTCCTTCAGTCACACTGACAAGCAGCAGAAGCCTCTGTGATTTTAACAAGTGAAAGCGTTTATGCCAAACCAAGGGATGAGATACTGGAGGGATGTGTCAATCCCCGTTGTCTTTGAGTAACTTGACACTCTTCAGGGAAAAGTTTGCAGGTGCAGGGAAAGAGAGAGTGACTCAGCACATTTATCACCTTCCCCCCCTATTTTCTTCTTTTGGTCACTTGCCATTTCACACTCTTTAGCCAGCTCCCCCATCAAATGACAGCTAACCTCCAAGACACACCAAGCTAGCCCTGTATCTTTCCGAGCTGCTGCTCGTGCTGCATCACTGGGCAGCATAACACGCTTGGAGGAAAGCACTAACTGTCCCCTTCAACACATGAGTTCACACGATTAGCTAATGTTGCTCTGATTGAAGGAAGAGAGTATGCTATGCCTCCCACCTAGAGAGCATGATTAATTTTGCTGTCCTGGACTCCCAGCCATGTATGGCCGTGACATTGTCAGGATGCAAACTTCTGAGCTCCTGATGATAGCAGGAATGCCTATCAAGTACTCGACCACTATGATCAAATAGAAGATCTAGCCAAGAACATGTCACAAAACACATGGAATATATTTGCATGATCTTGTGTTATTGATGGCCATGATGGTGCATAAGATCCTCCGCTGAAGATCACCGTGTCATTTGGATAGTGGGTCTTCACAATCAATGTCTTAGAGAGTGATAAGTGATGAATTTAAATAAAAAATTTTATATCCAGATTTCTGTAAAGCTGCTTTGTGACAATGTCCATTGAATTAATAAGTTACCAAAGACAGAGAGTCAGATGAATCCTTCATTTGGTGTCACATCTCTGAATTTCAGGGTTCCAAAGTGCACAGATGTGCTTTATATAAGACTCTCTTGCTGAAAATGGCACCTCTGTCAACATCAGTAAATGAGAGGAGTTGTCCGTCATACAGCTTTAAAAAAATTGCAACAAATATCTTGACCAGCTAGAGCTGAAAACACAAATAATCATGAGAGTTTGGAGGCTTCAGCCCACTAAGCAGCTTTCCTGTTGCTCTCACCAATCCGACCCCTGCTGGTTCAGACAGCGTCTGTGCAGATTGCCATTCCCCTGAACCTCATCAACCAAGGGAACAATCTTGGTCAGTCCTGTTCTGAAAAATCTCCCAGCAAAACCATTAGAATGGTGGACCTTATTAAGAAAAAAGGTTGGAATACAAAAACTCTTCTTAGACCATAATGGCTATCTTTTTCCTTTATCGCCTTAAACAGCCTCTGGTTATTGAGCACTGAATTATTTTTTTTAAATAAACTCTTTAAAACTCCTTTCCAAGAATGCTGCTGGAGAGTTTCCTATCCTTGAGCCAATCTCCAATTAACATGGAATCACTTTTGTTCCAGTTGATGCAAGAGTATGAAGATCTATGGAGCTTCTGGGGGCATTCATTTATGTGTCTCATGTGCACATTTCATTTGATGATTACAGTGATATAATCAACATAGACTGTTTATTTCATCACCACCACTTCTCGGGTCTTGGGGTAAGGGACTGAAATGCCATGGAATGCCTCTTTTTTTGGGGTCATCAGCAGTTGCTTGCACAGTGAGTGCTACAGATTCTAGTATTGCTTTACTGACTGGAAAGAGTCTGGTGAGGCTTCCATTTATTTTCAGTAGTCCGTAAACATCAGTGTTTAACAGTTCCAGTATGTGTGAGACAAACTTTGGGCTGTGGCCAAAGGTATTGAAAGTCTTAACAAGACTTAATCCTGTTGATTGCTTTTTCTTAATGCAGGGAAACAAATCCAATGTGAAGATCTTAAAACAAATTGTCAAAGCACATTCCAGGAGCAGCCTGGAATGCAGTAGGACTGCTCAGCATGGAAAACTTTTGCCAACACCATTTTCAAGCCTTTAGGGCTTGGAGAAGATCTTATAATCCATGGATGCCAGTTTCTCAAACATCCCAGGTCTCCCTTCTTAGGGAGGAGAATCACCACTGCCCTTCTGCAGCTTTGTAAAAGGCCAAATACTTACTTATGTATGTGTGTATGTATGTATGTATGTATGTATATGTATATAAACAGAGTATAGGTCTGCTAATGAAGGGCCAGAGAGCTTTCTAAAAGTGTTAGTCCAGTCAGTCCATCCATTCCTGGTGAGTTACAGCTAAACTGCTCTCGAGCCCAGGCAGTGAGTTCATTAAAGGACACAAAGCTCTCCAGTTCAGTCCTATCTTCATTTGATAGATTTGGCAGAGCTTGTAGTAGATGGTCCGTTGTTGCCTCATCAGTGTTCTGCTGTATAAGATTTTTTCATTTAAAGACAATGGATGTGATGTAATGTCTTGTTTATCTGGTATCTGTCTGCCATCTAGAAGGTTTATGCTGCCTTTTCTAATGCTCGGATCAATCCTTCACATCCTCTCTCATCCAGTAAGTTTTGGCAATAGTGTTTGTCTTCTCATGAACTCTGCAGCACTTCTTTCATCACTGTGATTCTTTAGTGTCTTCCTTTAATATCTTTTTTTCCCCCTGTGCTGTGTACTGCTGACTTGAGTTTTACCAACGTCCCATCATCAACTGATGGACTAAAACCATGTCTTTTTGTCTCTCTGAGCCTTAAAAAAAAGAGTGAAGGAGCAGGTCTTCCTGGAGAAAACTGCAACTAACATGCCAGTGTGAAAGCTGTATTTTGGTTGGTAGATGGGGAAATTGAAACTAAAACATTGTATTGGTCTGACATAAGGAAGGGTGCGGAAAGTATGGAAAATTTTGCTTCTGTTTTGCCTTTGTACATCATTACGGACCATGTTGGTATTGGTTTTGACTCAGGTGTATTGTCTTACTATTGGGAAACCTCCCTCCAACAAAATCAATAAAATCATGTCACTGTAGATGTCATTATAGATTTCAGCTTTTCTGCTGAGTGTGGATGAGAGTCCTGTCAAATGTGTGATCGAGTGTACAGTTTAAATCCCCTGCTTCCACAACTAACTTTCCTATGAACATGTTTTGAACAGGCAACTTTTCAAAGAATCTAATGCACATCCTGGACCAGCATTCAGAGAGTAAATGTTAATTTAAACAAAAAATGCAAATATAAATCAGCAGGCTCTCTGGTACCTGTGCTTACCATCTTGAGCTGTCTAGACCAAAATAACCAGCACTTATTCCGCACTTATAGCCTTGATTGAAGTCTGACTCCTCCCAGAGCCACTGAGTATGACTCTGGTCATCAGTATGAGTTTCATGTCAGCAGTATTTCAGCATACTTTATACAGTGGTCTTAATAATGAATAATAAAGTTGGTACTGCTCTGGTTTATTCATCAGGCTTATCAATGGTAGTGGTTTAGTCTGTTTCACCTCAGTTGTGCAACATAGTAGGCGTACATTTAAATCAAGAATAAAAATGCTTGAAGGTACAATGATTGTTCATGTGATCAGAGGGAATGTTTTATCTAAGAGGGTAAGTATTGTTCTACTTCCTGTGCTCTCCATGTCCTCATAATTGTGATCTGATTCTTTGGGAAGTGACCATGCATCTTTCCAAAGAGCGGTTTTCTGTGGTGCATTGAGTTCCTGTAATTTCCTCATCTGATTTCTCAACCTCATCTTTCTTGTTGCTTTTAACGTTTTTATCCCTTCCTCTGTGGTTGCACAAGCAACCTCTGGCCCATGTTGTTTTTCAGCAGATTTGGCCCTATTGGCTCTGTGCTGTGTGCACAAGCTTCTTTACTCGGACAAGCCTGTTTAAAATGTCCGTTTCACTGCAAAAAAACACCATTTAATGAATTCTGTACTGACAAATTCAGCAGATCATGATGTGAGTTTAAAATCATGAAGGTTTGGGTTCTGAACGATGATTGATTTCAGGTTTGGCAGCCAAGTGGGATCATTTTGATCAGGCTCACTATCTTCACTTACTGCTCAGTAACAGCTCGTTTGTAAAGGGGACAAAAAAAAAGTTTGGACAGGGCTACTTTCTTTGATGGGCTTGTTAATGGAATTACAGGTACATAGTAAAACATTAATCACAAGACTATACTCAGTACAGTAGCTGTGTTCATACAAGACGTGAACATTATATTCAAGGCCCCGAGTTGCCGGTTTATTGATAGCAGGCAGTCTTCAATAAACATTCCTGTTTCCGGGACACATTTGCTTTGAAATCAGTTCTATTTGACGTGCCCATGTTGGTGTTTCTGTACAGGTTTTAACTTGACTAAAAATCTATTTTGTACATTAGGGATTATATTAAATATCTTGAACAAATCAAGTAGTAAAGCAAAAATGGGAGGGAAATATTTAATTCAGTGAAAACTCCTCCTGTTCTCCCCACCAACACCCCTCCTGCTTCCCACAATGCTGAGAGAGCGAGCGAGAGAGAGCGAGAGAGAGAGAAGCCGTTTGTTTATTTCCTGACAATCTTGCTGGGATTCCTGTTTTCAGTTCTGTACTTACTCCAGCATCGGGTGGCTTGCATTCTGTGTAAGAAGGAAGTGCAAGCATCTTTTCAGAGCTTTTGTTGAATAATTATCTTAAAACACTGACATCTGCTTTGATCAGAACATGAAAGTTGCTTTTGGAATACTCTTATCTCCAGGATGGTTTCAGTAAAAGATAATGGCAGCTGTTTTTATGCTTGACGTGAGTCACACGAGCTCGAGCTGCACTGGCCAGGAATGCAAGCAGTCACCATATTATTGTTTACGAAGTAACAAACTATTCCATCAATTCCTGTAAAGAAGTGCACACACATGGGCATTCTTGCCTAGTCATTGTCACTGAAAAGGCTTAGCTGTTTTCTGTATTGGCACAGAACAGCACAAGTAGCACCATAAATTCCTTTCGGATCCATTTTCCATAACTGGCAACTCTGAACGCTGTGCCAGAAGTTCCTGGCTTCTGCCATGTGTCACTCTGAAAGCCCACTCTGAAAGGTCTTCTGCTATGGATCTTTCTCCTCCTCATTCCACCGTGCTGACGTCCACCCAGGGATGGTGCTATTGCAAACTGCTGCTTGAGCTCAGGCTGTGATACACATCTCTCCTGATGGCTGTTTGTCCCTGCTGGCTGCCATTAATTGCACTCAAAAAACACTTCATATGGACGCCGTTACAGCACCCTGATGGTGTGAACTGCGTCCATTTGAATTCCTCCGCCTCTCTCCCTGCATAGCGGCTCCATCTGCGGGTGCTAAGCTGCTGTTAGTCTAAACCAACAATCTATGTGAAATAGTTTTAAGTACTATTGTCATTGTATTACGTTTCATCTGCACTACAACACTTGGTTGCAGTGAACAACACAGCATGATGTGACTTGCACACAGTGGACCTTTGTTCTTTGAACTGCCATTTTGATAAGCTGCTAAAACTAGAGGGATAAACAGAGTGCATATTTGCCATATTTTGGACTGCAAACATGAGTAGCACCCAAGAGGGCTTTGTAATTTGGACTGCTGTTTTAATAACTGCTAGAACTGGAGGAATAAACAGACTGCATAGTTGTTGTGTATGATACGCGTTGTTTGATGAAGGTCATTGGCACTCTGTATGAAGCAGTGCTGGCTGTGCAGAGGCTCCACACATGCTTTAAATAATTCAACCGTCTTCATCCTGCTCAAAAGGTGCCCCCCTACCCAGCAACTTTTCAAAGTGAGAGAAGCTGCATTGTCAGCAAGGTCTCTGGGTCATCGCCTCACACCTCTACCTGATTTGCTACTCTCTACTGCACCTTCTGGGGCTTGGTTAATGCTCCAAGCCTGTGCAAGCTGTGATGATGCAGTTTATGCTGTGACAAAAATCTCATATTCTGCAGATTACATTCTAGTCTCACTTTGGTATCAAAATGATGTGATAATACTGAATTATGCTTACACAGCACACCATTGTGACCATAGATTTTGGTGTTGCAGGACGACATTAATAATAACATAGCCTCCAGCAAAAGTCGAGAGGCTTTCACACTCGACTTATGCTTTAGGCTACTATATAGTGAACTTTTAGAGTAACACCATAATAAGCAGTCAAGAGTCGACAACATAGTCATCCAGTGTACAGTCTAGAAGTTTGTTTTGAGTGGTTTAGACGTACTTTTGTTCAACCGTGTTCCAAAACAGCAGGTGTTTCTGGAAAAAGCTAACATCGTTAACCAGGGTTGCCAGATTTCAGCAAAATATCAATCTCAAAAACCACACAAAAGACCTGAGACTAGGCTGAAAACTTCCGTTGATAAAGACAGACACCTTTTTCTTCTATTTCTCAGCCTTTGCGTTGGAAACAAGGTCACCATGGTGCACACGCATTTCTGACATATGGACATTATCCTATCCATAATAACCCTTTCCCTCTCTCAATCTTTGCAATATAGCTTACAATAGAAATGGTTCTGTACATCACAGACTCATTGTCTGCACTTATACTTTTTCAGAAATTGATTAGATTTTAATTCTGATAATTTGCTATAATTTTTGGTGGCTTCAGAATATTTTTGGGCTAGCCCAATTTAGCATCATTTAACTCCTCTCCCTGTCAGCCTATATCTGTCAGATAGCAACATTTAAAAAAATGTATATATTTGGTCATACTAACTCTAAAGGGGTAATTATCATTTCAGTGGAATTTAAAATGTTCAGAATTGTAAATTAGAACTTCACAAAGATTCACAAAGATTTGTTGAATGGCTGATAAACTGTATATGGTGGGGCTCTTTACAACCTGCCTTTATACACAAACTGCCACTATATGTACACTAGACTAGAGACTGACTAAAGACATTTATAGACATTTATTAGGGCTGGCCTGTCCATAAAACTATTCACATTTCTTCATTTCAAGCCACTTCTAGTCCGACTTGATCCACCCCCTAAATATTTGTCCTTTTTTGGTCCTTTTTTGTCCCTTTTTTTTTTTTTTTTTTTGGTGTTAAGTCTCACATCTTGTTTTTTCCCACATCCTCCAAAGGCATATTAAACAGCCAAAGACATAAAGAACCACTGTAATGCTCTAAATTAGATTTTTGGGGGGAAAACAACACACTGACTTGGCCCATGATATGGCGTGATAGCTGAACTGAGGACACGTGGGATCTAAAAAAGACTTATCTTTAAGAATCAGTGAGTGTAAACAATAAATAGATGTAAACAAGCCCATCACTTCAAATCCCAGATTGCGGCTTAGGCTAAACTTTTTGTGAAGCTGTTTATGTCTTCTTGAGGAAAACAAATCACATTTTCATTAGCTTTTTAAACCGAGTACACGGGTAAATTCTCATTCACATGCCTGGCCACATTTCTCATTTCAGAGCAAACTTGCAGGAACCTATAGCACTTCCCTGTGATGTATTAGGTACCCAAGGGCATTTAGTATGAAAGAAGACATGATTTGAAGAAAGGCACAAAAAAGACCTTAAGGAAGACATCACCTTTCAATGCACATTTTAAATGATGCAGGCATGAAGGTCCCTGAGCTCCCAAAGTAGCTATGACCATATTTACATGCCTTTCTCTATGAATAATAAGCAGTGTTTGCAGCCGGCACAACGTTGGCAGGATGACCTTCTGGGTGTGTGCCCACCTCTGCTAATTCAAACCTGCCAAATAAGCAGCGATATTACAAGACATTAAGTGTGAAATCAACGATCAGTGTTTTAGGATGCACTTATGAAGTGATTTGTGATCTACAGACATGTGATTAAAGATGCTCACTGATGATGATATTTGTTGAGATTTGATTTATATTACACCCATATATTTTTTTCCACATTGGTCTAATCTGGGGTCTGTGAAGCATAGCCAAGAGGAGTTATAGAGGTTGTGATTTATAGTGGTGGAAATCACAACCCACCATCAATGTTATTATTGAGTTCTCATAGTTATTAGCCTGTTTGAGAAACCGCTCTTTTATCCATTACTGAGAAGGTTCATGCCGCTAGATCAGCCAAACGGTCATCGGTCCTCATCCTCCTCAACGTTTCACCAGCGTTTGACACAGTCAATCACAAGATACTCCTGTCTATCTTCATGAGTCTTGGAATTCACAGCACAGAATAGCAATGGTTTGCTTCTTAACTGGAGGGACAGTCATATCAGGTGCCATGGTGGGGATCCACATCTGCTCCATTCACGCTCCATCCACTGGTGTCCCACAAGGCTCAGTTCTTGGTCCTCCTCTGTTCTCCCTCTAAACTCGCTCTCTTGGTGAGGTCTTAGCATCACATTGGTTTTCATACCACTACTGTGCTGATGACACGCAACTCATCCTCTCCTTCCCTTCCTCAGACACTTGTGTTTCCACTCAAATCTCAGAACATTTGGCAGACATCTCCATATGCATGGCACCTCATCAGCTGAAAAAGACTGGACAACCATCCTTGTCATTAAACTGACTCAGTCATGCCGGTTTGTCCTTTACAACATCAGAAGTATTTGTCCATTTCTATCCACAGAGGCCACTCGGGTGCTTGTTCAGTCCCTTGCCATTTCGAGACTGGACTACTACAACTCGCTCTCCACAGGTCTACCGCTGCACCACATCTGACTTCTGCAACTGTTAGAATGCAGCTGCACAACTTGTTTTCAACCTCCCCAAGTGCTACACCACTCCATTGCTACGCTCCCTCCACTGGCTTCCTGTAGCCTCCCACAACATTTAAAACACTGATGCTTACCAACAAATCCAAAAACAACCGTCACCCGCCTACTTTAAAGCGCTCGTCACGCTCTTTCTGCACCAAGCTCCCTCCAAGACTGTAGCATGGCTTGATTAGACCCACCATCTATCATGGTACAAGGAGAACTTCATGAGGTATCATGACTCTTCTCTGTCCTGCTACCCAGATGGTGGAATGACCGTCGTCTGGCTGTCTGAACAGCTGAGTCACTGGCCATCTTTAAATGGAGACTAAAGACCTACCACTTCACCAAGCCCTTGAATTAGCACTTTGTTTATCTAAATCCCTGTCTTGTATTTTCTTTTCAGATTGTACTAACCTCCACCAACAACATTTATAGACTGATGGTCCTTGACCTAGTGAACTAGCATGAGGATGTGCTCTGGATAAGGGCCACTGCTAAATGCTGTAAATGTACATGTAAATGTAAGCCTGATATTTGAATGGTTCATAAAATAAATCTGTGCTGATGGTGACTCTGTGTATATACTTTGTAAATGAAAACTACCGCCGTTTAGCGTAACCTAATGCACTGTAATTTCACATGCGAACCAATCTTCCTCGCATCAGGCAGACATTGCAGCAGATGGCGACATGAACGAGCAAATGGTTGGAATAGTCAAGTGTTTGCTCTTGTACAAAGAATGAAAATAAGCTAATTAATGAAGAGCTGAGACCCCTCGAGATGCTTATAAAGCAGAGCTTTAATGGGGAGTACTTGAGAAACTATAAACTATAAATTTGCAACACCATGAATATTCGAAATTCACAGAGGTTCACTGGATTAGCAGCGAAGTGCCTATAGGGAATCTATGTGGAAGTCAGTGTTTAGTCAGCTAAACACTGACTTCCACATAGATACACTTTATACGTCTTTATACATCTGTCTCAGCAGTCAGCGTCTGTTAGTGAGAAATTCTGTATATCTATTTGTGTTGTAAAGAGCACTTGTCCCTGGAGTCCCAAGCAGGAAGTTGTGTTTTTATATTTCCATCGCGCATGGCCTTTTACAATGGGGTGGCCAGGTTAGATCCACTGACTTTATTGGGGTGCCATTCTGTGAAGGGTGGGGAAAATTACTAAAAAAAATCATTAATCCGCATCTATAATGATGCCCATATCTGTGTATGGCCTGAGTAAGTAGAAACCCTGTTGAACATAAAAGCCATACAGTTAAGTCAACATAAAAATCAAAAGATTTGTTTGTCACAGCGAATAAAGTCTTATGATGTACGCTATAGCATTACGAACTCAATATCATTAGCTAACAGTAGCTAATAACAAACTGAAGAAATCCAGTGTTATACCTCCAATAACGAATGCCACTAAGTTAACGTAAAACCTCTTAGATAATAAAGAGTTATATAGCATCCCAAAATTAGGTAACTTAAGGTTAACTGTAAATATAATTAGTGATATAATGACACCAGTATTCAGTACGACAGCACGACTGCGAGTGTGATATTGCTTCTATACAACAGTTTTATAAATAAGAAAGTAACGTCGAATAACTGATATTTTAGACATAGATTTTTAGATCCAATAATTTTTTTATTTATTTTTTTGCTCTGCTAGCAGAAATAGAGCCCGAAGAAGCCATGCTGACTGATAGCACGTCGGCTAGCTGTCTAGCTAGCTCACAGAGATTTGTACATTCCCGTTAAAGGTGCTTCTGGTGAAATTCGCTTCCCTTCTTCCATTTCATCTTCATCTGACGGACTTTCACATTTTAAGTCAGAAGTTATATTCATGAAAAAAGTATCGTTTGCCATGTGCGCTGATGATGTCGCTAACTCTACTGTAGTAACGGTTTGAGTGGCACTGTTGCTAGATTTATATGCATCTATTATATATATAAAAAGCTAGCTTTTATTTTTTTATGCTGGCTGGGGATAATATGAAATATATGACCTTAAACCACATTATAGGCAATTTTAGAGGTCCATAAATACAAATAAATCTCATTTCTATTTAGTCCATGTGTTTAAATAAGGTGAAATGGATTTGAGGTTGTGTACACTCGACTTTTATTTGAAGCAAAGATACTCTAACTTATCTCGAATCTTCTTTTGCGTCGCTTTACACTGCTTTAAAAGCCTGCAGTGAGTAGCACAATATTGCTACCCAGCGACTCCCAGGCAAGGACGTAACTTATGTAGTGTTCCACATGCCAGATGGGGTTTCATGTAAGTTAATAAAAAATTCCACAAATAGCTTTATGACTCAGCAAGGGTTCTGATTGCATCAGGTGTTGTAATTATTTTCCAGCCATATTCAAACAAGCCTTTCATCCCAGGAAGTCTTTGGAAAAGTGATGACACTCGCTGAAGCTTGGCATGATTTAATTTCATCATCAGTCACACAAGCCCTCTAGTGGCATGGCCTTATATATACAAAATCAGGTATGAAAAGTGTCTTCTGTCAAGTAGTTAAACTGTTTAGTTGTTAATATGGGATAATATGAATTAAAGCAGAGTGTGGACATGTATTCTGTCCTTGTTAACATCTCATTAAAGATGCAGTTTGTAATTTTTAAAAGTGTTACTAGACCTGTAATAAATGTATTTCAAAGACACTGTAGATTCACAAAACTGTCATGAAGTGGATCTGGCTAGTTAATTCACGTTTCTGTTTACATTTTTTCTGGCCCAGAAATAGACTTCAGAGCTGCTTTTCCATAAAATGCTATTAAAGATGCAATCACCAGGTCATTTCTTTATTTCTCATTTGTACAAATAACCTGGAAAATATGTTGCACATGCTTAAAAAAGGTTTATGTAAGTTTAAGTTTGCGTGTAAGTTTATTGTTTGGAAAACTGCCTTACAGTCTGGATTGTTCGTCTGTGTTTACATGCGCCTCTTGTCAGTCATTTTATAGACACGCCCCTTCACTCTGCCCTGATCTCAGTCTGAAATCAGGAAGCGCCCAACACAGCCAGATACTTCTCCTTAATGACAAGGCCGCAACTCCCCAGGCCAGAGACTGCTCTAGAAATGATAAACTGCACCTTTATGACTTTTCATCTCGGGTATTAGGCAGCACCCAAGAATCTGTTTGAGAAGCGTCCTGATATACTGAGATGAGTTTTTGGGTGCAATAGGACCGATACACTAAAAAGGTCTTTTCTTGCTCTAATCTAATCTGGAGTAAATACTTACTGAATATAATTCATCTAATTTAAAATCGGATGTTTTGCACCTTGCTTCCACAATTCCTCTTCATCTAAAAAAAAAAAAAAGTTCAGAATGTACTCATATGCTCTAAAGTTGGTATTACACAAATAATGTGAATGCAAATAAATAAATAAATAAATAAATAAATAAAGATATACATACATTATAATGCATCAGTTAAGGTATTGTATTCCAAAATAAAAATAAAAATCTCTACATTATAGTAGCTATAAACTGTTGTTCCCTCACCAACAAACAAATTACTGAAACTGGAGACTCCTTCTATAAATATTACATAAACACATCCTAACAGAATGCTTTGTTGAATAACAACATGTTTATTATTATTATTATTATTATTATTATTATTATTAGCTTTAGTTTATGTGGAGCATTTGTCATACACTTCCCTGCGAATGAGCTGTTGCTATAGAAACGATAACACGTTAGAATGAGCGCGTTAACATAAACCTGTGATTTGAATAACAGCCAGTGCTACTGTTATAGAAAATTAATCAACACCTCCTGACCAATCAGATTTAGGAATTCAACACTGATCTAGTATATCAGTTATTAAAACACTGGTCCCATAAACCCAGATGTGTTATCACGATTTTTTTACTGAGTGAATTGCATACCATGACTATGTGTTTGAGTAGTTACTGATTTGCAAGCTTTATGTACGGCTATTCTATTTATATGGCCATAAATAGAGCTTCCATTCAAGTTGCATCATTTAGCACCACTTTCACTTCATTTAATTTATTCCTCTTACTCATTGTGTCTTCACAAAAGCACATGCCCTATCCATGCAGTATGGAACAGCCTGAATTTGAAGTTCCTGTTCATGTGACAGATGTATAAGTGACACATTTTAACGACACTCTCTGGATGACCCAAGTCAGTGTGGAATGTTTTAAATTAAAGTGAATTTTTAGACTAACCCCAGCTCATACACCTGCCATTGTTTAACTGCGTTCCATACAGCAGGTGTCTTTCCAGAAAAGCTAACATCATCAAACAGGGTTGCCAGGTTTCGGCTAAATATCCATTCCAGCTAAAAATCTGAAAAACCATACAAAAGACCTGAAACTAGCCGAAATAAATTCAGGCACTGATAAAGAGAGACACAATATTCTTCTTTTTCTCACCCTTTTAGTGGGAAACAAGTTCACTGTGGTGCACATGCATTTCTAATGTAAGGATATTATCCTCTCCCAATCTTTGCAATATACTGTTTCTTACAGTAGAAATGGTTCTGTACATCATAGACACACAGTCTGCACTTACACTGCCTTTGTTTGCAGAAATGTATTAGGTTTAATTCAGCTATAAAACAAGATCTTGGTGGCCACGGAGTATTTATAAACTAGCTCAATTTGGCATAAAAAATGCATCCCTGGCAACCCTGTCATTAACTGCCCTGTCCACTGCTCCTGATCTGCTAAAAATATCCACAGATTGAGCACGGGGCAGCGGGATTCCTGCCCCAATGGGCCTCTGTTTATTAACGCTTGTTGCAGTTCCCATGTTTGACCACTAGATGGCATAAATAATAACTCTATGGAGCTAAACATAGTTGTGTAACATCTAGAAAGGCGAGCAAATCAATGTAACATCTTATATCTTACATCTTATTCATCTTATATCTGTCAAATAACTTTTTTTTTTAAAATCGCTAGTCACTCAAAGGAGGTAATTAGTATTTCAACAGAATTTAAATTATACTGAGTTGTTAACGAGGACTGATACTGATGCAGTGAATCCTTTAGAGGGTAGAAGTGGTTACTCGTGTCATCAAATAATATTTCTTCCACAGAAGGAGAGGAAAATGGTCCATTGGAAGACTAAGCTGTATTAGGCAGCAGGGCACCACTGAGATCTGAATGCAGCTAAGGCACAGCAGCGCACACAGGCTTTTTCGAGGACATTTAGATCCCTCTGTAGCTCAATTTAGAATCAAGATCTCAGAGTATAATGAGATAATAGGGACTAAGACTCCTTTCCAGCCGTATTTACTTAGGAATTATCCTATCAAACAGAGAACTGCCTTAAATTGTGAAATCCATCCATTCAACACGAACCGAGAACTTCCGTATGTGTTTAATTGAATCCAAATGTCAGCGTATTTTACTGCAAAGACAGACACGGTCTGATTTGAATGCCAGACATTCAACAAAAACACTCCCCTGAAGTTCTTGCACAAACGAGATTTTCCAGTTAAATTAACACCAAAATGGTTCCATCTGAAGAGAATCAGATTAGTGTATTTGAACTCACTCAAAGCATGACACCAAAATACACTGCAGTATTCACTACAGAGAAGAAAATTTCCGCAATAAAATCAGCAACAAATTGTCTCATCTACAATATATGAATGTGCTGGCTCATGTAAAACACTTTAAGAATGGTTAGGGCTGGGAGCTTGGATGGTAAAGGTTGGGCAAAAACATCTGCATGAAATTCATTCATTCATTTTCAGTATTCTGCTCAGGGTTGCAGTGGATTCAGAGTCTATCCCTTGGTCACCAATCCATCACTTAGACACACACACACACACACACGCACACGCACACGCGCACACACACACGCACACGCGCACACACACACACACACACGCATGCACGCACCTACCTCTGGGTGTTAGTCCTCATAATGGCATGTTCTAACCCGAACTCCGGATCGAACCAAATGAAATGAATCCATCAGCTTGTTCTTATTCTTATTCATTCATTAGATTCATCATCTAATTCATATTTTTTAATATTTACAACAATTTTGAGTGGGCACACTGGTCAAAGTGGGACACTTGTCACTGCAGTTTTTGGTTTTGTCACATCCTTTAAATTGAGTTAATATTCTGCTGCATAAAAAAAAGCCTATTATGTCTGCGTCCTGTTATGCTGCGTAATTTCCACCGTTATTACATGGTATACTGTATGTCGGACAACGATCCACTGGTCCTCTCAAGGCGTCGTCCTAATGTCCTTCTGGAGTTTCTGTTCCTTTCTTAACCAACCAGGCTATGAGCTGAGTCTCAAAAAACATGTCTAATCATGCCTCCTTGTGTCATGTATTAATGGAGTCCACATGAACTGAAACTGTGACAGGATTGGGAATAGATGATCTACTAAACTTGCAAATAAATTTCAATCACAAAGGACATGTTGGTAGTGTATAGAGTATCTACCGAACATCAACAACCATAAAGTGTCGGCATATGGTTTAGAATTAGTTCAGAAGCTTTTGTATGGACTATACAGGTTTGACCACTACTTGTTCTTGCCACGACTACCATGGGCATTTGTGGCTCTACTGTATTGATTCAAGGGTTTACGGTTTAAATCCAAAGTACCAAGTACCATGGCTACTGCTCAGTACAACTGGAGCTCAACTTAAAAATAAACATATCTGTTATGAACAAAGTCATTTACTATGAAACCACTAGGGTTGAGACTTATAACACAGGGCTTCATTGTAGGCATTAAACTATTATGTATACACATTAGGAACACACATACTAATTGAAAGGCAGACACCATTCATGCATGCTTTTTTCCCTTTTTATTCAAGTCTGAATAGCAAACTCGGTAAACAAAAAAGCTGTACTTGCCATTAGCCGGCTCTTTTTTTTTTTTTTTTTTTTTTTTTTTTTAACGCAAAGAAAACTAACTTCCTCATGCATATTGGTTTGACACTTTGTGCTATTTGAACATTTGGGCTTTCACTAGATAATGCATGCTCAGCCTATTCACTTCTAGTTTCTCCTCCAATGTAGGGATGTAACCGAAATAGGAACGCATTATCTGGAATGAGCAGGAAATGCACAGATAATAAACGTATACAAATACATGATATGAATTGGATGCACAGTTAGAAAACCTGCCAAAAAATCTGGTTGAGATTAGAGGTGTGAATCGGACTTTCATCCCTGGGGACGCAACAAAAAAAACCTAAAAGTCACGCAAGCAGGAGTTTTTTTTTTCAACTTTCATTCGAGCATGCTGTTGGATATGAAGCTTGCGGGATAAAGAAGAAGTGCATTTATTATCGTGAATAACTGGTAACTGCCTGGTAAGGGTCACGCTGGTTTAAATTAAGCTACTACATTTTTTTTTTTTTGGAGAGGGGAAATAGAACCAGTTAAATTTGCTGGAGCACATTATGGGCATGTATAAACAAAAATAATAACTATGAGTGGGATTAAAAAAAACAGTCAGGTGTTACTGGAGGCAGAGAAGTAGAGTTCATATTTAATTTAGAAAGAAAAAAACTTCGTTTTACGCTACACCTACTTTGGGTTTAAATCGGAATACAGATAATATTTGGAGCACTGAGCAGATATTACTGCATTACACACACACTCCAAAGGCATTCTGGAAAATGAATGATCAAGAAAGTACACCTCTGTGTTGATGTTTTACACCCACTATTTTATTTCACATCTTCCCAATCACTAATATTGACACGTTATGGGTGTGTGAGTGAAGCAGGCTTAAATAAATTGGCCCCAATGGACACCCAGGCTAGTGGGGCTTTCACAAAGTGTAATCACGTGACATGACTGTCAATGTGCCCTTTATTTTCAGTAGAAGACCAACAGAAGGTGGATAGTATGAAAGTCTGGTGTTTTGGTCTTTAGTGTCTATAGAAAATATACCATTCCGAGAAAGCCCATAAGACTCCACTGGGATTTAAGGACATGAAGTACATGAGGGCTTCTAAGGACATGAAGTACGTGAGGGCTTCCAAGCCCAAAGCCTTTGACTTTCATCTGCTTCTTCTTCTAGAAGGATGAATCACCAAATGGTTTCCTGTTTCCTCACTTTGTTGGTGCCCAGCGTAGGGTATACCATAATCGCGCTGTACACCCTGCTCACTTGAGATACCGGCCCGAAACACGTACAGTATATTTCACTGTCGGGTCATGTTTGCACTCTCATTTAAAAAATCTACATTGTGATCCACTTTGGGAGATGAAGCTAATTGTAAAAAGAAAATAATTATGTAAAGTATGTGGATGGGTTTAAAAAGGAAAGAGCTTGGGGATCTGGATTGTTATTCGAAGCGAGTTAATATCTTGATGAAAAGGCAGCAATACCAAAGCAATTAATTTTAGCTTTAATCATTACAAATGATTAAATTCATGGCGGTGAATATTAGTAAAATTGTGAGATGATGTTCTGTAATGAGGGTTCAGGCAGTACTGTTCGAACTCATAGCTTTCTCACACTTCGTCTCTGTACACAAACACACGAGCATAATGTCATTTTAAAATGACTTGTCATTGATAAAGCAATAAAAGCTGCATCAGGATATTGGCAAACTGTCATTTAGCGAGTAATGGGTCCTTTCATGATCCCCTGCTATGATACAGGGAAGATAATTATGGCTGCTTTGCATTCCCGCTGAATAAAACGTCCAATAACCTTGTTATGCTGATTTATGGCCTGGAAACCATCTACACATCTTAATAATGTCTTATGGGATCACGGAGTACACTTGTGTACAGAGTGTGTTGTAGTAAATTTTAAAACTACTGGCTGAAGCGTTTCAGTGTACCGGGATGAGAATATTATGCCCCAGCGTGCATCAGGGAAGCTGGCAAAACCTCTGCTAATCGGTACGTCACATAACAGAAGGTTAGTCCTCGAAGTTTTGCTTCACCACGTCACTTGTCCTACAAAGCTTTCTGGCAGTGTCACTGTGTTTATTGCACACACACCACATGGGCAGTGACCCTGAAACACAGTTACTTTTCGGTGTATTTTTATATTATCAAAGATCACACAATTCCCCTAACCAGTATTCAATATGTGAATGGAGGAAGGAAAAAAAGTCAGCAAGTGGTTCTACGGAGATTGAATTCTGCCCCCTAATGGTAAGAAGGCTGTAACCAAGCAATCAAATGTAATCCAAAGACTAGAGATTGTTCCATTTGTTCTGTCAAAGCGTACATGAAGACATTCTTGCAAGCAAAAGGTGCTTATATTTTGTATATGAGCACATTATTTCGGAGTCTGCAGAGTGAAGCGGGCTGATTTTTAAGAAGGAAACTTCTTCTTTCCCGTTGACGTCTTTTCCCCTCAGAATGATTTGGTTCCCAGCGGGCGGGCGGGGGGGGGATGACATGAAAAGAAGCACGAGAAGCATTTGTACGGCTGCCATTTTATAATACGGGGCTTATGAGTCACCACCCCTCTTGACTCCTTTTCCAGGACTAATGCAGCAATAACACACTGCTCCCTTCTGCTTGTCCTCATCCAAATTCGTCTCTAATTACTTCTGCTAATTGAGATGTTAATTCATCCTTTGTTTTTATTTTTTTTTTCTCTCAGCTGGTGTCTGTGTCTGTGCTCTTCCGATCCAGAGACAGTTGAGGATGGTGGATTTGGCTTTGAGGACATTTTTTGTCATCTTTGTCATCTCACAGCTTGCTCGAAGACACAAAGATTTAAAAAATTAAATGATAAGATACGAGCGGCATGGAGGAGCAGCATGTTTTAAAGAGGTGGATGGACCAAACAACTACTGGGGACATGATTTCACTGGAGATTATTCATAACTAGGGACTAATATCAATTTAAAGTACGTGTAAAAGATGCATCAGGAGTTACCAGAGGTAACTCTCGTTGCAGTACTTGAGTACGTGGCTCACTGTAACAGAATTTCTTTAGTATAAATAATCATAGTAGTTTTATTTTTACTTGAGATTTTTAAAAAATAACAGTCAACTACGCTAAAGTTATTTTCGATCACTTCGTTGCAGAGAAAAAAAACAAAACAAAATAATGCATTCAACCTGGTAAGCTAATTTAAAGACTGCACATTTTTAAATAATTCCATTTCCAATCAAAATCAGAAACAGAAAAAAGTCTACACTTCAAATACCAAATGTTTAGCAGCAATGTCCGAGACAGGAGAGATAGATGAGGATCCCTGACCCAATTTATTTATCAGCTATCTTCGGTTTAAAATGCTTCAATGTGATAATGATCTGCAAAGATATGAGCCAAACCCGTGGAGATCTCAGCGTTTCATAGTTCAACATCCGACATGCGGAAACATGAACAGGTTAGCGGTTAGCTAGCCGATTGAGCCAGACTAGTGCTAGACAGATATTTTGATATTTTGAATTTTACAGTATGAAAGTAAACTTAAGATGTCACTTCCGTGTTCAGTAGCGATCGCATGTTGTGTTAAATATATCGAAGTGCTGTAGGTAACGTTCAGGATTATATGTAAGGATAGCTAGAAACAAGCTACTGAAAAACCCCAAAACATTTGGCTAACTTAGCTAGCCAGATAACGTTTACCTTTCTGTTGATAATGGAGGTGGTGTTCACTTTAGCATAGATCACTGTGTTGGTTAACATCTTTGTTCAAAAATGTGCTCCTCAGACGCGGACAGTCATTTATAAAGTTGAGTAGTTTTTCACCAGATGACTTATTTACTCTTACCTGAGTAATTTACCTGTTCACTACTTTTACTTATACTCAGATGCATTATTACTACAGTAGCGGTACGTATACTCAGATCAGTGTGTTTTGTACTCTTTCTACCACCATTTTATCCTCCAGTGATGAGAAGAATGCAAATTCAAAATACATGTCTATTAATAGACTAATACTATATATATTGCAAATGTATTGAGATCTTTATTGGTCCTACTCCAGATCACCACATTTATTTCCTATATTTGCAAATTCGTCTCAATTTAGCAAACTGAAATCTACGTATTTCTCAGCAGGCAGTCTTTAGAATAGCAGCTTCATTCTACACAAGTATACAGAATGTCCTAATGATAATGGAAACAGAGTAAATGGAGAGAAGCTCAGTCTTTTGGCACTACAAAATATCAGTCTATTAAAAAAAATCACTACATAACTGGCTTAGCAGAAATGTTGCATCAGCAGTGAGGATGATTCATACAATTATTTATTTATGGTAATCCAAATGGCACGCAAGTACCACAATCCAGACCTCAGCAAGAGCCGTCTCGAATAGTTGACAGATGAGCTCTGAAGTGTTGCCTTCTCCAATATCACCATGCTGGTAATGTCTCTTTTGGGACATAGTTTTGGAATTGCCCCAGGAGGCCCTGGGAGGTATCTACATTTTTTTTTTTTTTTTTGGTTTTGTTTTTTTTTTTTGTTGTTGTTGTTGTTGTTGAAGAAGCTCAGGAAGCTCTTCTGCCCTGTTCAGAGGTGGGAAAAGTACTGTGGAAATATACTTAAGTGAAAGAGTCAAAATGTTACTCAGTTAAAAGTGGAAGAAGCCAGCCAAAAATGTACTCAAGTGAAAGTCAAAATTAAATGTTTTTTTTTTTTTTTTTTTTTAACTGACGACATTAAGTTAATGTCTGTTTTAATGTGAAAACTAACTTTTATTACGTATCTAAAACTGCTAGATCATTTTCATTTTAAAGCGACTATGCTGTTTTTGGCTGAAAACATCATTCAGTCTCTGTTCGTATGCTGCTCATATGAATGACTAACACTAGACTACAATAGATGCTAGTGTAACCTGGTATTAGCAAAGAAAACAGGCTAACTTAGTTAAATATAATGTTAGCTAATTAGCGAAACTTTCTGTAGTTCTACATGCTTTTAGACGGAGTTCATGGGGCAGTCGTGGCAGTTGTGGCCTAATGGTCCAAGAGTCGGACTTGTAACCCGAAGGTGAACCTGAAGGTCGTGGGTTTGAGTCTCGGGTCCGGCAGGGATTGTAGGTGGGGGGAGTGAATGACCAGCGCTCTCTGCCGCCCTCAGTACCACGACTGAGGTGAGACCCTTGAGCAAGGCACCGATCCCCCAACTGCTCCCCAGGCGCCGCAGCTAAAATGGCTGCCCACTTCTCCGTGTGTGTGTGTGTGTGTGTTCACTACTGTGTGTGTGCACTTGGATGGTTAAATGCAGAGCACAAATTCCGAGTATGGGTCACCACACTTGGCCACAAGTCACTTCACTTCACTTTCTAGGGTGGTTAAAGGAGACGCCTCATTTTACCTCATTTTGAGTCTTTGTTTACTCCAGCGTACTGAAACATTTTACTGAGTTAGGGCCAGGGACGCTCATCCTCAACTTCCACACTGCAGTGGATTATCCGTCTTCAGACTCACATGGTTAGCTATAGCGCTAAATACACTGTGTAGCATGAGATGAGAGCAGATGATGAATTGGTGCGTTGATGGTCTCGATAGCTTTTTCTATGCTGATGAACTTGATGCTAAACTGAGCTCATTCAAATGATGTATGGAATCCTCAATAACACTTAAGTACAAATACAACCAAAATAATACATACATTTTGTAAAGAAGTTCAATAACTCAAGTAGTTTCTACCCTATCTTTCCATTTTTTTTAAATTTAATGAGGAGATTTATTTATTTATTTATTTTGACCTTGATTATTATTTTTTGAACCTTATTGATTATTCACAGCAATAAAATATTTAAATATTAACATCTGTCTGGTGGTCAGTGAGAGCATTTTAGATTCAGTAAGAAATTAGAAATGAGTAAATGTTATTATGCTGTAAATATGAATAACCAAGGATGTGTGAAAGGGAAAAAAAACCCGCCTGTCTTCAGCACTTTGCTTTACACACCACTAATTTGCTGTACGGCTTGTTCCCAAATAATAATTCAGTAATTGTAGCAATAACAATTCAGTAATACAATGACCAAATAATGGTAATAAAGAATAACCCCTCCATAGATCAGATGTTATTGTCATAGACGGGACTAAATAAGCGGGTAATAAAATGGTAAAATAATGCTAACAAGTCGTAACGATCCATTATTTGATCTGTTTATTTCCTAGAATAAAAGTGCTAAATAATTACCCAGTTGCCTCGAGGTATCTGATGTGCTATCAAAGCTTCTAATTTACCCATTTTTATTATTTTGTGTTATATTGTGTTCAAAAGAAAAAAGAAAAGGTGGAAACATGATTTACAAACACAGTAATAGATTGTAATAGATGGGATTGGAGGTGTACAATTCAATCTCACGTCAGGTGGTTCTGCAAAAAAGTTCATCCAGTGGATTATTTATACTCTCAGTGGCCACTTTAATAGGAACATCTGTACACCTGCCAATCGTGTGGCAGCTGTGCATAAAATCACGCAGATACAGGTCATGTATTGAACGTCAGAATGGGGGGGGGTGTGATCTCGGTGATGGTGACGGTGACTGTGGCATGGTTGTTGGTGCCAGATGTGCTGGTTTGAGTATTTCAGAAACTGCTGACCGCCTTGGATTTTCACACACGACAGTCTTTAGAGTTGACACAGAATGGTGCGAAAAACAAAAAAAAATACATTTACATTTACATTTACGGCATTTGGCAGATGCCCTTATCCAGAGCGACTTACAAAATAAAGCCGTCCAGTTTATTTCCCCGTCAGAGGAGAATGTGGAGACTGGGTTGAACTCAAATAACCACTCTTTACAACCGTGGTGAGCAGAAAAGCATCTCAGCACATCAAACGTTAAGGTCGACAGGCTACAACAGACAAGAACAGGAGTCTGAGGCTACAGCGGACACAAACTCACCCGAGCTGGACAGATGACTGTTGCATATGAATAAGATCAGAGAGAAATGCATTTATTCATTTATCCGTGGCAGTAATATACACTTCAGAAAAGACTGTTGGCATGGCGATGGTTACAATGCATTAATTAGTTTTCATTTTATCTTTGCCACCACCCACACCAACGATTTGCGTCTCCAGTGCTGTACATCTGGAACATGTGGCATGCTAGCAAGCCCTTTTTTTTTCCCTCTGTGTATAATGCAGTTGGTGAAATTTCCAATAGGAAGTATTGTAATAATGAAATGATCTTGTGATGCTCGGGGAGGCCGTTAACCCTGAGATCGAACGCACTATTACCTTCTATTAAAATGTAATAACTACATCTTGAATGACTGTTTGCAAGATTACATAATTCATTTAGATTCAGATACCAGTGTGCTGCAAGGTCAATAATTACATTTTTGATCAACGAGAATTGGTAACTACTTTATTTGCAATGAAAAAAGAGCCACCTGTTCGGCGATTGCATAATTCATGATCCGTTTGAATGCTAAATGAGCAGGGTCAGCAGGGTCAGAGCTGATCTTCATTGCAAATATCTTTACAAGTGAATTTAATTCTATCAAGGAAAACTGCTTCCTACTAATTACTGAGAATATTAAAAAAAAAGGATGAAAAGGAAAATGAATTGATATAGTAAGCATTATTAGCACATCATAACCAAGTATAATGTTGTGTGGAAAAACAAGCAGAGCGAATTCACATGAAGTGGGCAGTAATTAATGTCTTTTTGATGTTTTCTTGGAAATGTTGTGAGGTCTAATTATCATCTGGAAAATATTCAAAAATAGACGTTGCATAATATGAATAAAATACACTGATGGCCTAGGATTATTAACTCGTTTGTGCCATTTATGAGAAAAGATGCGGATTTGTCTCACAGTTGTGACTTTTTTTTTTTTAATCTCATAATTGCAAGTTATTTTCAAGCAACTGTGACATTTTTCTCATAAATTCAAGTTAATATCTCACCTTTTTTTAATGTTGATTTTTTTTTCTAGCTCGCAATAATCTTATTTCCAACAATCAAGCCACAACAACGCCGCCATCAGTGCCATCATGCTCGTCATCTCGTAGCTCGCTAGCTAGCCTAGCTGAAATTCCGCCATAACTCAGCGTCGTATAGCTGCTTCGCATTCTTTGAATGACTTTGAAACTAACTTTGCACCAACGTCACCACTATTTCTCCACTGAAAAATGGTGAGTGAAAATCCATCCTGAAAACCCTGTGCCGCTTCCAAGAGGCCGAAAGGACCTTTAGTTGGAATGCGTGTCCTTGGAAGGCAAAACTTACGCAGCGTCCGAGTTCCAGGGCAGCGTCCGGTTCATGGACATGAATCAGTCCTGTGGCTGCACAGCTTGAACTACACCTGTCGTCTGTGTAGCATATCTTCAGAATTAAAATTGGACTTGTTTTTGCTAAGTTTTGAACTGTAGTGATGACAGTGCTGGGGTCTGATATTGACAATGTGTACTTTTTATCCCTGCGGCGTTTTCAGGACTCTCTGATCTGCTGTCCAATGAGCAATGGACAGCAATTAACCCTCTATTATGTTTCATTTTGTCATTTAATTACCCATTGTTAAAAATTCATTTCAGCACCAATAAACCTCCTTAGCCCACATAATTGGTATTATTTCTTGGCACAACATTACCTTCATGTACCACTGGTCGTTTTGCAGATTTAAGGAACTATATAGGGTCCAAGGGGGGCAAAAACAGTTGAGATGCCATTAGAAATGCAGTGACGATAAATGAAAGAGTGTTAAAAAAAGAAAAAGAAAAAAGGGATTGTTATGATGATAACTAAAGGTCTCATCCATAGTGAAAGCCCCTTCTCCTTTATCGTCCTTTCTCAAATCTCCTCTCATGCTCCTCCCATACACAAATTGTGCAATTCAGGCGTCATACACAAATACAAAAAAAAAAAAAATTAATTAAATTAAACAAGCAGGAGTACACAATCAGTCAAGTTAATGTATCATAAAATAACAATAAACTTCATAGAAGATAGATTACCAGGAGATAGTCTTGCGACAGAAGAGAGTCATGAGCATAAAGCACAATTATTATTATTATTACTCTGAAAAACGTGAAACTTTGTTGAAATGTTTATCATTTAAAACTGCACCAAGTGCATTGTGGGTGCATACTGCTAACAGATGCTTAAATCGGATATTTTGGATTTAGCATGCCTCGATAGCATTTTGATTGATTTATCTGAATGGCTAGTAAACAGTATATAACCATACATATGATCTTATATCCGTTTAAAATGCCTATTTAGATGTTTAGTCCAAAATGTAATGAATGTAGTGATACTGTGTAATGATATAACTGATATGGAAGAATATGTATGACATTATGTCATACGTAAAGAAGTCATACATATGTACATATACTATATGTAGGACTTCGTTACGTTTAGAAGTAAATAAAAGTGACTGTTTTGCTGTATACGTATATGTAAGTGTACTAGTTTAGTAGATAAGACTGTGAAAAGTGAAAAGCAATAAAAAAAAAAATTGTACCCAATACAGTATTGCTTTTTAATTAGTGAATTATGGACAACATGCCACATTGCATTGCACTTTCGTCAGGGCGTGGGAATTATCTGACAATGAAATGCAATCACTGTCCAATCAGAGCGCTAAGCCGCATTTGGGGGCGTGGCCGTAATCGTAACAGTGTTAGTATGACCAAAAGTACTTACGGAGAGTTAAATATTAGAGGCGTAGGATCCGCATTTCTCAGTGAAATTCCCGCTGAGTTTTAGGACAGCTGTGCTGATGTTCTCCAGTTGCAGTACACGAGAACATGTAACACGTGCAGGATCGTCTTGCTGGCTTCCTCCACGCGAGTTTCAGGGGCTTGAGCAAAACCTTCTCCGTCGCCAGTGAACACAAAACAGATTTCATTCTCATTCCCCAGAAGATAACGTTTGCTTACCACAGTGCTATATTGATGTTTATGAGCATTTCCAATTTTCCAATTAGTCTAAATTTTTCCTCTAATTCAGTTTTATATTCATACCAAGAAGTAATTTTTAGAAAACAAATAAATCGCTATAAAAAAAAAAAATCACTATTAAAGCAATGGAGTGGAAGAACACCGCATGAATAAAAGGATTATGGTGCATATATTCATACAAAAAAAAAAAAAAACTGTCTGAGATTTCTTATGAAAAAATCTTAAACATGCAGATTGCACGCACACACACACACACACACACACACACACACACACACACACACACAGAGCCAACAAATTATGTCTCAGTGATGGTTGCTAATTGGCAATGCCTCAACAGGACGTTATTTGGGATCACTGTTAAAGGATTTTCTTAATAATCCACTGTTTATAGCCTCATATTTGAATATATTGGAATATTTATCTTAATATTTGTCGTTGTGTGAAAGCAACTCTTTCCCCCTTTTCCAAATAAGAACCTATCATGAAAGGAAAGTTGTGTGATGGGAACTTGAGCTGAATCTGATTATTACATGTTGAGTGCAGACTAAATAAACCATCGCCGAGCGTGGAGTTGTCTTAAAACACACATCATACTCGAGTATGTCTGAAAGCGGCAAAAAAAAAAAATAAATAAAAAACACGCCAATGTCTTCACAATTAGCAAAGAAGGCCGTTGTGACATCGCTGAGATGTTAATCGATGTCATCGTGCAGATCTCCAGCTCCTATCTGAACTGCTAAATACTCCTTTGCCGTCTGTTGGTCTGAACGCAAATGAACTTTCGCTTATCCATCATGCCGTTTTTTTTTAATAAAGCACTCTAAATCACTGAAGTTCAACACAATACATTACACCGCTGTAGCCTTTATTTGTGGAATCCTGTTCAGTTCATTTTCTGCATATTAAAACAACTCAGGAGTAAGTGGTTAAGTTTAATTACAGTTTGAAGTTAAAACATGTCATGCATCGAGTGTGTGAAAGTGAAAAGAGTTATGACAAGTGTCGCAGTCATGGGAATAATCTATATTATAATTTCCTCGAAGATCGTGAACGGATTTGCGCTGGATCTTAATGAAGCGTGCTGATCGGTGACCGTGATTATACCCTGTCCTGTCCTGTCATACGTGAGTAATATGCATTTATTCTAGGGGTTTTTTTTTGTTTTTTTTTTTTGTGGCTAAGCTAATTGTAAAACCATAGCAGCACTGACAAGGTAAGAACTTCCTGCTATGTATTGTGTAGTGATGTCTAAAAATGTAAAATGATATTTTCGTCATTAATTACAATGATTCTTAAATTCATTCGTCTTCAAGACTGTGATGGATCCGGAGACTATCCTGGGAATACTTTATCACGAGGCAGGAATACATCCTGGAAGGGGCACCACACACACACACACACACACACACACACACACACAAACATTTATACATTTATAAATGTATACACATTTAATGAGAGGTCGTGTGTGTGTATATATATATATATATATATATGCCAGGATAAGCTGTGCAACCACGGTTATACATGACGTATACAGGACATAGGAACTAATTTCAGGTAGGAACGAAAGCTGTGAGAAGGGAAAAGGAAAAAAATGTCATGCTGCACGTGCCATATGATTGGTCAGAGGAATCGGTTGTTTGGATTTGTCTCTTTTCCACGGAAAACGAACATTTACCCGTTGCTCGCTGGTGTGACTTTTGCACAGTACTGAACTTTTATAAATAAACCCTTTGTTCTTTACCGCACGTGTCTGTTTTCCACACGTTTCGACTGCGGCTCTGAATCTGAAGCCACCGATTTCAACGTATTCAAAAAGCGACATATATTACGATAAAAGCAACAATTGTCCCGTGCATCGTCAGACAGTGTTTTGTCAATCAAAACAAACATGAGATCGTGTTTACGCCAATTTTTGTCAAATCTGCTACGTTTATCTCCGTCTCTATGAGGTCTGTGATCGATGAACAAACACCAGAGCTTTCGACACAAGTTGTTCGTATCACTTAGAAGGATGTCAAAACATATAAGACACGACTTAATCACGTGTACGTGAGCGGCGACCTCAGTCGGAACTAAGCACAGAGCCTTTAACCGTTCACGTGTAAAACGTGACGAAGGGTCATTGTACGAGGACGAATCAAACAAAACCCTGGCACAAACGTGTATCGTCTTTCTACATCATCCCCATTTCATCCAACGCAAGTGTTCCAGCGATGCTGTGCATGCGTCACTCTGCTTCTCTAATTCATATCACACTTTGTATTTATTTTTTCTGTTTGTTTTGAGGGTTTCATTTCACTTACCCTTTGCTGCATTCTTATTTACCTGTTACCTGTATTTTATTTTTTCAAATTTGATAAAATTGACTTCATTTTCACTGACTTTTTCGACTCACTGTGAGTTTTTTTTTTTTTTTTTAAATGTAATTGAATTGAATGTATTTTTTCGATCACTTTTTCGTCGATGTACCTTTCTTCCATTTTCACGTCACTTTTCTGAAATAGGTTTATTGATACAGTTCCGATTGCAACTCAATTCATAAATACAAACTGTACACATAAAGTATAATAAATTTAGTACAGACAGCGGACAGAATTCTTCGCATTAATAAATGCTCTCTACATTTTGCATAGAATGTGCCAGGATCCTTTTTTTTTTTTTTTTTTTTTCCCATTAACATGACCATTAAAATAAAACCAAACCAACAATGTAGGA
>CM040989.1:1550633-1632040 GCA_022985145.1 Pangasius djambal
GCAGAGGGGACATTACGAACATCAGCGAATCCAACCAAATAACAATTGTAACACTTCAAAACGAAAAAAAAAAAAAAAAATCAACCAATATATGACACTTTACTATAACAGTAATATTAAATGTATGTATGTAATGAATTAGGCACATGAATAACATATCTGGTGGAGGAGGCATCTTAAAAGCTGTAAGTAAAGAAAAGCGAACTAAAAAAAAAAGAAAAAAAAACCCCACAATGAATAAGTAATTAAAGAATTTAATCATGCTTAATGCTTTCATGACCACTCCAAATCCTTCTACTCAAACAGTTAGTTTGTCTTAATTAAAAAATAATGAAGTAAAATTAAAGTCCTGCTTATCGTACGACTTCTCATTAACAGCATAAGCAACCGTGTTAGCAAAGAAAAGGAAAAGAAAAACAATCTTCCACACATGATTACGATTATTATGAAAAATGGGACCCGTCTGCTTCCAGTTTGCTACAATTTAGATTTTATCTCATGCAGTGGGGTTTTTTTTTAATTACTTTAAGTAGTAGCAATGCAGCAATCGAACACACACACACACACACACACACACACACACACACACACACACACATACCACAGTATCATGTTTTTTAATTACTCCTGCAAATGAAAAGTAAATGAATAGTTTTAAGCTCTCCTGTAACATGTTTGCTCCCTAAAGACCCCTGTATCTACGTGTCGCCTTCTAAACCACTCCTCACGTGGAGCATGTTAATAGGACGATGGCGATCGCTCGAGGCTCCGACGCCGTAATTCCATAATCAAACCTGCCACTCTTCATTTCCGTAATGTTTACTCGCCATATGAGCAAAGGATAATAATTACATCAGGCACGTTATGTTCATCTAGTAAGGAGTGTTTTGCTCTTTCGCGGGTAAAACTTTGTTGCGACTCGTTATGATTCCTAAATGCAAAATCTCGAGCTGATTCTGAAATGCAGATTCGCTCGTACGGGGGTTGTGCATCGATTTAAAAGGCAGCCACAGAAATGAATCAAAGCAGCGATCAGAAATCGATTATCGTGTTAAAAAATTATTCTGATTTTTTTTAAATATGTACTTTATAAATAATAATGCTTCTCTACGTCCTCGTCGTCGTCCTCGTCATTCGCAAATGAACGAACTTAGTCACATATCAGACTGAGGACAGTAAATCAAATCACACTGCATCGTATCAGATTCCGTTGTGTCGCTAAATATCGGATCGTTGCCTCGAGAATCGATGTCGTATAGATCCGTGTGAAAGTCTGAGGTTTACACCCCTACTAACCTCTAACTATTTCTTATTCCTTTTGCCACGTGCCTTACTCGACTTTGGGATTTAAGTGTTTTTGCAATATAACCCGATAAACTGAATTAAAAAAATTTCCACAGCATTAAAACATTCTGTAGTTCTCGGAGTTGTTTTTGATTCAGATTAGCAGGTGAGCAACACACTTTACCAGCACTAGTGACTGTGAGCACAGAAACCTTCCTTAATTATGACAAATAGTTTCAAAAAAGAAACGACGAATTGAAAGCAAACAGGAATTCAAAGACAGGCCCTGATTTACGAAAAAACACGTGCACACTTGATAACACACAAGAAAGCTTGCAAGCTGATTTACTAACAGCTGAGGTGCAAAATACCGGGCGGTCTTACAAGAAATCCAGTCATTTTGCACCTGCCAAGTGGTTTACTGAACGAGTGAAAACGAAGAATACGACGAGCGTGTATTAAATTTGTAGAAGCCCGTTTCTGCTTTTGGGAGGGAAAAAAAAAATCTTACCATTTACTAAATCATAATAATGAGAAAGTTGATCTAAATGATGCTTTAGTAAAACAGTCCAAAATTTTCTCAAACTTTGATTTAGGAAATTATTCACATATGATGCTAAAAGCATTTCAACAGAGCCTTTTCATTACAATTACATTACAATTAGATTTTCATCACCTTACAGTAATGTGTATCTGTGTGTGTGTGTGTGTGTGTGTGTGTGTGTGTGTGTGTGTGTGTGTGTGTGTTTGTGTGTGTGTGTGTGTATATATTTAATCCATCTAACTGTTAGTAGTCAACATTATACACTTGCTGAACTCGGGGTTGAAAAGACTTTCCGGAGTTTCGGACTAGGAATTCAGAGTTGAGGGAGCGTTTTCTTTGGTTTTTCCTAGTCGGAGGTCAGGAATTCTGAGTTACAGGTTTTAGTCGAACGCGGCAACATTTACATATCGTTTCCTCTCCCTAATTTGCTCTTGGATCTTAGTAAATCAAGGCCTGAAAGTAAATATTCAAAAAAAAAAAAAATATATATATATATATGTACTAAGAATTAAAGAAAGGCAGAAATGAGTAGTATTTCCTCTAGTCATCTGGGACACAGGAGCTTACACACATTACCACATGACACAGATATGAACATTATGAGCATTTTAGTGGATCCTCAGAACAGAAAGCTGCACATCGTATGCATTAGAGCTGCAACAACCAGCGAAATTGAGCTGCAGGATACTGAAAGTCATTCAGGCCCCTCTTTTTTTTATTTTTTTTTATTTTTTGGTTCACCTTCCTGGTTTGTTTACTGGTGTTTATCATAAAAGATCAAGAATAGAATAAAATACATAAAACCTAGTGGTAGAACCTTCTTTTTTTCCCCACACACACACACGCACACACACACGCGCACACACAGACACACACACACACACGTCTAATGAAGAATGCAAAGGCCAAATTGTCTCTATTTAAATATATCATTATTTAATTAATTAAAAAAAAAAAATCTTTTTCTTAATGCTATGCTGATCAGGAGAATTTACAGAACAGGAAATTTGTCAGTTAAAAGAAATAAAATTTAGCATTTTCTTTTCTTTAAAGAATATAATCTTGTAAAGAAACAAAGCCTCGATAATCAGAATTAGTTGGCGCCATTGTCATTTGGATCCTTTGCATTCTTTTTTTTTTCTTCTACTGAAAATCATTTTTCTTTTCAGGGGAACAAAAATGAAATAAACTCAAAATCCAGGTTTTTTTCGAAAGTAAAGGTCAGTGAGATGTGCTTCTTCTTTCCACGAGTGCATTGAGCTAAGGCACAGGCACTGTTCTCCTCTTTGAACAGAGAGCGTGCATCAGGTCAGTCCCGGTGCAAGCACAGTTTTTATTTTTATTTTTTATTTTTTTTTTTTGGGGGGGGAGAGGGATTGTGGGAATGATCACTGCCACCGGTTAAGAGTGTCCTGTTTCACATTTCAAAATTGTTAAACGTTTTCTGACGTTCGCCGACTGGACAATATTGCAATTAGAGAAAGACAAGTAGCAAAAGTAAAAGAAGTGACCTGAAACTGAAAAGAAAACCATGGCGCGTTTCTTTCTCTGCATGATGTAATCCACTTCACCTTATTCCACGAATGAAAAAGATGCACGTGTGAGGCGAATGCCGGCGCACGTGTGAGGCGAATGCCGCCGCACGTTGGTGATGTTTCTGCTTTTTGTCTTTTCGGTGCTGAAATAACTCTTTACAGAATGAAGTTCTTATCGCCGTCGTACTCTTCAGAGGACCAGATTTGCAGTTTGTGGGAGTAAAATGGACAACGTGTGTATGCGGGTGTGTATGCAGGCGTGTGTAGCTTTGTGGGCGTATGTGTTTAAAGAGTGTCTAGAGGCAGACGTTGTTGCTGATCTGGCAGGTGGACGCTGTTCCTGCTTGTGATAAGAAGAGCTTCCCGTTGGGACAGACGCACACCTCGAACACAGTCTGTCTGGTGGCTGAGGGAGAGGCTTTTCCCTCGGGCAGACGGAGGAGTTTGATCTTCTTGGCATCCAGAGTGATCTGAAAAGAAAATGGAGACGAGTTTAACAGATCTCGCAAACTGAAAGATTAATCAGTGAATGGAATACGTTTCTAATTTAACGCAACATCCTTTGCTTTTTATTCACTGATAAATTTACTGATAGAAAAAAATACTTGTTTCTCTAAAATCGCACTTGGGATTCATTTGGGTGTTGACGTTGTCACAAATATTTCTCCTGAAATACCTTAGGAGAAAGAGAACGAGACAAAAAAGAGACTTTTCTGAGCTTAAAAGCTGAAATCCCACAATGAGCGAAGAAACTATTACAAGGCGATGATTTAAACATCTCAATAAGCTCCTCCAATAAAGGGCTTTGGAGTTGGCTTCTTAATCCCAACATTTAAACTTTAACTCAGACACGCAGTGCATGCCCAAGCCCAAGCCCAAGCACATGCCCATGCCCATGCCCAAGCCCAAGCCCAAGCACATGCCCATGCCCAAGCCCAAGCCCAAGCCCAAGCCCAAGCCCAAGCACATGCCTTGTTTGCGCCTTTATGTGTTTCAGTATGACAGAAATGAGGAACAAATGAAAATAAAATAAATGTTTGTTCCATGGAAAAGGACAGAAGACCGAAAATCATCAAAGCATGATTTGACCAAGGGTGTACAAACTTTTGCATCCAACTATAGTGCGTTCATATTACACTTTCTCTTTTTAGTGTCATGGCTACATTAATGAGTTTCTATACATATATTATTTAGAATACTACAACGTAGTACTGTGGGGTTAAGTGCTTGCTTTGGCTTGTTGCATTCATCAGTACGTGTTTAAAAATGTCCTAAAGGCTGTAACTGTAGTGTGCAATTAGTTCTCACCTGGAAGCCTGTGGGATTCAGTCAAAAGCCTGTAGATGCTAGTGTGAGTGTGTGTGTGTGTGTGTGTGTGTGTGTGTGTGTGTGATGTTATGTTATGCTCTGTGCATGCAATAATGTATGTTTTGGACTATGATAATATTCCACATGAACTAATATCAGCTTAAATCGCCGCTGATAGTGTGAAGATAAAAGATAGAACACATTCAGCTGAACACACACAATACATCCTGTAAGATACCTGGATAGTCCTCCATCAGCTGGAACAACATTCTGCCTGTCTGCAGTGCAATAGTTTGGACAAAGAGGCTAACGTTATCAACTCTGTAGCTCCACCAGACCACCAAAAAAACAAAAAAAAAAACAAACATCTGATGTAACGGTCCTCTCTGGAATAGTCAAGCTCCGCATGTCCAACCAATGTGAAACCATTTCAGTGACATAAGCACTGCAGACAGTCGCACTTGGACAAAACTCTCAGCCATTCACAGCCAGACTGTATCGCTGTATCGCTCTCATTTCTCACTTCGTCTCTCTCTCGCTCGCTCGCCAGACTCTGGAGAGCATTACCACAGCCGGTAGAGGACCCATCAGGATATAAAAAAGGTAAAAGGAGTCATTACCGACAGCCTTGGGGAAGCATTTCCATCAAATGACCTGGAACACTTTTTAAGCAGTGGTCTCAGCTGATTCTCCAGACATCTGCTATAGAGCAACGTTGAGTGTGAAGGCAAGCTGGAGGGCTTTCTTTTTTTTTTTTTTGGGGGACTAATTGTACCGGAACCTCTAAGGGACAGCGGAGGTATCTCTATTCTTCGAGTAAAAAGTGCTAAGAACTGCTGTAATGGAATATGAAAGCATGGGGTGGTGGTTATACAGGATAAGGGATAAGACATTATACAAAACGAATGCACGCTGGGGTCGTGTGAGACGCCGTGACACTGTTATTCCACTTACACTACAACGATTTGCCAACAATCTTTAATTTATTAATGAGCAACTCATTTAACGTCACGTCCGTGAGATGAATTCGTTCCTGTTCTTGCTTACGTTATAGCAGCTATAAACCTTCATTCCTTCACCAACCTCTCTTTTTTTTTTTTCTCTCTCTCTCTCTCTTGAAATGAAAAAGACAAAAAAAAAAAAAACCCTCAGCGTTTCATATATTACGTAAAAACCAGAAAGAGTAAACTCCTCTGTGCTTTACTGACACTGGAGACTCCTTCCATAAACGTTACATTTACGAGCATAACAACATTTTCCTAACAGAAATCTTCACCACATCAATGATCATACTTTTTTTTCCCTTGTGAAATATCAACATGTTTTCTTTTAATCTGTTTATAATTATTAGGCTTAAAGTGTGTCACATGGCCACCATCCAAGTCCCTGTGGAGGAGCTGTTACTATAGAAACGCTAACGCATTAGAATGAGCGCGTTAATATAAACCGTGTGATTTTGTGCTACAGCCGGAACTAGTGTCCGAGCCGCTGTTTTAGCACGATCGCCCTTTTACGACGGTTTCACCTGCAGAACCTAGAGAATAGGTCTATAATCATTCTTCCTAGCCCGCAGGATTTGTTGTAATTATTCATATATTTTGTGAACATATGGTGATAATCTTCCAATTTCCCAAACTCTGCAACAACACGTGTGCTTCTTACAAGGTTATCAGTTCGCTCCAAATGTTGGGTCGTGGATTATCTCCTGTAATTGCCATTGATGTATGGCAGAGTGAATATTAAGCTCGGGGCACTGCAGAAGAGGAGGGACCATATGGAAACTAGCGACGCACTCATCTGGATAAGAACCGATGGCAGATGGGAATGTCAGAAATGTGAAGCGGATCGACTTGTCCGACACATCATGGTGTCAATAGCATGTGTGTGTGTGTGTGTGTGTGTGTTGAGGACATTCACCTCTCCGTCCTTTGACTCCAGGCGCAGGTCGCTTCTGCAGGTGGCCTGGATGTCACCGGCTTCGGCTTGAATCTGCACACCTTTAGGAGCCTCCATGTACAGGGAACGTGTCGGAGATTCCAAACTGCGGAGCAGAGGGAGTCAAGAACACACCTGAGTGCATTTGAGCAACAATCAGAAACTGAAACACACCCAAACCCTGGTATACAGTGGAGTCAACAAAATGGAGTTCATGTGAGAACTATGATGAATTTCCCGGTTACACAATCGCACTATTTGTCCATTTAGTACACAGTTATAGAAGGGAATGATTTATAGTCGCACTATCGCATGTCACCCAGATGAGGACGGGTTCCCTTTTTGAGTCTGGTTCCTCTCGAGGTTTCTTCCTCATGCCGTCTCAGGGAGTTTTTCCTCACCACCGCCGCCTCTGGCTCGCTCGTTATGGATTATAAATATATTTCTATATATTTTTAAAACCTCTTTACAAATAATATTGAATAGAATTGAGTCTAAAAGTCTGAGAGCACCAGTGAAAATGCTCCTATTTTACACGCTTTCCTAATTTAATACAACAATAATTTCCATTACAAATTATTACTGACAACAACTTGAGTGAAAAGTAGAGTCTTTGAAATATTTACATGAATTTCAGAGTTTCTTAGTATTTGGTTTGTCTCCTTTAATGACAGCGAGCACTCGAGCTGGCACAGCCTCCACAAGGTTGTGCAAAACCTTCTGATCCGTTTTAGATCCAATCCATCGGAGTGTCGTCTGATCACACGCTTCAGTAGAAGAGATTAAAAGAGGAAAATCTGACGTTTTGTACAAAGCAGTTAACCTGCTCAATATCACACATTTGCTCACATTTAAATGGGGACCTAGAAATAATGCAGAATCTTGAATATTAAATATTCAACATACTGATATTGAACATTTCCTTTTTTTTGTTTTAAATAATTTAAAATTCTAAAACCTTCTGTTTCTTTCCAATTTTAAATGAAAAAAAAAAAAATCATTTTCAATGTGGTGTCAGAATTTTGGACCCCACTGTATACCACTTCTAATATCTAATATATCTAATATATTATAACAGTATTTCCAGCTGTAACATAAACAAAACATGCTCATTCTAATACAATATCGTTTCTATAGTAACGGCTCATATACAGGGAATTATACAGGGATGCTCAGCATAATCTAAGGCTAATAATAAAAAAATGCATAAAATGTGTTGTCGTTTAACAAAGAAAAACACGTAATCATCGATATGGTTTTCTGTTTGGAGACATCTGTTTATGTAACAATGATGGAAGGAGTCTCCAGTGTCAGTCAGTTTGTTTGGAGAAGGAAGGGTTTACGCTTTTTCGGTTGCTTGGTAACATGACATGATGCAAATTTTTTTTTTTTGCGTTATTAACTTCTAGAAAGAAAAAAAAGAGAAGCTGGTGAGCTGTTTATAGCTGCTGTGATGTTGGAGATAACGGGGACTAACCTGTTTCATGGAAGCTCCAGAACATTTTAAATTAAACATGTCGCTCATTAAAGATAAAAAGTGGTAATCATCGGCAAATCGCTGCGGTATCAGAGGAATAACACACTTCATGTCATGCTGTTACACGAAAATAACTGACCCCCGGCGTGGACTATTTTTGTATAACGCCATGTTCTGTCATGCGTCCTTCCTTACATAACCTTTTCTGGAGTGAGGTAGTGCGACTGTACCAGCACTATCCACAGACTGGATGGCGTACATACTGTATATCTTTATCTTATATCACATTTGTATTTTGAATTTTCTTTCTGAGAAATGGCAAATTCCACACCTCTGAGGAAACTGAGGTTATTGAAAGATGGGAAACATATTATTATCCATCCATTTTCCATAGCACTTATCCTACACAGGGTTGCAGGCAGCCTGGAGCCTATCCCAGGGAACTCGCGGCACAAGGCAGGGTGCCAACCCATCGCAGGGCGCGCGCACACACACACACACACACACACACACACACACACACACACACACACACTACAGACAATTTGGAAATGCTAATCAGCCTGCATGTCTTTACACTAGGGATGGAAACCGGGGTACCCGTAGGAAACCCCCGAAGCACATGCAAACTCTGCGCACACACGGTGGAGGTAGGATTTGAACCCCCAACCCTGGAGGTTCTTCTTCTTCTTCTTCTATTGCTGTTCTTCACAATAGATGCCACAATAGCATAGATTTTTTTTTTAGACTACATTTTATAATCTAACAGGGTTTGGTTTTTCCTGACTTTGGGAACTAGTACTGAAATAAAAACGGGAAACGCTGAGTGCCCAGCAAGTGCATCCATTTGTCTTACATGCCAAAGAGCTGACATTAATCATGCAATGCAGCTTAGCGAGAAGTAGAAATGGTGAGAATTGTTTTGTGTACTTGGGAGAGAGCGAGGTGCTGGAAGGCGGACGGATCCCAGGAGACGTGATCATTAATGCCACTATGTTTCCGAATGTAACTGAAGATTTCTGAGCCAAGTGTGCGAACAAGAGTTTTTGCCGTAATTGCGCCTCAAATGATGGACGTGTTTAGACAGAAGAAGCTTTATAAGCTTGTAGTATTTGTTTCAAAAGGCAGTTAAGGTCAGAGTAATATTTTATGTAGTTAGTTCTTTTCTTCGTTTTAAAAGGGGAAGCTCCTTCAGGGAGAGACACACAACTCACTTCAATTATCGCTCTCTCTTACTTAATTGCTTGCGCTTTAAGGGATATTTATACCACGGCGTGGCTGAATTCTCGAATCAGAAGGTGTGCAATAATTTCTATAACCGTTCATATTAAAGCACTCGTTCTAATGCGTTATCGTTTCTATGGTAACAGCTCATCCACAGGGACTTAAATGCGTGGTGGACGCTCCACATAATCTAATAATAAAAAGCATTTTAAATAAAATAATAATAAAAATAGGCGTTCTTTGAAGAAGAAGAAAAAGTGTCATCTTTGATATGATCGAAGTTTGATATGTAGCTTTCTGGAGACATGTATTTAACATTTCTGGAAGGAGTCTCCAGTGTCAGCACTTTGTAACGCTCAGTAAGGTCATTCCACAACATTAAATTCTACAAAGCGCGACGTGTCTTTCAGTAATTAATTAAAAATTGTAATCGTTGACACACAATAAAAAAAAAAACCTGTGGAATAACACACTACGGGCCTCGCTGCATGACCCGAAGTGTGTTATTCCTTACATAATTCTAGCAAATATTCAAGCACTAATAATGCTGTATAATAATAATAAAGAAAGAAAGCAGCTCATGTAAATGAGATCTTTTCTGCTAGTCCTCTTTTTCCAGCGCTGTTAGCCATTTTTAAGTAGCTGTGCTAAGCAAAGATTACCCTTATGTAATTCACAGTTAATAGTCTTTTGGCAAGTTTGCCATCATATCTCCTAAAATATATCTGAAATGAATTAGTCTGGAGTTTCCTGAGCCAAGAAAACTCTGAAATTGCCTTGACCAGATAAAGGAAAAAAAAAAAAATCACACAATTTACGGCTAAGTGTTTACACCCAGAAAAGAAGAAAGTAGCGTTATATGACAACAGACATAACAGTGTTTATGTAAGATAATAAGCAAATGTGTATATGAGATAACAAGCGAAGCATTAAATGAAAATTCTTGTTTGTGCAAGAATTTGATGAGAACATGACAATGCAGCTAATGAGCCATTATTCAGGCAAGATTAGTATTTCTTCAGATAAAAGGGGTAAGGAGCCGTGTGGTGTGAGGCTTAGCAAAGCCAAAGTAAAATGGGGAGAAAAATAGTCAAATAATAGACCGTGTCTAAATCACAACAGCATGCGTTTGGATACCGAAGTAAATAAGCTCATCACATTGACAGCTTTTATTCAGACGCATCACTAAGTGAGAGGTATTTCACCGGTTACGCGGTACAAATGGGTGTAAAATCAGCAGCAGTAGTCTGATCAGACATGAAAGCCGCTTTTCATGAAAATCTGCTGCTCGTCCTGTTGAACTGCACACGGCGCTGACGTCTGCTAGACGCGGATGTTGGGGCTGAGGTGAAGGAATTTTATACAGCGCAGCAGATTATGGCAGTCTCTTGGGATGGGTGTGGGAAGATGATGAATTGATAGCATATTAATAGTGAACAGAAATCATATCGATCCCTTTTTTTGCAGAGGAGAATAGAGATGACGTGATTTGCATTCTTACTGGACCCTACAGTGAAGCAAACTCAGTATTCAGACACTTTTGTTTGTGTTATTTAATATATTTCCAGTGCATACTGTATATATCCACTTCTCACTTATGATACTATATTAAAAATATATAGTATATAGTATCATATGTAGATATAAAAGCTTCAAAAAAAAAATTTTTCAGCAAGAAGTAGCATCATGCTGAAGGTAAAGGAGCATCCTAAAGTTCCCAGGGACAATATTATTAAAAAAACACTCGAATGGAAAAAGCTACAGAGCCATAGCAAAGACATTAAACTGTCAGCACAATCGGTTAATACGCAGGTGGAAAGTTCATGGAACCACAACTAATCGTCTCTGGACGGGTCCACCATGCGAGATTTCACAGATGAATGATAAGGAAGGTAAAGAGAGAAGCCAGAAGTCAGTCAAAAAGAGTTGCAGGACGACCTCAAAGCATCAGGAACGACAGTTACACAGAGAACAAGAAGCAATGAACTGCACCGCAATCAGCTCTGTTTCTACACCTCACGCCTCGGCTCCTCTGCTAACAAAGAAGCGCATCTAAAAGTATTTAGGCAAATCAGAACTCTTTTGGAACAGTCAGATGAAACAAAAACAGAACTCTTTGGCAATAATTCAGCTCGTCATGTTCGGAGAAAGAAGAGTTGTGCGCGTGATCGACCAAGAACACCAAGAACACCGTACCCACAGTGAAGCACGGTGGTGGGAGCATCATGATCTGTTGCTGCTTCTCTGCAAACAGTACTGGGGCATTACACATCATCGAAGGAAACCTGAATGGAGCGATGTACCAGGACGTATTAGAGTAGAGTTTAGTCTCATTGGCCAGCAGAGAAGACAGATGTTTCAATAAGACAGTGACTAAAAACACACATAACATAACTCAAGAAGGCCCTGCATGACCTCGTCGGTTTCCCAGTGAATTGATGTGGATTTTACAATTGCGAGTCCATCAAGAGGGATCCTTGTAACCCTGGGGGGAGGGACTGAAGATGATTTGGCAAGAGGAATGAGCCAAAATTGAACCGCGATGCCGCAAAACATTAATTAATCTGTGGTTTCTGAATAATTTTCCCTATCGATATCTTCATTTGTGCTTATGAGATCATCCTTTATGTTCATATTTATAAGTACAAAGTCAAAAGATATCATGCGTTTAAATGGGAAGTGGATAAATGTGCTGGGCGTATACTTCCCCCTCACTGTATTTACAGACGTGCTCCTGTGATGAACGTACTCGAAAGTCACAAATGTAATCAAGGAAAGAAAACAAAGTGCAGATGTCCTTCCAGATCTCTCTTCATTCCTGCTAAGATCAAAGGTTAATCGCATTTCTGTCTTCCTGTAGAAACCATAGTGAGAGAGAGAGAGAGAGAGAGAGAGAGAGAGAGACCACCTTACACGTTGTGTAAATTTATGTGCATTTTTATGGGATGTGCATTTTATTTTGTCCTTCACAATGCCTCCTAATGATTGCTATCTGCGTTGCCTGAGATTCGAAATTGTCACATTGCCACGTCTATTTGTTTTCGCGCTGTTATCTAGTCAGCAAAGCCCAGTGTTATCCGCCGAGCAGAATGCGCTCGTATTAGTCATGCCCGGTGGAGAACGAGGACGAGCGCTCACAAAAGGTGACAACACTGTGAGAAATACAAAATGCCAAGGTGACAGACTCCTTATTTACCTGAAGTCAAACTTCTTCGCTATGAGCTAATTCGGCTCCTCGGCTAACATTTTCCCTTGTGTCATTGGGGGGAGGACGTGATTATTCGAGTTCGCGTTTGTGCTGAGATAATGAAAGGACCCTAGGGTGAGTCTGACCTGCACATGGCACACGATGTTCACACAATTACTCTCATAAATACAGCTTGGACGGGGTTCTGCGAGACAGAGCTGGCCCATTTTCAAGTCGAAACGGAGCAATGACCCTGCCCCGAGGCCACCCGGGGCTGCTTCCACAACTCCTGCAGATCTGCCGCACAGCTTTTAATGATTACAAATCACCTTCTGCCTATGGGCTGCAAAAACGGGACACAGCCGTGGCTGTTGAGCAGTAAAGATAAGAGATGAGCACATTCATTCTTAAAGCCTCATTCTACAAGCGAAAATCTCACCAAATGACTTTCCTCACTCTTCTTCAACAGACTGAAGCTTTGCAGCCGCTTGGTTACTATCTATCACAAGTCCACCGTGTTGAACCTTCAACTTTTTTTCTATTACACTGAATATTGAAAGGTTGTGATTTGGTGACAACCTGATATTAGAAAGAAGCAGAAAATGCCTTGTGAAGTAGCTGTAAAATACCCAATTGTTACCTGTCAGAGTTTTTAATCTTCTTGTTTTTTTGTTTTTTTTCTCCCCCTTCTGCTTGAATGCTTGGACAGAATCTCTGTCAGGTGAAATTACACCACTGTAAGAGCCAATATTTCACAATATTTCACTGAGAGAAACAATAATTATGTACGGAAATGTCAACAGTCAGAATATTTTGTTCGTTTTCCAAAAAAACAAATTCAGATATATAGACGATGACAGATGTTTCATGCCTCATGCAGCAAATCTTCAAATTTTTTTTTTTTGACAGAGTTTTGTGATTTGCTCTGTCGTTTGAGGACTCTCACACACACACACACACACACACACACACACACACACACACACACACACATACACATACACACACACACAACTTTCTGAAGTTATGTGGAGAAAATATTTTCAATATCTCTCTTCCAGTTTTTCCTACAGGAGGGTCGCAAAAAATTCAAGGATAAAAACAGTGACTCTGTTATACTGCAGGAGGCATGTATTTATTTTCGCTGGCATGGTTTTGAGTCCGGTTTGTCCTTCTGTAGCGAAACTTTTCTATACGATGGGCGTGGCCTCTTCCAGGATGACTCCGCCCCATTCTCAGGGCACAATGTCTCAGTGAATGGTTTGATGAGTAGGAAAATGATGCTGTGCTCTGGCCTTCGCGGTCAGAAAAAATGGTTTTTATATTAAAAAAAAAAAATCTGTTCGAATTCATGGAACACTTAGCACACCATAATCCATCTTTCAGTTATTCCTTTATCCTGACACAAAATGACTAAAGCCTGGTTTACAACTGACCAGTGGCAACGTGAGCGGCATCGTTCGCACACTCACCTGCGTACTTTATGAACATCTGGTGGATTAAAGATGACAGACACTAGATGGCAGAGCCGAAACATCCCTGTACATCTGGTTTATAAATGTTTCAGGATTTCATGCCCAATAATGTTAAACACACTGACAAACTCAGACTATTGTTAGTACGCAATAACTGCCTCGAATCGTACACAAGGCTGCAGTTTGAGACACAACGCTAGTTAGTTTAGTCAGTTGCAGATGCGGTGTCACATCGTGCTATACTGCCCCCACTGCTCACGCTGGTATTGCACTATGCAGATGCTTAGCATTTAATTTCTGAGGATGTGCACAAGAGGCAATCCAAATGACCTCAGGAGATGCGCGGCGGACATGTTGCGTGCGATTATTCGTAGTTAAAAGCGAGTGTAATCCAGGCTTAAGACCGTCAGGTGCTTTTGTAAACCTTTGTGACTGATGGCTGTCAGTAGGTTCCTCCTTACATAGATGTTCAAACTGATGACTACTCTGAAACTGCAAAGCTGGAAAGTTGATGAGCAAAGTTATACTCTGTGTGTGGGTGTTGCTAGAAAAGCTAATGCCCCCACAGGCCATTTATTGCTCGTTATTATCCTGCAACGCATGCATTCAGCAGCATATCTGACCCCACTCGCTAGCATTCTCCCTCTGCTCAGCTATTGGCAGTGCGCTACTCATGTTTGTTTAGTTAATGAGAATCCCCTTTAATTAGATTTTGATGAGCATCCGGACATCGATCAGGGAGCGAAGAGTGCCTGTCCAACAACAGGAGGTGCCAGCAACATGGACATCGATCTTCCTCTCTTCCTCTCTTCCTCGCAGCTTTTCTCCTCAGATCAAGCTCTACCCTTAATGAACAGTATTACCTCAAGTATGACTACGGAAATGGTATGCCAATACTTTCCAAACACGATCCTTTTCTGAAAGGTTAGAGGTCTGACTCTAGAAAAGGCCCGACATTGGTAGCTACGTAGAGGGATCCTTGCTTGAGGGTGTTGTATCGCTCTCTCATGCTGAAAATTCTTTCTGTTGAGTTTATGCTGTAGACAGTAAAGAAGTCCTGATTATACTGCTATATAGCAGTCAGGCAGAATATATGACTGTAATGAGCCATGCCTAGCAGTATGATATAATATAAATATATCAAATCCATGCCAAAATTAATCTGAACAGCCACACAGACATAAAAAAAACTCAAAATGTCAGCAGAACACAGAAATGTAATGTGCTAAATGGAATATCAGAAGCTTCTGTAATATCAGGATTGCACATGAAATTTAATGACAATTAAACAAGGCATAAAACATGAAGGGGCAAAGAAAAAAATAAACAACAACGAACAGGTTGGTGTGATCCGTTACCACCCTGAGGTTGCTTATTTTCATGTGTTTTATTTCTCTTGTACCACAGCAATTTGCCCAAAGTTACTTTTTTTTTAAATTTTATTTATTAAAGAAAGACATACTTATCAAATTGCAAAGATTGGAATTGGATTCAGAAAAGAAATGCATTTCTGTAACTAGAGATGTTTACATAGAAATAGACTTGACTGTTTTTCTTTTTTGTTAGAGTTGATTTTTTATTTTTTTTTATACTTTATTATATTTATTATACTTGCATAAAATATAAGTGATTTTTGTGTGAAAGAGTTAAAAAAAAAATAATAATAAAGCTCGGTAGTTTTTAAAGGAAATAATATCAGATGGGTTTTACTTGATACTCAAGGTTTTGGTATCTGTATCAGAAAAGAAAAATCAGTATCGTGCCTTGTCTAACATTAGTATCATTTAATTTACCTTCAGATGGCACGATTAGCAGAGCCTGTGTGTGTAGATTTAATCGACGCCTTCAGACCAAACACCTTCTGACCAAAAATCCCAGCCCAAAAAGCATTTTACTGCCTTTAAAGCTTAGTTACATTTATGATTCAGTAATTCATTGTTGAACCATAAAAGCCACGGCAGCAGGGAGCATTGCTTTTACGTCTAATTGGACATAATGTACAAATTTTACCGTGAGCTCTCAGTTTCTTGATCCCAATTGCTTCCCAATTCTTTTCATCTTATTATATAAATCTGTGGTTAGATCAAAAAAGCTTCCTTTTCACATTTAAGGTCCGGTTTCTTCTAGAGGACACTTGTGTTGTTTGTCTTGCTTTGCCGTTACAAATGGCAACTGAATAAAATCTGAATCATCTCTTCTTTTCATCTTTCAGATGAGCAAAGGTTTATTGAATTAGTCTGTAATCTGCTTTCAGCCTAAGACGTGCCTTAGAGAGTTGAAATGTCTGCAAATGTCGCGCGTACAGTACAGCGTGCGACAAATGTGTTGTTTTTTTTGTTTTTTTTTAAACCTTGGTGAGGAAAATTGCTATTGACGTGTAATCATTTCCTTGCAGCGATCACAGGCATGCGATCTGAGATTTCTCAACTGCACTTTGGTGAAAGGACTGCTTCAGATATCACTCAAAGCCACTGATTCTTAAGGAAATATCCGAAAATTCCCCTTTTATAGAAAGCTTGGTGCGACACCACACACACACACACACACACACACACACACACACACACACACACAGTACTTCATTACTATATTAAGTGATATTACTGCGTATTTAGACCTTGAAAGTAGCTTTTGAATGGGCTCAATTTAGCAACCAATCAAATTCAATCAATCATTCCAAGCCGTCATCTTCTTATGCTACACAGTGTAGTTAGCGCTATAGCTAGCTCCATCCAAAAGCATGTTGAGGTACATTTTCAGTTTCGATCATTTGGTACATTTTCATTCATTTGCTAACCTTAACTAGCTGTATTTATCTACTTTTTTTTCCTAATGCCAAGACTAGCACTGATTCTAGTAGCCAATATAAATTGGCTGGGCAGGAAGTCAGATTCTAGCTAATGGTAAATATTGGTTATTTATAGGATTTTTTTTACTTCTGATTAATTCGTTACCAATCTGCATAGTGATAATCACGCATATGAGCCTCAAACTTAGAGATAGAATGAAGTAATAAAGGTTACTTTCACCTGAAAACGTGACATTAACTTAATTTCATCAGTCAGTTAAAACGTTTATGTTTCAGTATTTAATTCTTGCGTACATTTAAAAGTTACAACTTTTTTTTGACTTTCCCTTGAATACATTTTTTCTTTGGGCACGATTTTGACGCATTGTCTATACTTTCACTTAAGTATAATTTCTCAGCACTTTTTCCACCCTAACATTAGCGTTACCTTTTAACCAGCTGATTAGCGCTCACCTCTGACACGCGCTTTCACAGCGCCTTCGTTTTCACGTGCGAATTGAATAAAAGTCTTACCGCAGCTCTTTGAAGGGCTCCGCTCTGACGTGTGGCGTCTCCACCGAGTTACTGAAGACTGCACCCTCTGCCCCTGAAAGCACAAGGCAGAACACATTAGCTGCGCTTGAGCAACATGCTAAAATCAATGGACATAATCTCTGAAGCTACAACATCGACTGGTGCGCGGTAAAACGATAACCTTGCCCATGTGCTACTCCTGAGTTTGGCAGGTCAGGTGTTACTGCCTCAACCTGGATCAATGAGTGTTCACTGATGTGTTGCAGGCTCTCCTGTGAGTTTGGCTCATTAAACCAAACCTGACCTTTGAACAGATTTTCTACAGCAAAGCTAAAACTGTTTTTTTTTTTTTTTTTTTTTTTTTACTGCATAGGGAAAGAATGTGAAGGTACATTCTTTTTCGACATGGTGTCCCAGGGAGGCCAAGCATACTGCTGGCATTGTACAACTTTTTTTGATATAAAACTCTTTTTGGGACAACACAAAAATTTCAATTACAGTCCCAAAACTGCTGACGTGCTTTCCGTAGTATTTACAGTACGGAGATTTCCTTTAGGGATGCTCTTAAATTATACCACTGTCCAAAGAGAGGGAAAAAAAAGAAAGAAAGAAAAATATGCATAGCTTGCTCAGGAGGGACAGATATTTTTTAGAGTAATAATGGCTCCAGGTGGGTCAGGTTTTCTCTCCAGATGCAAAATTAGAGAGCTATAACGGTGGAACAGGGAAAGATTTCAAACCCCAGGGAGATCCTTACAGGGTCGTAATGCCAGGTTCTAGCTAGTGTGGAACTTTTATACCACCAAGTGGACAGGGTTCAGATTAAAATGGACATAGGCATGGGTAGATCTGTGTACCTTTGCATGCAGTCTATAAAATAATTAAGGTACACAGTACGAGTGCCAGACCTCAACCTCAACCTGATCATAACTCACAAACTAAAATCAATAAAGTAGCAAATGCAAGAAACCAATTTGCTAGAACAATCTTCTTAGAAAGAGCTGCTCTTGCCAGACCAAGTAAAATATCTTAGCTGATGAATATTGACTATTTGCATGAGCATGCAGAAGATAATGCATCAGTCATGTGTAATAATATGGAAACCAGGAAGATCTCAGTCTGCAGGAGTAGCTAGCAATCTCTGTCGAGATCTACAACATCCTGCAAAGACTCTAAAACAAAGCTGAAGCTGAAACGTCTCTCTCTTCCTGGTAAAGCCCTCAGTCTTCCCAATTCCTGAACAAAAAAAATTGCCAAATGAAAAATTCACAAACCGCCTCCTTGGCTTAAGCAGCCAAAACAAAAACCCTCCTGAAGTAAATAATGAGCTTTCCTTGGCCAAGATATTTGGCCTGTTTGAGCTCTGGATCCAAACACTGAAGCTGCTCTCAGACACTTTGTGGCATCGCTGCATCTCCTGACTGTCAAATAGATAAAAATAGCAATAGTCTCACCCAGTGTTCTCAATACGCTTCACTTGAACCTGCACTTGTTGTCACTTGAGCCTGGAGTTGCAAATCGCTAGATCGGAATCTATTTGCAGGTTTGCGGTCTGAAGACACAGAATTCACTGTTTAATAATACTAAAACTCATGAGATTGAAGTCTCGAATAACTTTCAATAATGATATGGCTTTGAAGGTGTTTTTACACTTGGTCCGAACACTCGAGTCTGGACTCAGTTACCATAGAAGAACTGTGGATCAACTGCTCAATTCCATACGTCACTTTTGTGCACGCGAGCTTGCAAAATGGTAGGCATTTGCTGTTTTTTTTTTTTAATTCCATTATTTTCCTTTGGTGCCACCACTTAAGCAGCGAAGTACAGAGCTTTTTGGATGCATGGCTTGTCATCGTGCAGTATAAGAAGCTTTTCATCATGTACAAGATGTATGTTTTTCACCACCACAAGTGTGAGATACAAGTGCTCAAGTTCTCTGAAACTTCTAGTTTTATATATCGATAAACATTATAAGCCCGTTCCCTGGCATTGTGAAAGTAAAAACAGGAAGTCGTGTGACAGATTGAACCCATCACATTGCTTGGGATGCGGCGTCGAGGTGCCGTAGTTTGGTTGAAGCGAATCCCAGATCACCTTTTTTTTCAGGGTTCTCGGTTCTCAGGACCGCTCCTGAGCTCGAAAACAGCGTTCACATTTAACCAGTCAAAAAAATGACAAAAATGACAGTAGTTCTGCTTGTAGGTTTACATTAATGCACATGTTCTGATACGTTATCGTTTCCATAGTAACAGCTCTTTTGCATGACTTGGCATAGTGAACCCTCCACGTAATCCAAGGCTGTTTTCAGTTAGGAGATGTTTATTCAACATTTTATGGAAAGAGTCTCCAAAGAGAGGCTGGTCAGGGAATGATAGCTGCTATAACGTAAGCGAGAACAGGAACGGACTTGTCTCGTGAACATTAATCATGTAACTGTAAAGTGTAAAAAAAAAAGCTTAATGCGTTGTTCATTAATAAATGAAAAATTATCGATCATTGGTGAATCGTTGTGGTGTAACAGGAATAACACACTTCAAGCCATGCTGTTTTAAGAAAATAATCCATGCGTTGCTTCAGGCTGTATCATGCCACCCCAGGCGTGGACTATTTTTAAGGGGAAAAAAAACCTTTTCAGAAGTTGCACAGTTCTGTGTCTCTGTCTTCTCATATTAAAAAATCATGTGCTTCCATTATATCTGATACAGTTTAATGGAGACCACATTTTTCCCTGCTCCTATTCCTATGTAGCAGTAAAAGGGATAATCTGTTGCTGTGCCAGCAGAATCTTCACACTACACACACACACACACACACACAGAGATACACACATCTGTGTGCTACAGTCACAGTTCAGAGATGCTAATCGTCGCCTCAGGGAATGAATAAAATGAATAAAGTGAACTTGTGTGCATTGCAGCATGGCCTGGGAAGTAGTATTATACCGAAGAAGAAGGAGAAGAAGTTAGAACGGAGTGAAGAGGCTTAAAAGAATTATACAAATGCTTTACTAAAAGACAGGAAGCGATGACAGTTATAGTATACATACCTACACGTATATACAACTTGCCTTATGAGTTCTAATAAACGTTTCCGTGAATTTTTCATCAGAGCTTCGTAATTGTGCATTAACATTACAGGAGCAGCGTTACAATGATTTCAGAGCCTGTCTGTCCATCACGAAATGGTGCTCAGTGATCTAGTGAAAAATTGAGCTTTTATTTCAGCACACCAACAGCTCAATAAACCACCTGTGGAAGCACTAATAAATCATTTCTGCCTCCCCTATTAAAAAGCGCACACTGTGAATGACTTGTTGTATTTCTCAAACAAATTCAATAAGCACTTCGTTCAAACAATACACCAGCGTTCCCCCGCTGACACGCAGTAATGCGGCCACGATAAACGTCCATAAACAGATTGAACGCGTGATCGATAAAGCCATTTCGGTTTCTTAGTTTAACGTGAACATGCCGGGCTCGCCAGCAATGATTTCATCAATGCGTTCCCATAATGGCGCCCATGACCCCTTCCATGTTCACGGTCTTCGCTCCTGATCAATCGGGCGAGTTATGGGCCACGGAGCCATATCCATCACCGGTGATACAGGACCTCATAAACATTCACCTAATGCCTTTTTTTCTGGAGGTTGAGAAGACTGCAGCTAGGATGGACAACGGGAGCTGAACTATGAATTAACAACATCAGTTCCGCTCTGTGAAACACTGTTTATCTTTGCTGATGAGCCCTAATTGCAGCTATCTGGTGTATTTATTTCTTCACCAGGCTGCCAAGAAGGACTCAAGAGCCAACAAGATTCAGAGATGGATGGTTACACTAACCGACTGTCAATTAAAATGTTAATGTAAAAAACCTTCACAAGATGTCATACAGTGAAAATCAGTAAAGCTGTAAACATCATAAAAATGATACCATTTCCTTGCCATGGGTAGAATAATCATAACTAATATTTAAATGTTAAATGCAATAAAGATGGCATGGGAGTACAGCTCCAGGGATCTAATCCTGAGCTCGGGTTATTGGCTGCTTGCAGTTCCTCGTGTTCTCCCCGTGCATTCTTGGGTTTCTAATGGGTTCTCCGGTTTACTCGGACCTCCCAAAAAACATGCTAGTTACTCTAAATTGCACCTCGGTGTGATAAAGTGTGAAACGGTGTGATCCTAATCTCAATAGCAATCTCAAACATCTATCCTTTAATGTTGATCAATTAGATGAGGTGAAGTGAGGTGAGGAAAAATGTCCAATAATAATCTTCTCATTATTTCGATCATACTGTATGATTCCGAGTGCTAACTGGGAGTAATTTCAGTCCATGTTTTTTAGGCCCCAAATAATTCTTAGCACAACATCTTGTTCCATTAGATTAATACCAAAGACCGCATGTCATCCATTAGCTGCTGTATGCCGCGCCGTGTCAGGCGTGCAGCGCTGCAGGTGGCCAAATGAGGGGAAATTGCAGCTATCTGTCAGAAGCCAGCACCATGTAATTTCAGGCTAAAATCACACCAACTTGTGGCCAGCTTCCCAGAGGGCCTTTTACTGTGCAAGCGACTCTTTGTTTCAGGGCGAGAAGAGTGATTCAGCGTGTAAGAGTGCCATTGTATGGCATGATCTACTGGGTATTTACATGAGGTCAGTGATGCATGTACTCCAGTGAAGTGCTTAAAGAGGCTGCTAAGTGCCCAAGACCACACCAAAGGGCATTTGCAAGTGGAGAGCCAAAATGGTGGCCTACCGAGAGGCTTTATTAGGTTGAATGGGTGTATATTCTAGAAAAGAAGAGGCAGGAGTGCATTATATTCTTAGGTTAGTGGCATTTTCTCATAGCAGGATTCCAGTACCATCTGAACAATTCAAGTTCAATGGAAAATACTTTAGCTATTATAATTTAATGTTTAAATTTAGTAACATTTTGGTGTATTTTTTTTTAAAACTTAAACCTTCAAAGCTGATTCGTTACAAATCACAAAGGTCTCTTCTTCTTCTGTCAAATCAAATGAGCTCTGTTTAGCATCCAATCAAGCTCATCAATGTAGAAAGAAAATGATCAAGAATCACACAAAAAACGTCATCCGCTCTGACCTTCTCATGCTACACAGTGTCGTTAGCGATATAGCTGTCCATGTGCGTCTGAAGACAGTGCAAGTTGAGGATGAGCGTCCCTGGCCCTACCTCAGTAAAATGTTTCAGTACGCTGGAGAAAATAAAGACTCGTGAATAAATAAAATAAAAGGCATGAAGTTTGGCTAATTTGCTAACATTACCACACTATATTTAACTAAGTTAGCCTGTTTTCTTAACCTGCTAATACCAGGATAGACTAGCATTGATTCCAGTAGCTAACATCAACTGGCTGGGCAGCAAGTCAAATTCTAGCTAACGGTAACTATGTAGATTTCCTTGTGTATATAAGCGGCAACCTTGCAAAGGAAACTTGATGTTTTCAGGTAAAATTGTGTAGATGGTTTAAGAGTAAAGTACATTTAAAAGCAGCAACTGTTTGACATACTTGAGTACATTTATGGCTCCATATTTCCACTTTTATTTGAGTAACATGTCTGCATATTATCTCTGTCTACTTTCACTTAAGTTTAGTTTCTCAGTATGCTTTCCAGCCCAACACACACACACACAGAGACAGAGAGAGAGAGAGAGAGAGAGAGAGAAGGAACAGAACCTTCCAGATAACATCATCTGCAGCAATGAGGCGATTTGTCACACTAACAGTGATCATGAAACTCGCTTCAGTTTGCAAGAGGGTTTGTTTTGTGGAAGCGTCACACTCGTGACCATAGCCAGCAGTGTTGTGAGTGTAATTCTGTATTTTAATCTGGCAGTGTTATTGATTTGACCTTTGGAAGAATCTCTGGCTACGATCAGCTTTAATGATGCCATCTTTACAATGTTTTCCACTCGCTGTAGCGGATACCGTAAAGGCCAGGCTTTCCTTAAGCTACACGTCTGTGTAAGGCTTGACTGAATTTATTTTCCTTCAGTTGTGTCTGCGCTGTAAATCTGCCGCTAAATAAGAGGGTTATTGGTTCAGCAGCATATAAAAAAAAAAAACTCCACAAATTCCTCCGCAAAGGATCCGTTGTTCGTCCTAAAAAAAAAAACCTGCTGTCTTTCTCTCTCGTATCACTTCGTGATTTCATTCAGCTAGGTCTCGTATAGCTGTAGCAGTTTAAAAAAAAAGAAAAAAGAAAAAAGCAAGAAACCATAACAGCACTGTACTGTTGTCAGTTTGAGAATCTAATCTGGAAACATGACTGGTGCTGAGAGATTTATTTTAGTGCTGTTGAGTCCCCAAGGAGAGGTGCACAGGTAAAGCGACAATTTAAACATAACTCACAGACTTTTATAGACTCTTTATCATTTACTCACTGTGGTCACCTGACAGGAAGCCAATGGTCACTCAGTACAGAGTATTTCCTATTCAGCCTTGACAAAACCATGAAATGTGATGACTTTATTTCTTCCTTAAGGAAATCTCATGGTTCGCTTCCATAAATTACACATTGTTAAACTTCTGAGCTCGAACCGTCTGCCACAGAAGGATGCTATAAGGATATCGCGTATCACTACAGGTATTATGACTCTTGGTTGCTTTATACTGATCTTAAAAAAAAAAGCTCACTTTAAAGAATTCCAGAGATTTCTACCGTAAGTTATAATTTATGCCAACGTAGTTAAATGACTTTTGCATTGCTGTTTTAATATATGTCTAAAAATACCACTGCAATGTTTACCTTTAACATCATATTAGATATTATACTATGCATATTGCTCAGAAGGTGTTGGTTCCTTTTCTAAAACACGACAGCTCCGATATCGTGCCGGCTGCATGATTTACATTAACACACTTTACATAAATGTAAATGTTAATGTGGCAGAGTTTTCTCTGAGGTAACGTTTATTGAGCTTTTTTTTTTTTTTTTTTTTTTTTGGAAGGAGTCACCAGTGTGAACCGGAAACCGTTTCTAGCTCCAGTAATGAAAGTGCTAACAGGAACTAAGTTGTTGCAGATGTTCCACAACGTTAAATGTAACTATAAACTGATTGGAAAAAAAAAAAGTTCTTTAATTTACAAATAATAGTCAATAATTACTATAATATAATAATAGTGTTGTCAATTTGCTGTTGTATAAGAGGAATAAAACACTTTGGAACAGCTTGATGTTGGAAAATAATGTTTCGTCCCTTATTATTTCATATCTAACGCACTCTAAGTGTGAATATAAGCATCTTTTAGTGCTTTATTAAGTGCTCTTTTATTCATACGTTTTTATATTTCGTGTGTACCTTCTTCTCCTTAGTGTAGTTATTATATACAGTAATAACATAATGTACGTCCATATTGAGTGAACAAAATACAAGATTGTGTTATCAGTTGTCCGTAAACGTGAGTTTATATTATCCTTTAGTGTAATGCGTATTAATATGCCACATAGTACTGATCTGTCGCTGTCCACTCTATATACAGGAGTAACGTCTGTCGTATGTCAGTACATTTATAAATATTTGAATGCAAGCCAGGAAAGCTGTTAATAGCAAAGCATCATCATTATTATCAGGTCTGGTTTGAATTAGCTTGCACCACAGCCAGGCAACGGGATATAATTGAAACTAATCAATGAGCTTTAATTATCATTAGTGTAAAAAAAAATAATAATTCCGGTAACATTATTACCGTGTGGACTCCTCCTGACTGCGAGAGCAGCGAGAGCGAGGAGGGGACGTGTGAACATCCTTCACCTTATTTCTCAACTTCCCCTGTCACAGGCCATTTTAATTACCGCGGTGGTACACCGCTTTGCATTCCCTCCATTTCACAAATTCCATTATCCCCCTCAACTGTCTTGTGGTGTAATTGATTATACTGTCTCTGCTCAGCCATCCTGAAGTATCCACAGCCCACACGCACACACACGCACACACACACACCCACCCACACACACACACACACACACACAAAATCCACCACCGAAAACACATCGCCTTTATCTGTACACTGTTGTTTTCCTTATTTGTCAGGTTTTGTATTAACGTCTTTCTCACGCTGCACGGCTACGTCCTAAATGCTATTAGCTACGATCTCCTCTATGGAACGTGAAAAATCTACAGTGAAGATGATAGCTACATTAAGCTTCAGTTTTTTAAACCCTATACCCTATATATGTTCACACTACTGAGCGACAAAGTGACTGTACATTTTCATTTCAAGGAACAAAACGATTTTCTCGATAAATCCTTACAGCAACCCGATTCCTGAGACCAGTCGTATGGAGCGCATGGTCCGACATTTCTTCAATTCCCCACACAACTTTAGCTCCCATTTACTGTTTGACACACAAAAAGGAGAAGAAAATCATATAACCTCAAATGGTTTCTTCTTATCCTGTCATATACGACCTCTCGTTAAAGCCATTATGAAGAAAAACAAAGCTTGGAAGGAAAGTAGCAGAGATCGATGGTGCTTCTGGTGAAGGTACATAGCTAGTACACTTAGCCTGCACTGCTAATCTGCTAACAAAGCTAGTATGAAGCAGAGCATTTACATCATTGTACATCAAACAACCGAGTTTCTTACTGTTTTTTTTTTAGCATACATTTTACTGTAAATTGTATAGTCTAGTAAATCATGTGCTGTAAACTACAGGCTACATTTTGCGCACTGCCATTTCTTATCAGAACGTAACAAACACTGGATGGATGCTTTTGAATATTTTCTAACCTGGTTTTGTCACACAGACTTGCTAACGTCTGGACCCTACTTACACTTCCTATTAAATTTACTGTATTTACTAAATAATTCATTGTAGTCAGTTATAACAGATTAACAACCTGGACCTTCAACGGAACTTTAAATGGCTAAAATGAGCAAATTGGTCAATTATGACATGCATTTTTAAATCCAAATCTGATGTTTTCTTATATAATAATTTAATAAATACTTGACATGTATCACATTTAATCTACTCTGCAATATCCCTTGTAGTTGAATACATTATTCAGTCCATCGAAATAAAATTAATTTTTGTCTTTTTGCCCCCACAAAGTCTAAAAACATCAGGTGGTGTGACTGTCTGACCACACGTGCGGATTACGTAAGGCTAATTTAAGTCAAATAAACTATGATTTGTGAAAAAAATAAAAATAAAAAAAGATTTTATGATGCCAAATAGAAGTGCTTAAAATTATTCAACTCATTGAAAAAACATCCATAAATTCAAATTTCCACAAATATCACAGAGTATGACCAACAACAACAAAAGACTTTTATTTTGACATGCTTTTAGATAAGAGTTGCACCATAAAATTAGACCTCAACTGACCTCAATGCTGCAATGATGGTGAAGGTCAGTAGCACTTTCACAAGTATAAGAAAACTATGTTATAAAATGTGTTATAATAATGCTGATTTATGTTTTTAATTATATATAAGCATGATTTCAAGCACAAAGATTTATCTGGGTGTCCAAGTAGAAGCCTTTTTAAAGAAAAGTGCCTGAAGTGTCAGGTGGCACAACTACTAAGTCATATGGTGCAACCTGAGAAAACAGGGATTTAAACAAATCGAGTTTTATGTAAAACTGCATAATTGAGTAACGGCTGTAAATGCAACAGCTTATGGAGTGCATTATATGTGTGTGTGTGTGTGTGTTTTTTTTAACAAGGTTTTTTTTTTCTGTCTTTTAATGAAAAAGTTGGATTTTAAAAATGTTTGAAACGTGGCTATGTGTATGAAACTAAAACACTACAAATTCATGTATAAAAAAAAACCAATGTCTTATGCAATGCAGACACTAAAGAGAGTAATTTGTACACATTGTCTGTAATGGTAAATAACTTTAAAATATAATATCCCTCATTAACGCGTGGTTGCGCCACTTGACATTTTCTCCGTGGTGAGATTTTGAACAAAAAAGTGCTAACAAATTTACCAGTCATCCCTCCAAAGACGCTGTTGTTGTCTTCATAATAAATTTGATAATGCTTAAATGTGCTACTATAAGAGAACAGTGTGCTCAAAGCTTAATACATCATTGAACTTGAGTACACATGCTAATTGCTTTGCCCTCTTTAAGCACGGATTGTTAAAATTAATGGAGAATAGAATTCTGTGCTGTAGTCTAACAGCGTGCAGGCTCCCACCACAGCGTCTGATACATCAACACATCTTATTTCAGCCGATCTCTGGAAATCTAATCCGTGATGCCTCGTGCACTGTAATTTCTTTTAACCTTGTCACAATGGAAGCTAATCAGTGTCTTCAAACAAGAAGAAGTTTGGGATAAAAGTGATACTCTGCTTATTCATAACAGGATCTCTGAGGATATGTGCGTAAACGTAATTGGGAGAAAAAGTGATGTCCTTTTTATGAAGACGGTGGGTCTCACGAGGACGTGACTAAACTCTAATTCAGTCCGCTAAATAGTTTTCCGCCGCTTTATTAGTTTCATTTCTCTTACAACGGTGTGTATGGGGTTCTGGCTGACTTGTTTCTCATTTCTCTGGCAGAAATAAACTCTTCTGAGCCGTCCGTTGTTTTGGAGATGTTTAATATTGAGCAAGGTCATCAAAGTTCTAATAAAAGACGTTCTGCTAGCTATACAGACCCCTTTGCTGTTTGTGGAAAAAAAAAAAAAAAGAGAGAGATGCACGTGCACCCTGGTTGCAGAAAGACCCGGGTAGCCTACGAATCTGTCAAGAATTTTATTTAGGAATCATTTTAACATTAGCTAAAATGTCCTCCGCTTATTAGTATGGATTAGCGCTAAAAGACAGAGAGCACTATTTGGCTAAACTAACACTTGTCGTAACTCTAGAAGATCCTTCTGGCTCGGCATCCTGTCAGATGCTAAATGACTGTCTAGCCTGCAATGACCAAACATATATTATTTGGTTATCTGCCACACCTGATGCAAGGCTTAAACATTTAAAGAAATCGAAGGGAAAAGCTCCCATACTAACCTCCGTTATCTATTTGTTTAATTCTTGCTAATTTCCTGACCAACGATTTCTTGTTAAGACCATTAAAAGCTTAATATTTTGCCATTTGGGGCTTTTTTTTTTTTTGCCCAGAAGTGTACACATCTCATACAAACTCTGAGTATTTATACTAGAGAGAAAATGAAGGCATAGAAATCTCTTTCCTCCAACTTTGTTGTTTTCAACATGGAATATTTTACAATCACAACACCGAGGTCGTCACGGCACCGAAAGCCGAAATGCTGCCCAATCAGATGCCATAAACTCATTTGTAGGCTAATTTGTAGACTCAAGCTAAATCTGATCATCACAGGCAACTCCTCAGTAAGAACGTGAACTAACGCTAGATAACTAGCGTTATCTACCTTGTTTCTTGATGTACATTCTGGGCGAGATATGTACGTTTGTTAAAGCAGGATACTGTAAATTAGGAATGTTGGCTAACTAGCAAACTAAGCCTGTTAAATTCTTAGTTAGCAAGCCAACTTTACTGATATGATAGTTAGCTACTTAGCTTCGATAAAATCAGCACTGCAAAAATGGAGCTCATCAGACCAAAAATTATCCCTCCTGTCTACCAGAACTGTCTTCTGTTGGATTGGATTGGTGTCTGATTGGATAGCATGCGATTAAAAAATGAACGTGTTTAAGAACGCTTTTCTGATTCGGACACCCGACATCACAGCACAACATTTTAGAAAATGATGTGTCTCTCTCAGGGGTGCTGATGGCATTAAACTTCCTGCAAAGCGTGGCATAATTAAACCTAAAAATGCACCTCATCCATTAGGCGCATTCAGGTTCTATTTTCCTAAGCTGTCATTTTTTTCATATCTGCACTTTATTGTGGATGTGAGCAGAGGCTCAGAGACTGGTACGGTGGCGGCTTTTCATCTGATGAAGCAATATTTATCTTGAAAGAGTTGCAAAACACCTCCATCTGTTCCATGTAGAGAAATAAGTTTGAGAGGGGGAAAAAAAAAACAGTTTTAGCAAATTAGTTTGTTCAAAGTTGGTGTATTTACAAAGCTGGCACTGTAACACAAATGAACAACCGAGATTCAAGAACGTGATACAAACTGCTCATGTACACTACTGATTGAAACTGTTATCTTTCATGACTGATGCGGTCTATAAACAGCAAAGCTCAGGGTGGCATTTTCACGTCAATTTATCATTTAATTAAAAAGTGTGTCCATGTAACATGACACCATTGGGAATTACTGAACTATAACATAAATGCTTTTTAAAAATACACTCAGCTCTGTGAATTACTTTACCGTCTTTACAAATAGCAAATGAGCATGCTGTGTTATTATTGTTTTTTTTTTTTTTTTGAAAGTCCATGAAAGGATACTACAAATTTTTTTTTAATTATTTTAATTGCCACTGTTGTGTGAGGTGTGATTTTTCAAGACTTTATTTCCTTACACTTTTTGTCATACTCAATGTTTGAATATCCTTTTTTTAAGGATATAAAGCTTCACGTCAGAGTGATCTCATTACATTACGTTTCATGTACATGGTACAATCCACCATTAAACATTAGCGTAGAATATATCGATTGATGCTGCTTGTTAGATATCATCTTGAAGGTAATAGTGAGGAAGTAAAGAATGGTTATGGTTGAAGAGGCTTATTCTGAGTTTTATCATCGTATTTAAAGTGGTGCATTGTTCACAGGAAAGTTCTATTTAGACATAGGACATGAATCACCTCTAAAAGTGCCTATAAAAGCACCAGTGCCTTGTAATGCAGACTGTGAAAACCATCAATAACCCCTCTGGGTGAATACTTGGCTCGGGAACATGCAGTGCGGTCATGAAAAGGTGGAATTGCAGCCATTATTACTCTGTGCATAAACTGTCATCAGCGCGGGTGCTTCAAGGAGGGGCAGTGGTCAAGGCCGGGGTACAAATAGGATGTCAGCAACCTGCCGGCAAACAGCAGTGAATTCTGATCCTACTAGCAAAGCAAAATACACAGGAATGCAGTAAGACGTTGCAGTGATCATGCTGGAATTTGAGGCTCGCATTGAAGCGTGGTCTGATGTAAAACAAAGGAAGTTACTGTTATAGGATGATTTGCTGTCATACGCATCAGAAGCCTGATAGCTCTTTAAACCAGGCGTGTTGCGTCAAGTCATGTGTCTATTTCACGTCTCTAAGTGTACTCTCTATAGAATCCCACTGAAATCACAAAATGACACTCTATGTATGCTGCACGCTTTATTTAAAATCGTAATTAATAAAGATTCTCGGTCATGGTTGTGCAATCTGTAGCTGCAAGTGTTGGTACACCATGATACTCATATTACACCAACATAGGGAAACAAAATAAACACAAATTATATCGGTTATTCACTTTCCCACTGTCTCATGTCGCTTTTTTTAGCTGAAAGATTTTGTCATTACAGCTGGCAGGTTGCTACAGACAAAATGAACAGAACAAAAAAGACTTAGAGATGTGTGAGCTACTCTTCTTTTTGGTGTTCGGGCACTTTAAGTCCAGTCTGTTGTATTAGCGTTCTCTTCGGAACAGCTTGCCAAAGACATTCATGTTCTTTTATTTTATTTATTTATTTTCCCTCCTGATTTTCTCCTAGTTTAGTCTTGGGCAATTCCCACCTACAAGTCAGGTCTCCACCTATCATATGACAGCTACCAACTGTGGAGGGTGAAGACTCTCATTTGCCTCTTACGAGACCTTCTGCTCATGTTGAGTCACGGGTGACTTAACACACTCGGAGTAAAGCGCTATCCGCCCCCTTCTGCATGCATGAGCTCACAGACGCCCCTGATTGGCTAGTGTCATTCTGATTGACAGGGGAGAGAGCGAGTGTGCCCCTCCCACCCAGAGAGCATGGCCAATTTTGCTTTCTTGGACTCTCGGTCACAGATGGCTGTGGCATCGTCCAGATTTTTAACTCGAATATTAAACAGTTAACAAAAAGGAAAATGGTCAGAAATATAAATTCACCTACTTATAATTCTTAATGGAATGCCAGGTTTGGAAATAAATGTGAAATGAAACACTTCCAGTGTGAATCTGTTCTAAGTATATTAAGCAAAAGCTGTGCACAATATTCCAGTGCAGTTTTTAGCAACAGCTTGAAAAGCCAAATATCTGTTTCTTTACCAAACGTGTCAAACCGATGTGCTGCAGAAATAATCGAAAAAACCTGATGAACAAAATGAACGCTTAAATAAACCAGAAAATGACCTGGTAAAGTGAGTTTTTTTGACAGGTGTAAATTGAGTTTGTTGAGGCTTGCTAAATGAACTTTTAAAGTGAGGACTGGAATAAATAAATAATGAACCTCAAGGTGCTTCTTCCAAGACATCTGGGAGGGACAGAGCATCCCTGCAATGGCCCTAAGTGCTGCTGGCATTACTGTATAAAAGCTTTGCCAAGAAAACATCAGAGCTGTGCTTGACAGAGAAAATGACAGGAAGTCCTGCTATGGTCATTAGGAACCGCTGAGGAACTGAGAATTTTGTGTTAGAGTTAGTCCCATTAAGAGTGTATTTAAAATGATGTCAGTTATGTAACCAGTGTATAATGTATACATGAGAATGTGTCAGACATAATAGCAGATTCATTATTTATTCAAACACACCATCAAGCCTCTTTATGTGAGGGTTAGATTTAATTACATTTGCCCCTGTGCCAACTCAATCTACATGCACAATAGGGTGCTTAGGTTATTAGATGTTGCAATCAAATGTATGTTTACCTCATTTGGCCCAGCAGACACTTTTGCAAATCTGCATTGCAAACTTAATAACAAATTCATTTACATCCTCCAAATAGAGAATTGTAGTCTTATTATGTCAGAATGAACCCCGAATCTGAAGCCTACCATCAGATTAAATTCATTTATATCACTAATAGTATCAGAGTGACAGAATTTACTCTTCTGGCAGAGTGGGATTAGTGGTTAAGGTTCTGAAAAATGTGTGTATCCTCACAAAACCCAACACAAAAGGCACAGGTGGTTTTTCTGTTAATTTGGACGGGAATGGGAAGCTTACGGGACAAAGTAAACCCATACTCATTAACATTAGAGCATAGAGAATGTTTGCGCTACACTTTGTGATGCATTTGATGCTTTTATTCGCCTCATTAGCAGCAGGTCACGGGTCACGGTGGCTTAGAAATGCTGATTTCTTTATATTTTGAGAACTAGAACCAACTAAGCTGAGCAGAAACTATTGCAGTCTAGTGCAAACAAAAATAACTGAAGGAGCAGAAGGGATTGGTCAGAATTCCTTCAAGAGAGGGTGGGACTGTGTGGGATTGATCATAATTCGTTCAAGAGAGGATGGGATCGTGTGCGATTGATCAGAATTCTTTCAAGAGAGGATGGGATCATGGGGGATTGGTCAGAATTCCTTCAAGAGAGGATGGGATCAATGTGAGATTGGTCAGAATTCCTTCAAGAGAAGATGGGATCGTGTGGGATTGGTCAGAATTCCTTCAAAAGAGGGTGGGACTGTGTGGGATTGATCAGAATTCTTTCAAGAGAGGATGGGCTTGTGTGGGATTGGTCAGAATTCCTTCAAGAGAGGGTGGGACTGTGTGGGATTGATCAGAATTCTTTCAAGAGAGGATGGGCTTGTGTGGGATTGGTCAGAATTCCTTCAAGAGAGGGTGGGACTGTGTGGGATTGATCAGAATTCTTTCAAGAGAGGATGGGCTTGTGTGGGATTGGTCAGAATTCCTTCAAGAGAGGGTGGGACTGTGTGGGATTGGTCAGAATTCGTTCAAGAGAGGGTGGGACTGTGTGGGATTGGTCAGAATTCCTTCAAGAGAGGGTGGGACTGTGTGGGATTGGTCAGAATTCCTTCTAGAGAGGGTGGGACTGTGGGATTGGTCAGAATTCGTTCAAGAAAGGGTGGGACTGTGTGGGTTTGATCAGAATTCTTTCAGGAGAGGATGGGATCATGGGGGATTGGTCAGAATTCCTTCTAGAGAGGATGAGATTGTGTGGGATTGGTCAGAATTCCTTCAAGAGAGGATGGGATCGTGTGGGATTGGTCAGAATTCCTTCAGGGGAATTAGCTGACTACTCCACTAATTTTTTTTAGGGCTAGTATTCATCTAGTAATGTGGAATGTTACTATAATGGAACTCGGGCATCTTTAAAAGCATCTGCCAAATGAGTAAATGTAAGTGCTTAACAAACTTCCATTTGGTCTGTGTCACCAACAAAAGCGATATCCTTTTGTAAGAATATGAATGAGTCCATGGCAGCAGGACAGATTTCTAAACATCTTTGGAATGTCTATAGTCCACTGACTCTAGTATGCTAGCGTGAATGCAAGGTAATGGAGTGTGCATTAGAGAAAATGATCAGTGGGAAAAAAAACCCTGTAATCTGTTTAGAAGAAGTTCAGTCCTACGTCAGAGAGTAATGTACAATGAACTGCTACACAAAACAACCTTGAGAAGTCAAAGCTTTTTTATTTCCTAAATAAATATCAGGAGAGACAAAAATTCTCAGAACATAGAGGATTTTAAATGAATGAACCTGTCTGCCTTTGCTTCCTGTCACATGAAATACACTTTGCTCAGTCTGGCCAAATGTGATGGGAAGAAAAAAGAAGATGCTTTCAAGTGGCTGGCTGGTGTCTTCCAGTGAATGAGTCACGTGTACCGGTATGATATATCATGCAAAATGAAGCTGTTATTTAAAAGTATATGTTGTGAAGCACTAAGAGAAAGAACATATGGTTACTATGGTTTTACATTATACTGTGTAGTGCTAACACCTACTCCAGCACTTCCAGACCTTGCAGCTCATTCATGCATTAATCTACAGTATTTGTCCAATCTTCACCTGTCCAGTTTGGGTGAGCTTGTGCACACTGTAGCCTAAGATTTCTGCTCTTGGCTGACAGGAGTGGAACCTGATGTGGTCTCCTGCTGTTGTATCCCATCCAACTCAAGGTTCGACGTGTTGTGCATTCTGTGATGCTTTCTGCTCACCACGGTTGCAAAGAGTTTGAGTTTTATTTGAGTAACTGTAGCCTTTTGCACCATTCTGTGTAAAGTCTAGAAACTGTTGTGTGTGAAAATTCCAGGATATCAGCAGTTTCTGAAAAACTCAAACCAGCCCATCTCGCACCAAGAACCTTGCCGCAGTCAGTCACATTTTCCCCCCATTCTGATGTTTGATGTGGACATTAAGTGAAGCTCTTGACCTGTATCTGCATGATTTTATGAATTGCATTGCTGATGTGATTGGCAGATTGGATAATTGCATGAATGTGCAAGTGGAGAGGTGATTAAATTTACAAAACTGTGAGATAGAATTTGTAATTCCAAGGTCTCAATTTGCTTCTGGTGTGAGCTCCTTAGCGTCTAGATAGTTGAACTGAATTCCATCTCACTTGTAAGTCACTTTGAATACAAGCGTCTGCCAAATGAATAAATGTTGCATTTACATTTATTCATTTAGCTGGTGCTTTTATCCAAAGTGACTTACAAATGAGGCAGAATCGGATCCAAGGATCTAGCTGAACTGGGGCCAAGAATGCTTAAAGGCCCAGACAATTCTGGTTCTGAGGCTTGAAACTGACAGCTTTCTAGTCTCTAGTGCAGACCCCAGACCACAATACTCCAACTACCCACATCAACTACCCACTTTGCACCTGGTTTATCAGAACGTACTTCGGAACACATTCACATGGGAATCTAACTTGACAGCATTTTGTCCTCGATACTTAACTTAATTAATTAGTAAACCTGTAAAAAGCACTAGGCGGAGAACACAGCTCAAGGCAAAGTCATATACGTGCACTTTTCACGTCTTCAGACCAGCTGTATCTATTAGCCTTTTAATTAAACTGATGTAATACGACTAATGATGCCATGCCAGCATGATTACAGCTGCAGACAAATCAATTAAACTCATCTCAAAAGAAAGACTTGCACAAAACATTAATATTATTTTTCAGCTTTATCCTGGTCAGGGTCATGGTCTCAGGGTCTCGGAGCAGGAATATACCCTTGATGGAACTCCAGTCTATTGTAGGGCACCACATTGACACATTAATTCATAGACAACCTACTGGTTGTGGGTTAGGGTGTAAGGAATCTGGGGAATTCAAACAAAACTGGAGTCACAGGGAGAACATGCACAGACAGTTACCTGAGATGAGGATCAAACCTTCGGGCACCGAGGCAGCAATGATACCTGCTGCACCACTGTGCCACCTGTTCTCCATCAAACTGTCCCTTTTTCTCCCTATTTGGTCACCTGCCAATTCCCACCCACCAGCTTCCCTATCATACGTCAGAAACCAACTGGGGGGGGGGTGAAGGCTAACACATGCTTCTTCCGAGGCACTTGAAGCCAGCCAACTGCATCTTTTAAAAAGTGCTGCATAATAGACTCAGAGGAAAGAGCTATCTGCCCTCTTCCACATACAAAAGGTCACAGACATTCATATGGAATTGTATGAAGGGTACGCATAATCTATGCCTAATAATAAACGGATTTTTAAAAAAGTGTTGTAACACTGAGGTAAAGCTGAAAATTTACGTTTCTTCCATGAAAAAGTCTGCAGGACAGAGGACTTTGTGGTTTTTCTTTTTTTAAAGCAGGAAATATAAACAAAACTAAAATTAAACTCTATTAAACAGCTGTGTGAATGCAACTAAATGGATAAAAAGTATGATGGGACATTTTAATAAATAAAAAATATTTGTTGGCAGCATATTGGCATTACAGGAAAATAATCAACTGCATCATCATCGCGTTGTTGATTTTTTTTTTCCTATGAATTTTATTCCTTACACATGATGATTATATTATCATTCTTTTGTGAAATTTCAGCCTTGCTTTACTTACATCTTCAGAATTTCTGTGTAATTGTGATTTTTTTTTATCTCTGAAAGTACATTTATAGCCTTAGAAAATATATTCATAATTTATGAGAATTAGAAACATATCTACATCTGCCTTTTTGCTAGAGATTTTGTCACTTTTATGTTTAGCCCTGCTGTATCATTATATTCCGTAGAATCATTTTAGCTATTTATGTATATGCTGAACAGTAATCAAAGTAATCATGATTGTATCATAATATATTAATTAATCCTACATCATTTTTTAAAAAAGAGAGTTCTTTGCTTATGGATAAAGATAATATTGGTATTAGGTTGAATCTGCAATATATTAAGTAATCATAAATAATTTAGCACAGTTATATTAGTGCATGACATTTGAAACTGTAAGCTGATTGCACACTGCTTGACTTTCAACTGCTCACACTACGTGATCTCTATTCACTTCCACACAGTTGTTTGGTGGATGTAGTGGTGTGTACACAAGATCAATCACAGACGGGGCTCACACACTACACAATCTTTAATCATAAAACAGTACAGCTGATCCATAAATCTGGCTTTCTCACAAAAATAAACATGAGCGCTGTCTTTCAGGTGACTTTGTCACAATTTTGTTCGAAAACGAGAAAATATAGAAGAACGTGGAGGAGATGGGGAGACGTGGGCAGAGAGGATTGTCTGTTCTGCAAAGAGAACTGGAGGTATAGTGGACCGTAGGTATAGTGCAGCTAATTTTTGCTTTGCACACCAATTAATTTCCTATAGAAGCGTTCTTGTGTTTAGATTTTGCCCTCACGCTAAAACTTGCACAGACAGATGATAAACTGGATTTAGGGATCTGCTGTGCGTGACAGGAGATGAATTTGATTTCCTTTCGGATTCTCACTGGCTGTTTGTCAGCGCTGTTCTTGCTGCTGGTCGCAGAGAGGTTCACACTACACGATTCATTACCGAGAAAATCAAAATATCGTAACATCTTGTTATCAGAGCATCAGTGAACTGCAGTTAAGATACATTTGATTTCCTCAATCAACATTTCAATTGTTCAGTCATATCCATTGGTGTAGTAATGACTATAAAACCAAACAGGTCTATTCAGCCAGATTAAGGACAAGTTAATCTTCTTCTCTGAAATAACGGCATTGTATATAATTACAATACAAGGAAGTCCCATTCACAACACAAAAATTGCTTAAGAGAGTCTTTAAAAGAGCATAGCCTGAGCTGTCTCTGTGATTAATGAATTCAAATAAAGGGTTCCTTGATAAATTGGTGAATTTCATTTTATCCACTCACCCAGGACTCGTAATCTCTCAGCTCCCACCACCACCTCATGGTCGTCGGCCGAGAAAAGCAGCTTTCCTGTGCTTGACTTCACCTCAAGCATCCTGCCTTGTGCGTAAACTCCATGAGAACCTGACAAGGGATTAGAGAATTGACTCTTTTTTTAATTACACCTCAACATGAAATATTAAATTTCCCCATTGATTCCATAAATAATACAACATCAAATTAGGTAAGCGTGGAGCAGAGTTTATCAATGATTGTTGAGAGAGAGAGAGAGCGAGAGAGAGAAAGAGAGAGAGAGAGAGACAGGGACTGTGTGTGTGTGTGTGTGTTATATATTCAGACATTTATATATTTTACATATATTTTATTTAGATATTTTTGTTACACAATATAATGATTTTGTTTCATAATTGCCTTTTTGTTTATTTCATTCTGGCTCAGTTGAAAAGCCATAGTATAAAACCAACACATTTCTTTCTGATTTCTTTTTCAGTTAATTATCCAGTTGTTTGTGAGCAACCCTGAATGACTCAGGTGACTGTAAAGTGTCATGGACTTGTTAAGGAGCTGAGAAGCTTGCTTTCATATTTTAAACCACTAATTAAATCTGCGATTCTCTCTTTTAACACGGCATTAAATCTGTAGTCAATTAAGGCAGGCTAAATTGCTTTTTCTCAGAAATACATTAAAACATGAATCTATGCATGTCGTTACAGAGCGCTAATGTAAGTCATACTCGGGTTATAGTTAAGACGAGCAACTCAGTGGCCATCCAAGATGCCTTCCTTTATTAAGTAGTAAAAGCACCATCTGTCTCATGCTATTGAACATCTCCTGCATGATTTCATTTCCGCTCATATAACAACCGAGCCTGAAACACCTTCCTAAGGTCAGTATGCTTTTTATTAAGCAACTTCTGCTTTTAGAATGAACGTGATGGTAACTACAGATCCGGTACTGTCTGGTTTGATAGAGGTGACAGTAACTTTAATTACACATCAGTAATTTCACTCTGAGGTCAGTTTAGGTCTGCCTCTGATGATCAATACTGCTTGTTTGGTATATTGATACCTACCTGCAACTAGCTGTGAGACCAGTTTGTTTTTCCCATTGAGGATGTTGACAGAGATGTTTTTTGATGATTGCAGGAAAAGTGGACTACCCTATTAAAAGAGATATAAAATGTCAATGTCCAATCCAGATCACCAAACCATTATTATTATTTAAAGGTGCAATGGTCGATTTTTTTTTAAATATATAAATATTTATATATGTATATATGTATAAATAATGTGGAAAAATATGTAGTACAGAATTTAAAAAAAATGCTAGAATGCCTGTTTGTGTTTAAATGAGTCTGACATTATTCATTTTACAGACGTTCCCCAACACCCCTTCCATCTCAGACTGAAATCAGCAAGCGCCCAGCGTAGCCAGATAATTCTCCTGTCAGGGTAAAAAATCATGCTCATCCAAACACCAAAGTAGTGTTCAAAGCTTTTTTTTTATTTATTTATTTTTATTATTTTTTTTAACATGACCCTTTCTTTCTACTAGGTTGGCTAGGCTTGTGTTGTGCTCAGGGCAACATGTTTTCAGAAATCCAAGCCGTACTTGCATGCATATGAAATATCTTCACCCTGATTTCACCTCAACTTTTATTCACAAGCCACAAAAGCTGGACATAGTTTTCTCATTCACAAATGATCATCTATAAAGCAAAATTCCATTTTAACTAATTAAAAACAAACAAACAAACAAAAATAAATAAATAAATAAATAAATTTGCATTCTAACACTAATATGAACGTATAAACACATGGCATGATCCTGGTGTCCTGGGCAAGGCTTTATGCTGGGAGAGAGTCCGAGCACCACAGGATGGTGAATTATGAATGGTATCAATTTCAGATCCGTCCAAGAAGCCTTGGTTTTTATAAATCAGGATCTTATAAATCCATGCAACAAATATAAAAGTTCATTGAAGGGACTCAGTACAGTTCAATCACAGTTCAAAAGGGAATATTTTCAATAATATATAACCTGTTTGGTTGCGGCTACATGTATAAAGTGATTAATATGATGTTAACTACAAATGTTAATCTTCGCAAAGTCATCATTCACAACTCTACACAGATATAGGCCGATGCTCGCCTTTCTAGATGTTGTGCAGCGTGCTCATGTCCCCATTTAGCACCACAGAGTTATTATTGCACCTAGTGGTCAAACATGTGAACTGCAACAAAGCATTAATAAATAGAGGCCCATTAGGACAGGAATCACGCTGCCCCGTGCTCACGCTATAAACATTTTTAGTGGAAGAGGAGGACAGGACAGGACAGGACAGTTAATAACAGGGTTGCCAGGGTCACATTTTTTTACACCAATTTGGGCTAAATTAAATTAAAAATACTCCACGACCACCAAGATCTTCTTTTATAGCAAATAATCCGAATTAAATCAAATACATTTCTGCATACAAAGGCAAAGCGTAAGTGCAGACAGTGCGTCTGTGATGTACAGAACCATTTCTATTGTAAAATATCTTATAAAGACTGAGAGAGAGAAAGAGGGATTATGGAATGGACCTTGTCTGTACATCAGAAATGCATATACACCACGGCAATATTGTTTCCCACACAAAGGCTGAGACAAAGAAGAAAATGTGTTTCCCTTTTCCAGTGCCTGATTTTTTTTATTCAGGTCTTTTGTGTGGTTTTTGAGATTGTAGATTGTAGGAAATTTTGCTGAAACCTGGCAAATTAATGTACATATTATATTTCGTTGTGTTTATTATTCAATACAATAAGCTACGGTTTTCCGTCCAATACTTAAAATACTAAATAGAGCAGTCAGGTTTAATATAATTTTAGAGCTATATTAAAGCTATGTAGTTTCTACTGAATAATAAGTGTTGAATAAAATGACCGGTGATTCCAAACCTTTGAATGCTAATGTACATAAAACAAATGACTAATACAAGTTAATAAAACTTGTTCCTTGTTGCTTTGTCTCATCAGATTTATGTCCATGTTGGAAATACTGTCATTTTCAAGATATTCGAAAGAATCACATCAACAAACTGTGTTTTTTTTTTTTGTTGTTGTTGTTTTTTTTAAGTAGTGATAGTAAGTAAGGTAAATAAGAGACTTATGTAGTCCATCTTTCCTCATGACCCATGGATGGATTGTTTCTAATCTCGGCGCCCAATTGTTATTCAGTTCACTCCTTCTGGCTCCTTTAGGTTTTCACTCGTTCTCCCGCCTGCTCTGTCTATCGCTTTCGCTAGTAGACAGAAAAGATAAGACCTGTGCCCCACACATTATCAAGCCATCCATCCGTTCTACACTTACTGATATTATAGGTGTGCTCGGGATGTGAGTGAGGGAGGGAGTGGCAGGTGTTCATGGTACTCACCGATCTGGACTGGATTTCTTTGGCATACAGAGGCTGGAGGAACTCGGAGTCACCCTCTAGTTTCAGACCTCTCTCCGTGATTCTCAAGTGACCCATGCCATCCTAGAGAGAGAGAGAGAGAGAGAGAGAGAGAGAGACAGAGAGACAGAGAGACCTAGTGTTGAGTGGCGTTCGTTATATGATCACCTGAAATAAGTTCATATAAAATGACAGTAATTCCACTGAACTGCTGGCGGTCTTCAAGCGAATGAATGGCGTGCTTACTCGTCGTCGTCACAGGATGGAAAGAAAAATTCTTGTCAAGAGCTTTCATCGTCCCAATGACGGCAGCTGGCGTAATTAAATTGCATTCACAAGCACGCAGCTCGGCTATCCATCACTGCCTTACGTGCTCATGTGAAAAGTATCTGGTGTAATCTCTTCAGAAATCCTCCTTCATTACTCTTCTTTATTCATTAATAAGAAGCGTTAACGCATAGCACCGTGCTAACTACAGCAGGACCGCACTGGAAGAAAACATGCTGTGTTTAAGATCTTTGAATCCAGCAGACAAAAGCTGAGCAAGTCCCTTTGATATGAACAACATGAGCCTGCTCTTTATTTCAGTATGAGCCTTGATGGACACTTCAGGAAAGACGTGCCTAATGGATATCAAGACCTCCGATTCCCTTAGGACTCTAACTGATTAATGTGTCCATGCCAGTCTTGTACACAGTACTCCCACCTCGCACACGCACACACGCACACACGCACATACTCATCCCAAACTGAATATAAAAAGCGATACCATTGTCTCCTCACAGCTCCAGAGTCTCCTAAACTTGGATTGAAAGAAGACATTTCAGAAAAATGTCCTTTATCAATTGTGTAAGCAAATTAAGTTGTGCGTCGGTGCTTTTTAAATAATTAATTAAATATTTGTTCAATGTAAAGTACCTTTTAGTGCCACTTTCTTTTGTGTAAAAACAGAGGTGTTTTGCTACTCTAACTTTGCTCGTAAACTAGCTATCAAAATGCCATCCATCTTACCATTGTTATAGGATTTGTAGCTAATTTTACCTACGTGTGTGTTTGTTTTAGCTAGCTAGCTACTCTCCTTTACTCAGTCACCTTTAATGTGCTTTCAATTTGTCCTTTGCTTTATTTTCGATCATTAGCTTGGTGTGTTTCTTTGTTGCTGTTGTTGAAGGTGGGGCGTGTCACACTGTACCCTGACCCTGGCCCTGGAGTGTAGTAGTTAAGCTTGCTCGCTATGATGTTATGTGGCTCGACAGCACAAAGTTCATGGTGTTGGTGCCTGGTGGCAGCCTGGACGATCAATGTATATTGATTTGATGCTTGCACCAATAAAAGTAAGCCATGCGGCGCAAAGTGCACAGCACAAGTCATAAAATCTTCCCCAAAAGTTGTGCTTTGAAGTGAAATGGCTTCAACTACAACATTTACTGACTCTTACTGATGGAAAAGTCCAAAGACAGACTCGCGTTCTCGCTCTGTTTGAGCGTCGAAGAGATCCAAGTTGGTAAAACGCCTCCAAAAAGAGGGTGTAGCGTGCAGGAAGACACACAGCCAGAAACCATGTTTACCGCTAATGAGCTGCTACTGTAGAGCAAGACATGTCTCTGGGGGCGGGGCATATATATGTTCTAGAGAGCATTTCATTGGACGATCATGGAGATTTGCTGAAAATTTTTATCATGTTCCAGGAAGTGATGAACTATAAAATTAAAATGAGACTATCATCAAAACAATATATGTATGTGTATATATATATATATATATATATATATATATATATATATATATATATATATATATATATATATATATATGTTACATTATCACATCAGTGTCCATAACATTAACAAACAGATACAAAAGGCTCTAAAAGACCAGTTTTGATTTCAGTGCCACTCTAAAGTTATCCGCACTTTTGAATTGGTCCTGTGAAGTCAAAAGTCTCTGAAGCAGAGATAATCTTATGCCACAGCATGTTCCTACTTGTCAGTCTGCCCACCTTCATCATCAGATTTCGCATCGCATTCAAATCCAAGTCCTCCATTTCAGCATATTCTGATTGTGATGTGCTGCCCTGTGACCAGCTGAGCAGATTCTCTGACAGACTGTTCATAATTGGCACGCAGAATCACCCTGGCGCTGATCTACTCTCAGAAACTACTGCATCACTGAAACCGAAAAAGGCTATGAGCCTGCTTTTTTATGCTTTGGTATTTGGCATGGGAAACGTGATAGTTCAAGTGTGTGTGTGTGTGTGTGTGTGTGTGTGTGTGTGTGTATGTGTGTGTGAGATAGATAGAGAGAGAGAGAGAGAGAGAGAGAGAAAGAGCCATGTCCTGCTTCTACACAAGCAGCTGACAAGAACTTAAGGGATTGAGTTTGGAAGCAAACCTGCAGCCACTTGAGTTTGTGTGTGTGTGTGTGTGTGTGTGTGTGTGTGTGTGTGTGTGTGTGTGTGTGCGATATAGACGGAAACAGAGACTCAGATGATGCGACAGTAATTCAAATCCTCTCCACTTCTTTCTAATACAGAACCGGAGAGAATGCAGAGGAGAGGAGAAGAATGATGAATTATTCAGGATAGCTGCTCATGGGCTGACGGAAAGGCCCGGAAATTCTCAGGTGGTGCGTGTGTGTGTACGTGTGTGGGCGTGTGTGTGTACGTGTGTGTGTGCGCGCGCGCGTGTGAGTGCATGTGGGTTGCCATGGCAAGCTAAACTCCGCTGGGAATCGGACGCCACGCGACAGTTTGCGCAGCATAAAAGAGTAAATTGATTTCCACTCAGCGCACCCCAGCACCACTGTCACAGCACAGGGAGATTGATATTTATTGCATACCGGAGTGAAGTGTGAGTGTGTGTGCAAACGTATTGTGAAGGTGAACGAGGAGAAGGGCTGAGAGGGGAGGTCTGGCAAAGAGACGCACTCTTTTTATCCACACATGCAACTTTGATGGTGGCGAACAGGGAGAGAGCTGTGGAGAGATGAGAGACCCCTGTCTGACACAACCTGCTACATTCGGAGTGCCACTTAGGAATAGCAGAATCGTGCTGGTGGAAAGAAATGGGTACGTTTGTCCGTATGACCATGTCAGTCAGAAGAACTGCATATGCATCCCTTTACTTTGAGCCTCAATTCTCAAGTGCACAGTGACTGAAAGAATAAAGGACATACAGTATGTGGCAAATACAGTGAGGGGAAACAAGTATTCAGACACCGTTGTTTTTATTTACTATACTTCCGGTGCATACATACTGTATATCCACTTCAAATTTACACACACAATGTCTTGTATCCATAAGTATAAAAAAAAGATATGATTGATATGGAAAAAAAGTATTCAGACAACACATATGACCAACATTAGCACTTTGTTGCAAAGCTGTTGTTGATGATTAAAGTTTTGAGACATCTAATTAGCTTTTGGCAGCATTGCGGTTTAATTTTTTAGCCCATTCCTCTTTCCAAATTGTGATTGAGGATGACGCTGATGGACTTGCAAATTCAAAATACTCTGTAAACTTTCACTGAAATTCGAGTTAGGAACTTGCCAAAGCCATGCAAGGTCTTCTTGAGTAATTGTGGCTGTGTGTTTTGGGTCATTGTCTTGTTGAAACGTTCATCTTCTCCCCAGATCCAGGCTCTTGGCCAACAAGATTGAATTCTTCTCTAATACGTCCTGGTACATCGCGCCATTCATGTTTCCTTCGATGATGCATAATGCCCCGGTACTGTTTGCAGAGAAGTAGCAACATGTCATGATGCTCCCACCACCGTGCTTCACTGTGGGTACAGTGTTCTTGGGATCATACACGCAACTCTTCTTTCTCCAAGCATGATGAGCTGATCTATTGCCAAATCTGTTTCATCTGAACCGAGTACATCGTTCCAAAACAGTTCTTTGTGCTTCTTTGTTAGCAGAGGAGTTTAGCATGAGGTGTAGCAATGGAGATGATTGTGGTGCAGTTCACTGCTTATTGTTCTCGGTGTAATTGTTGTTCCTGCTGCTTTCCGGTCATCCTGCAGCTCTTTCCGTGAACTTTCCACCTGCATATGATTGAAGCAGTCTCACTGACAGGGATTTTATGTTTAATGTCTTTGCTATGGCACCGTCGTTTTTTCCTTTCGAGTGTCGTTTAATAATGTTGTCCCTGAGAACTTTAGGAAGATCTCTCACCTTCACTATATTTATATTTATACGTACAAGTGGATATATGCAACTCACAACTCACTTGTCAACAAGCTGTGTGCGCTATGGAGAAATGTCCTCTGCTTCACTGACAAGAAAAAGTCAGCGAAGTTACAATACTGTACACATTTGCATTATGTCAGTGTGAATCCTGTCTTCATGCTCATCGTGCTGTATGCACATGGGGACAGGAGCAATGACCCAGAATAGATCATCACTCAGTTACTCAAAGTCAGCATGGCCTCAGTGAAGAACATCTCAACAATCCACTGCGCTCACTCTCCAGGGATGCATCATTGACGAAATTACCCTTATTCATACTTTTTCTGTTTCTTAGAGTGCACTGCGTTCTTGGCCTTGCCTCGTGGGGATCGGAGAACATCCTGAATACGAAATTATATTAGAAGACAGACAAATTGGATCCATCATGCCTACTGTGTTGAGCGAAAGGACATGCTGCACTTGTGACACTATCTGTACTAAAGTCAGTCTGGGAAAAGATAGTTAATGTTAATCACATTAATGTTTATAGCGCAAGCCGTGAACACAAACCTGGGCTCAGTGTTTCCGTGATGTTGAAGCTATCTATTGACAGGAAGTGACGTCATCAAACGGACAAAGTGCGAAATATGCTTACAGTGCCAACGTGTCAGTCATACAATTGAGATAAATGCGGAATAAGGTTTTCCTGACCCAAGTACCCAACGGTCATATATGAGTACAGGTGAAGGTCACTCTGGGAAATCTTTCAGGTAAGAGTTAAAGTTTTCAAGTAAAAGTTTTAGTGTATGTTAAATTGTTTTCCTTTTGTTTTTGTTGAATTAATAGCCCTGCTGAAATCTCCAGCTTGCTCTCAACCTGGTAAACCATCCGTGCCAACTAGTAACACTGCAAAAATCTTAGCAAGTGGAAATACCTTGAATAAAGTCAGATATAACTGGTATTTCCATTTATAAGATTCCTTTAATCATGTATTAGATTATTAAGCCTATTTCTAGCCTTTTTAAAAAATTTTTTAACTAATTTCAAGCTTGACATAGTCGATTGCTCTATTGGCAGATACTAAATTGTAGCATTTATTTGTAGAAAGAAGCAAAATTATCTGCCAATAGAATAATAAAATTTGAAGCTTGAAATTAGTAAAAAAAAAAAAAAAAATAAATCTACAAATAGGTTTAATAATCTTATATTTGGTTTACTATAATCTTATAATAGGAAATATTAAATAAATTTGACTGTAAATAAAGACACTTTCATTGCTAAGATAATTAGACTTAATTTAGAGTGCTTTATAAATAAAATGTATTATTATTATTACTTTTTACTTGCCTAATGTTTTGTGATTTTCTTAAAATAACGAGATGTTGCAGTAATTAATGAATTTGTTTAGGAAAATGTGCTGTATTTGAGTAAAAGTGCAAATGTGCTTAAAATGCAGTTAAGTTAAAGTTAAAGCTGAAATATTTATTGAAATATTGAATTATTTATTTTCATAATATTTATGAAAAAAAAAAAAACAAAAAAAAAAGTCAATATGCACTACATGGTGGTGTTCACAAACTTTTGGCCGTGTAGTGAAGATACAGTATCTTGGCTATAGTGACCTTGATCTAAAATTTCCTATTACAATAAACCAAATATATTCCTATTAAATAGAAATTAAATTTTTATGATTTTAAAAATAAATTCTAGTTTGAAATAGTCATCAGATCCTTTTTTTTCTTCTAATTTTAAGCTTTTTTTTTTTGCTTAAAAAAAGAAGCAAAATTGTCTATAATGTCTTAATAAGAAATATTAGATAAATTTACCCATATTTAAGATATTTTCACTTGCAGAGTGTGGAAGTGTAGATGTATAGTGTATAGAAGTATTTTTGTAGTGTAGAAATATTCCAAAAAGACCCTTGCGTGCAATGTGGCTTGATAAATAAAAGTTAGGAATTCCTCCATCTAAGGCCCGAATCTTCCCCTCAAAGGAGCTGCTGATGTTTCCAGCAGAATGAATTCGCTCTGCGTCTCTGGTGCAAAAAGATTATGAGGCAGCGTTCAAATTTAGGCAGGGATTACAAAATTAATTAGCATTGCAATGTCGCAAAATCCCCCTCCTTGTAATCTAACATAAGGGGGGGGGACTTATTATAAATAATGCAAAGGCACAGCTTAGCGTTTAACTCTGAAACGTCACCCTGCATGGGTTTCGACAGGGTCTGAGAGAGAAGGACTCAAAACTCAGAAGGAGTTTTTTTTTAAACCCTAAACTTTCATTCATCATTATTCTTCTATTCTTTATATAATATAGTATAGTATACACGTTTACTTCCGTGTTCTCTACTAGTGTGATAAGCAGCCAGTTCCTCAGATTGTACTGCTGAATATAAATGATACAGCATTGCAGCAAGAAATAAAAGCAGGAATTAGTAAGATCTCACGGCGCTTCATCTAACAATCTGGAGATAATTGCTTTAAAAACACAATCACAGAATCCGTGCACTCTGGTTCCCCCCGTCCTGCTGTGGAGTAATAAGCCTTCTCGTGGAGAGGAGAGAAGACTCGACCCCCTCAGACGGAAATAAACAAGGCTGACAGAATACGGGACGCCGATTTCACCTGAGCCTGCAGGTGATAGCCAGCATGCTAGCTGTGTTGACACACACTGATAGCTATCGGCGGAATTGCCTTTTGTGCTGCTCGACACTTCATCTCGGGATCACTCTTCAAAGTCGGTGGAGTCGCTGCTAGACGATCCGTCATACGAATCTCCCATCGCTCGGATGTCCAGCGAGTAGAGAGGAGGAGATGGAGGAGATGAATTAGCCGTGTGAATAAAGGCAGGAACACCGCAGAATGTGAGACGTTGCAGACACACAAGCCGAGCTCCAGGAATTAATTATAGTGGAGGATGCGGAAACGAACTGAATGAAAATCACTAAGTGATCTGTACTGTTAAATTGGTTAGCGTGACATGGGCATGCATTTTAGATGGACGCCAGATAGTAGTAATAGCAGTGATGACACACACATTTCTTATCTACTGTCAAGCAATCCTGCCATATTATAAACATTGGCATAAAATGTATATGACCGTTCCATGAAGAAGTACTAAAATAAGGTTCTAGTATTAAGTGAAAATTATATTTTATCTTAAAAAAACAGATCTACACTTTTTTTTTTTTTTTTTTAAATTTCACCTCAATGTCCCTGAGCTCAGATTGTAGCTGGCTGACTGAAAGCTTTCTTGATGTACTATATGGCCAAAACTATTTTGACACCTGACCATCAGACCCACGTGGTCTTGGTGAACATCTCATTCCAGATTTATTCCCCTGTGTTTGCTGTTATAATGAGCTCCACTCTTCTGGGAAGGCTTTCCGCTAGATGTTGGAGCGTGGCTGTGGGGATTTGTGTTCTTTCAGCTACAAGAGCGTTAGTGAGATCAGCCTCTGATGTCAGGTAAGGAGTCTCCAGTTCCAGTTCATCCCAAAGGTGTTCAGTGGGGTTGAGGTCAGGGCTCTGTGCAGGACACTCGAGTTCTTCCGCTCCAACCTTCACACACCATGTCTTCATGGAGCTCGATTTGTGCACAGGGGCGTCGTCATGCTGGAACAGGTTTGGGCCACCGGATGGGACGTCAGTCTATCACGGGGCACCACGCGCACTTTTTAAAATCTTTTTTATCGCAGTTTATCGAGATCAGTCCACTTGTCTGGTGGGAGGAAACCAGAGAACATGAGAAAGACAGTGACCCAAGCTCAGGATCTAACATGCTACTTATGTAATTGTCAATAGGCAACGTCGATGCTGCAAATGTTAGGAACCTCCCAGATCTTATAATCTGCAGTTCTTTCATATATCCGAGTGTATTTGAGCAGCTAGGAAACAGAGGGGTTTGACTCCCATGATCTAAGGCATCACTTTACACAGCACTGAGAGAAGATACATTCACAAGGCCTGAACCACAACCACGAGGTGCCAAATGGAGATATTAATGTTAACACTGACATAATTTGCCTGAAAGATGCAAGTATTATTATTTTCAAGTATTATTCGTTCATTTTTCTGGGAACTGCAGAACACCGACTCTCACATTCTGTAGGGTGCCATAAGGACGAAGCTTGTTGGATATGCATGATGGAACACGGGGACACGTCGACCGGCCTGCAAAACCATCAGACCTCGATCCTATGAAAAACAGCAGCCGAAACACCGAAATAGACTCCGACGAGCTCGCGCTGTGCACGCTGGAAGAGTGAGCTAATAGCCAGGACACTCATGACAACCTTACCTGACAAGATCGACGCTGTTATGAGGGTGAGCAGAGGCGTAACCGAGCACAAAGGGGAAAAAAAGACTAATTATTTATTTGTTTGCTTGTCTGTTTGTTTGCCTAGGGAGCTTATAGAGACAAATCTGAAGACACTGAATCTGAATTCAATGCTTTTCTAGCAAGAGGAAAAAGTAACGGCGCTACCGCAGATCCCCTGTGGAAATCTCCACATAATTTCAATTCTGTTCAGTGAATATAAGATAAAAGAACACAAATCTGTCTTTCTGCATGTATGATTGAAATAGGCCCAGATAGGAAAAGACCAAAGGGCCCTACCTAATTTCCAAGTAAGTCTCAAAATACTGTCACTGACATTATCAAAGAAAAAGCAATGCTGTATTTGCATCAAATCGAAATCTCTGGTCATTTAACAGCGGAGTCCCTGACCTGAAATAAAATAAAAAAAAAAAAAACACTAATGAGCCAATACCAAATGTTCTAAACCTCAATTAAGTGAAATATATCTCTCAAATTACACACGACAGCCGAAGCTAATTCCTCTGAAGCTGTTTTCTTTAATAGTGGCTGTATTACTGCAATCTTAAAGGCATTTGTGAAATAACCAGTAGGTCGAAGACAAATATGATTATGATTATGAATTCCTTGTTCCTTCTGTTCTGGTTAGATTGGTCATTTTGTTTACTCAGAGAGAGTTGGACTAGGTTGTCCGTCATCTCGGTGATAAAACTCTTGCATCTGGACAGCTAAGAATAAACGAGGGCTATTTGAGTTTCCAGCTGCTTTCACCAGGTGTTTGCATCACATGACGTGCATAACCATTTACAAAAAGGTCCCCAAGGAAATACACACACACACACACACACACACACACACACACACACACACACACACACACATACAACCAGTCAAATATAAACGGCTGTATCTCATAATCAAACTATAACTCATCCTATATATATATATATACTGCTATATTTAAAACAACTTTGCCAGCACTCCCAGTGCTTCTTCCCTTTTTGTTTTTCAATGGATTTTTTTTTACCTCTTTGCATCATGCAACAGTCCCAAACTGTGTAAATTTTGTATGTTCAGAGCTGATATTTTCTCAAAATTTATATTTTAGACCTGAATGTTAAAAATGTCGGCTATTGGAAGATTTGTTTATTTTATTTCATGGACAATCCGTTTGCTTTTTAATATTTGATATATAGACAGAATCAAAAGTCTTATCACGCCGTTTTCAGTTAAACGAATTTGGATAAATATTTTATAGCATGAAAGGGTTAAGTAAATTCAGTGACCTTTTCCAGTGTACTTTTTTTTTTTTTTTACAACACAATGGAACGTACAAATAATGTTATTATCCGGTTAAGAGCTTTTTTTTAAAATAACATGAAAACTTTTGTGAAAAATCTTTTGAAAAGTTTTTTTGTTTTTTTGTTTTTCATTCCTGGTAACATTTCTAATCCATATATACATTTTAAACTTTAAATTTTCTTTACAAGAATATTCTCCTACAATTTGGCTCGCTGGTTAGCTGATGTGTAATAACCCTGTTGACATTAATGAGACTGATGGCATTAGCAACAAATCAAACCTAGCTAGCAAATTTACCAAACGTAAAAGCTAGTTAACCTCTACATGCTTCTTGCTTTTTTCGTTTGTTTGTTTGTTCGTTTGTTTGTTTGTTTTTAAATAGGAGGTACAGGAGACTCACGAATCATTAGTAAAACCAGCAAAAGTTTTTATTGACACTGACATTGACATTGACGTCAATTTGATGTCTTTAAAAATAAAAGTTTAAATAAGCGAGAGCAACTGATTGCCGAAGCAACTGGTCTTTTTTTTCCCTTGTGAACTTATTCAAAGTATTCAATTTCAATGATACGTAAGTAAAGTATAAATCTACCAAAATAGTTACGTACAGCAATGAAGTGCATTTATTGAAGTATTTTCCACCTCTGTTGATTAGCTGCGAATATTTCAGTATCTGCGGAAGCTCTTACCAAGAATACGAACCATTTTACACAATAGCAGAACTGTGAACTTACAAACAGTGCATAGGCCTACATTTTTGATCAAATAGACAGATTTCAGATGGTTTTATTCTCCATGTCAGTGTGGGATACTAAACCATCGGCTCCTGGGATAACCTCCCTCATTTTCCCATCACTGGATCAGGTATTCATTGGTAGAAAACATGCAAGCATGATATTGTTCAATATGTGATAATAAAGAGGGGCTTTATTGGCCTTTATCTGTTAGGAGGCCAGTTTAATCTACAGAACAGAGAAATAAAAACTGTTTATAAGGATCTGTCTTTTCAGAAACGTCTTTAAACGTCGCGTGTATACGTACACAAAGCCGATTCAATACAGTGGGACGAAACGCATTTCCTATTGCACGAGGCCACATCACGTCTGCAACATTGTGGAGATGTCTGTCCTGACAGGGCTGAAATTACCACACCGCTCTCAGCTATTTATGACTGGAATAGAGGGAGAGAAACACTGACGCTGCCGGTATGAATAGAAATAAACTAGGAGTAGGGCTTGTAAAGGATGAAATTGGCCAATCACCACACGCAGAACTAATGCAGTGTACGAGCATGGCTATTGTCGAAGGCAATTTTTTCAGTCAGTGGAGACTAAAACTGTGCTCAGTGGTGCTATTTGCTCTGGGAACAGTCACGTACAGCTGTGGAAGCCATTCGGCTTGGAGTTAAATAAGGAATAAGACATGACAGGATGTGCCGTTAGAGGAAAATAATCCACACCGAAATGGGTTGTTTTCCAATAACATCGCAGCTAGATGTGTCTTATTCCTTTTCTACCACACAGATTTGCCAGGGATGACCATTTTTAATTTATTAATGAGCGACACATCGTGCTTTTTAACCGTTTATGGTTACGTTTTAATGTTATGGAATGTCCACGAGACGAGCTACTTAGGTTATCGCAGCTATAAACAGTCATTCTCTCTCAGGTCAGCCTCTCTTTTTTTCCCCTCTGTCTTTAAGTTAAGATTAAAAAAAAAATCGCAGCTTGTCATGTGATTGCGTCATCTACTGACTGTTACAAAGCGCTGACACTGGAGACTCCTTCTATAAATGTTAAATGTCTTCTAACAGTCGACTGTAAGACTGTAGAATCTCATAAGACTGCTGTATCAATCCTTAAAAAAAAAAAAAGGTTGTAATCGTTGGCAAATCGCCGTCGTGTAAGCGGAATAATACACTCCAGGCCGTGTTACAGAAAAACAGTGCTCATTATCTGAAATGAATCATCTGATCCAGAACATGTGTGTGTGTGTGTGTGTTCAGATGGCAAGGCGCCAGTGACAGGTGACGAAAGAAACCGTGGATCTTTCAGGATGCTTCACTCTGTCCCTTGTCCTGTTCATTCCCAGGTCAATGAGTGAGCGTATAAAGCAGCGTATTGACAGACTTCGTGACAAGTTGCCGTGTTCTGTCTGTGTCTCAGACGTGACTTCTTCGCTGAAGGACAGATGCTCATAAACCTCCATCTGCCTACACACACACACACACACGCCTTGTTTTCTCTGAGAGGATAAAGAACTAATATCAGGTCACGTTCACATCCACTGCATCTGGAGTCTGTATTATCAAAAGATGTTTGACGGGATCCTAAAATTTTCCGCCTTTCGTTCCATTGAACATATCCACATATGGAACGTGTATTTAGATACCGTAAAGACCGTTGCTGTCTCGCAGCTCGAGAACAGAGTCTTCAGTTTGACCCTGACCTCGGGCTCATGAGTCTCCTGTCTAATCTCCATGTCTGTGTGGGTTTCCTTCGGGTTCTCCGGTTTCCTCCGACCTCCCAAAAACATGCTGGTAAGTGGATTTGCCCCTAGATGTGAATACGTGTGTCTCCAGGGTGTATTCCCGCCTCACGGCCAGCGTTCCCGGGATAGGGCTCCGGACCCACCATGATTCTGACGAGGATACTAAAGATGAACGAATAATTCGAAAAACTATCCATAACAGCTGGCGTGTAGCTAATGGTGCTCAAAGGAAGTCCAAACATTCTTCTCACTCTTCTACTCACCTATAAATATTAAACATACTGTGTATTTATATAACTAGTGCAGGTCAGCTTGTACGGACATTTTCCAACTTTCTCCATTTTTTTATTTTTTTTTTTTGCTGACACATGCTCTCAGAGTATGATATATTCAAATTCCTTTGCTGACACCTCGGCATCTCTGCATATGCTAAATTCATCACACTCACGCCGCTCTAATCCTAATAGAGTCCAGTCTCTATGCTCCGTCCAGGTATTACCAACTTCATTTCGATCTTCCGCATTTAGATTAAAGCTGGGTTTGAATGAATAATTTAATGGAAGTGCCATTTAATCTCCCCGACTTTTACTGGACTTTGATGAGCGAGTTATTAAAATTAGTAGATATTTCTTTCTTTCTTTCTTTTTTTTTTTTTAAAAAGAGAAAAAGGGTTCAAAACTTGGGCTTTTATTAATGTGGTTTATTGGCTATAGACTGTCAGTTTTGGATCAGAGGTTAAATAAAGTGTCAGTTTATAAAGCACAATGTTTATAATGCCATACAGAGTTCAGCACATAAGTAAGTGAATGAATTAAAAATATGCAAATGAATGAATGAATGACTGAATTAAATCTCCCAAAGTTTCGCACATCAAAAGGAAAGTGTACATCAGCTGCAAGTCCCATTTCTCCCATTTTTTTTTTTGTGCGATCGTCTCTTCATCGTCTTAGAGGTCTACGCCTTTTTTTTTTTTGATACCTCAGTTTAATGCTGCATTCAGCTAGAGGTTGGAACTCGTAAGAGTTACCAAAAACCAAAGAAATTCTCAGAATTCCTAGTCAGGAACTGGGGATGGTATCCTGAACCCCGAGTTGAGCAAGTGACGTCAGATCAAAATGGCCGCTCACAGGACAAACAAAGCAACACTTCTTGAGTATTAGCTTTAGATCCATCGATATACAGACGTATTCACTTGTTACATCTGTAACACTGACTATACAGGTCAGTGTTTTGAGGAAAATATACATCACTCACCAGTTAGCCGGCTAGCTTCGTTGCTAGTAAAAGACACATGGAGACATCCAGTTTTTTTTTTTTTTTCCCCCCACACTCGAATGCACAGAGGTCGAAAATGACTTCTCACTTCGAGGCGATTTGAATGCAGCATGAAAGACAACATTTTATGATCATTTTTATCACGAAAAATAAATTAAAATATAAACAGATAAAAAATGTGGAGTTCTGGTTTCTAAAAAAAAAAAAAAAAAACACATCCCTTTTTTTTTTCTTTACTGTTAAACTGAGAAGATACGAGTAGATCTGCAGTTGTTATTTTGCCACGGATCTCTGTTACACGATACATTTTAAAGTAAGTCTTGACCCGAAATAATTCCTAAGCAAAAGTGTAAGATGTAATCTTTTCACAGATTTTGAAGGGTCAAATGTACAGATGGAATGATACCACTTTTTCTTTTCCGATACCGATACCGATATAGAAACGTTGAGTATCAGCGCATATCGATACCCATTCGATAACCTAACCTGAGCTGAAAACCTGCTGAAAACTGCAGCTTTTTTTATTCAGTTAAACTCTTTTGTTTGCAAATATAACAGTTTGTAAAGTTTAAATATCATCATCAGTCATGTCTCTTTGTATGTAAATATTTCCAGTTCCAGGATCAGATTTGATCAAGTCTTTTTTTGCTCCGATTTCCGATTTCATGCTATAGGTATTGGATCGGATCAGTGCCATCTCGGGTTAAATGTATATATTCATATAAGGAAACGAAGCCTTTTACATCATGCTTAAACTTCCGGAAAATGGGGCGCATCAGGTACTCAGTGCCGCAGAAATAAAAATGGAACGATCATACTGTGTGATATACGATGAGAGAAATGACAAACAATCAGCTTCTTATCTTTTAATACTCAGCCTCCTGGGTGTGCTCACATGAGGCCTGTCTCTCTGCAGCTCCACCGCACGTCTTATCAGGGAAAGCCATGAGGGGGTGACAGAGCCGAACGCCATCATGCATGCGGCAGCACATGACAGGCTCGGAGAAAGCAATCCCGGCACAGTCATCACTCCATACTCCTTCTTTCTAAAAAAGAGTAGTTGTTTGTCTTGGAGTTCGGGCTCCTTCCCATGGTGAATAATTAGTGTCACTCTCTATGGAAGACAGTCCCTTTTTTTTCCTGAGTGGGTCAAGGAGATACATCGAGATACTTCATCACTGCTATTTTTAGAACGATAAATTCACATTCACATCTTTAAAATCTAGAAAATATTTGCCTTTAATTGCTCACTTTAATTGTTGTCTTCTGACATCGTGACTATTCGCTAAAGTTCATCTCTGACTCTCTGTGTTAAATGTTCTGAATATCATATTTCTCATTTCTTTGTGTTTCTCTATTGTGTCAGAATACTGTATGATCTCAGAACACACCAAGGTCAGAGGTGACATACTGTATGACATACTGTACTGTCTGGCTAGGCCGGCTTCATCTTTGACAAATTTCTAACAGCTTGGTGCCGTGACCCGGTTGGCACAATAAGACCTTTCTGGTGAGTTATGCCATTATTCGTGAACCTGTTGAAGTTGCTGTCTCTATTGAAGCGTCGTTCCTGAAGGTTTCATATTCAAGATTATCGCTCCTCTTGGATCGTCTTTAATGTGTGAATATACAGTTCATTACTGTCAGGAAACCATGCTTGTCGCTTTCTATTTACCCGTACTTGCGCAACAGGGTTAACTGTCGCCTTCACCGCGAGTCCAGCCTGGGCTTTGATCTGGACCTTTTCCCCTGGCTTTCCCCGCTCTCATTCTCTGCCTTTCATAACACATCATCTTTTTTTTCCCCCCTCATGCATAAACAAAAAAAAAAGGCCTGACCAATGGAACGGCATTCTTTATGGAACAAAGCCTCAACACTTCATGCTCCTCGTTCGTGTTTGTCCGCAGAGACTCGGAGCATGCCGAAAATCCGGACTGCTAATTGAAGCCCATGACGGACCAGAGTCTGCGTCAGACAGCCAGAATTCACAGATAAGGAAGGTGTAAGATTGTTACGTCATCTAAAGACAGTTCTTCATGTGTAATGACTAAACCTTGCAGAAGGAACACATCATTCTAAGAAACATAAATCTAAAGCCCAAATTAGGCAATTGTAACTGGTATGTGCATTATGCGTTCATTTTTATTTATAATGCGCCATATTCAGAGCTCAGTTACGTGAGCGCAGTGAGAATTTAAAACCAAAATTGTGCGCGATCGTTAGTCAGACATAACTACGGACTTAAACGCTACTCAGACAGGCACACTGGAGTCGTGTGGTCAGGGCGGAGTTTGCCGAAAACAGACGTGTCTCAGTTATGCATGCTTCTGACCTTTCCTGTCGATTGATTCCACAATATCAGCTCAGGAGAAGCATGGCATTAAATATCAAATCCAGCACCAGTGTCCGGCAGTTTGCTGTAACCACAATATGTCACGTTGAAATGTATGTTTTAGGCTGTAAATACACTGTTTAAAAAAATCTATGTATAACATTCCACTCAAGAAAAATCTTTTTTGTTTTTAAAAAAAAAATTTTGTATTATTAGCCTTAGATTATGTCGAGCGTCCACTGTACAAGTTGTTGTTTTTGACCTGTCACTATAGAAGTTTTCAATAAATCAAAGTGCATCAGAAATTCGTGCTGTCTGTGTATATATATGTGTGTGTGTGTGTGTGTATGTATATATATATATACACATATATATGACAGCTATATATTTAGAAACATCTTGTCAGCACAATGAGTGTAAAATGACAAGCTGCATGGAGATTAAAAACGATTCTTTGTTCATGCTGATTTTTTATTTCTGTAGACTACAGTATATTATGCTTCATGTTCAATATAACCACATGCTGGTTTTAAAAAAAAAAAAAAGTTATCATTTTCATCGATCATGAATTTCTATTAGGACTGTCACAGAGAATGTCAGGCTTCAAAATGATTACGCTACAGCTAATGATACGTTTCATGTGGTCTGTTTTTTTTTTTGAGTACTGAATACATGATTTAAAAGGAGAATATAAATGCAAATACATTTCTGTAGCTGGGCGTAATGCCAGTCGAACAAACTGCGTTCTGCGTTACACTTCTTTCCCAATCAGGCACCAGTGCTTTGGAAAGCAACAAATGTTGTGGGAGTTGCCAAGAAACACTCAAGGCTGCTCCAGCATTCGCCCTCATTTCCCACATTTAGATATTCAGTTGGATTATTCCACTGCATTTAAAACAGTAGCATCTGGATTTCATGCAGTTTGCATTACATACCAGTACCAGTGCTACTGAAGCAGTTCTCCTCCTCCTCACTGAAAAAAATGGCTTTTTCTTTTTCTTTTTTATTTCAAGTGGTTGCATTTGTCCACTTTTAGTAACGTCCCCCTTTTTTCCTGTTATATTAGCTTAATTATATCAAGTAAAGTTTACTGCAAGTTGCGAAACTCCAGCTGGATCTAATCATGTTGAACAAATTTTGTAGATGAATCACAAATAAAGTGTGAAATAAAGTGAAAAAAAAAACAAAAACAAATACTCTGGAAAAAAATGCATTTGCTGTTCTTCAAAAGTAAAATGAACTTCTTGATTTAAAGGGTTAACTATTGCCAAAAAAAAAAAAAAAAAAAAAGTCAAACTAAACCAAACCTTTGCTCCTTTCTTTTTGGTAAATTTTTACTTAAATAAAATCAGTAAGTCTAACTTTAACTATTGCTATTATTATCTAAACATCGTTTCTTGTTCCTTGTTTTGAAACCTGAAGAAAAATGTCCTAAAACACTTGATACTGCAAAACATTTAATCATTTAGTCACTTAATAGCCCTCGGCCTTAAAGTAAACACAAAACAAGGAATCTTGAAAAACAACATTTCCATAAAACTCAAAATGAAATCAGTTTCAAGTTCTTCACATCTATATGCAAGCTGAAAATCGAAAGCCACGCCCCCAGCATTAGACTTGCGTGGTCACATCCTGGAGTGACGCAGCCTCACGGGAATCATTTATAATCGTCTACAATTAATTGAAACATGCTTATTTTTTAGTGCTTGTTATTATTTATTCCAGTCCGAAAACATTTAAATCGAACAGAGACATGAAATTTAATAATGTACAGTTTACACTTTTTTTCAGTTCTCCTCCTCCTTCAGCTTCATTCAACTGCCATTCAGCAGTAGCTGGGAGTTCAATAAGAATCAGATTTTTTGACTGTATGCTTCTTAATACCATCAGACCCCGTTTGCTTGAGGAAATGAAGTTGCATCCTCTTTTAATCAAATGCACAATGGGCTTCTGGCTGCCAAAACCACAATCAGTTCCACGGCAGGGGTCACTTTCAGGGCAGCACAGATGCCGCGCGGGGACCTGATGGTTATCATTTTCTCATCACGCCATGAGGACAACTTCTTACAACACTTCTTTAGGAGGACGTGGTTCCCTTAGAGCCTCTATAACATGCACAGTGCTGATGTGGACAGAGGGACTGAGAAGTTATAGTTCAAGTGAAAGTATAGATAATGTGACAAAATGTTACTCAGTTGAAAATGGAAGGATCCAGCCAAAAGAAGTCAGAAGTCAAAAAGTTGCTACTTTTAAATGTACTCAAGTATTAAAAAGTAAAAGCTTCTTACTGATGAAATTAATTTCGCGTCATGCTTGCGTGACTAACGTTCAGTACTAAGCATTCAGTAGAAAACACCACTACGTGATGTAAGCATAGCGTATGTATTTGTTAGCAAACTATATGTGCGTGACTAACGCTACGCTTACATCGCGTAGTGTTTAATATTGCATGCGGGGATCAGAGCGACATTTTTTATAGTAAGAGTAAGAATTGTACGACTTAGCAGCAAATGCTTGTAATAAGATACAAGATGCTATCCTTTTAAGTGAGTGAGCAGTCTGCTATAACTAAAACTACTTTCAAAAACCGTGAGCTTGAGCACAGAGGAAACCTGAGGCATGAGAACGCTTCTAGAGGAAACCTGAGGCATGGGAAGACTGAAGCATGAGGGCACATCTAGAGGAGAACTGAGGTGTGAGAAAGCTTCTATAGAAAAACTGAGGCATGAGAACACTTCTAGAGGAAAACTGAGGCATGAGAAGGCTTTTAGAGGAAAACTATGGCATGAGAACACTTCTACAGGAGAACTGAGGCATGAGAAAGCTTCTGCAGGAGAACTGAGGCATGAGAAAGCTTCTATAGAAAAACTGAGGCATGAGAAAGCTTCTATAGAAAAACTGAGGCATGAGAAAGCTGCTATAGAAAAACTGAGGCATGAGAAAGCTGCTATAGAAAAACTGAGGCATGAGAAAGCTTCTAGAGGAAAACTGAGGCATGAGAAAGCTTCTAGAGGAAAACTGAGGCATGAGAAGGCTTTTAGAGGAAAACTATGGCATGAGAAGGCTTCTACAGGAGAATTGAGGCATGAGAAAACTTCTATAGAAAAACTGAGGCATGAGAACACTTCTAGAGGAAAACTGAGGCATGAGAAAGCTTCTATAGAAAAACTGAGGCATGAGAACACTTCTACAGGAGAACTGAGGCATGAGAAAGCTTCTATAGAAAAACCGAGGCATGAGAAGACTTCTACAGGAGAACTGAGGCACAAGGAAGCATCTAGTGGAAAACTGAGGCATGCGAACGCTGCTAGAGGAAAACTGAGGCATGGGAAAGCTTTTAGAGGAAAATTGAGGCATGACCAAGCTTCTAGTGGAGAGCTGCGTCATGAGAAGGCTTCTACAGGAGAACTGAGGCGCAATAAAGCTTCTAGAGGAAAACTGAGGCATGAGAACGCTGCTAGAGGAAAACTGAGGCATGAGAACGCTGCTAGAGGAAAACTGAGGCAAGAGAACGCTTCTACAGAACATATTTGCATATTACCAACTAATGCAGTGCATATATATTGCTATTTTCATACAAATACTTAATTGTCATAACTTAGCAGCTGGTGCGGTCTGCCAGTTCTTCCCTACAGGAATAGCGTTTATTTTTTGACGCAGCTGGTCCACCATTATAATAAATATCCTTTACACTGGCAACCTTCTTTCTTGCAAACAAACACAGCAGCGATGCATGGGGGGAAAAAGCATCTGCTGTTATCTTGCCTTCCCATTGCCTTTCAGCCCTCTCACAATTAATTACATTTGTCAGGAAGGGTAAATCTGCTACATTTCCCTTTTGCTCTTTGTGTCTGACCTTTCCAGAATGTTAGTGAGTGTTAAGTTCGATAGGCGTCTGTGTCCACATCGTAAAAATTATGCAAACGGCGAATCATAAGTCGCTTGGCCAATTTGGGTGATATAAAGCCAGTCTGCATAAGAACCAGACCATTCTGTTCACTGCAATACGTTTTCCTGCTTTTTTTCCCCCCTCTTCTTCATCTCTCTCACCTACTGAAGCCCAGGAAACAAAATCTCTGAGAAACAAATAATCCTAATCCTTCTGTTGGTGCTGTTGCCTTAAGCCAAGTGCGCAATTTCAAAAATCTCAAAATCGCTGAAGCGCTCACACTACACAACTTTAATCCCTTACGATCAGTTGTTTGGTGGATGTAGTGGTGTGCACACTACACGAGCGCTCAGAGGAAGCTGACTCACTACACATTCTTTAATCACAGCAGATATCAACAAATCCTGCTTTCTCACGAAAACAAAGACGAGTGGTCTATCATGTGACGACTTATTTTTTTTGTGCTATATGGAAACAAGCAAAAAAGAGGAAAATGTGGATGAAGGATTGTTTGGGGAGACATGGGCAGTGAGTATCGTCTGTTCTGCAAAGAGAACCTGAGGCAAAGTGTAAAAATTTACAGCGTACCATCAGAAATCACATTGGGTTTTTTTTGTTTTTTGTTTTGTTTTTTTTTTTTTGAGGGGGTGCTTTTTTTGTGGTCCTACCACCTGTTTGAGTTTGACATGCCAAATGCTGTATTTTTGTAAAGACACATTGTTATTTGCTTAACTTTTGCCCTTGCTCTCCCACACAAATAGAAAGCTGGATAATAAACTGGATTCAGGATTCTGCTGCACGTGACAGGAGATGAATTTGATTTCCTCTCTGACTCTCATTGGCTGTTTCTCAGTGGCTGTGTTACACATGCTTCATAATACTGCCATCGCTCACAAATTGTGTCACAGAACCGTTCACACAATGTGCAACATAAACAGTAACTGGGGCAGCGTAAAGAGATTAGTCGCCAAGCCCCAAAATTTGGCGGTGACTGTGAAATCAGGGCTAAAATCAAATTGTGTGTGCTTGTCTTTAAACCAGTGTTTTTATGTACAAAGAACACACAACACCTTCAATTGTAATCCTACAGATCCTTACTTTAGATTTACATCGTAAGCATCCCCTAAACTGAAGCGTTCACACTGTGCACATGAGATTAGATTAGATTAGATTAGATTAGATTAGATTCAACTTTATTGTCATTGTTCAAAGTACATGTACTAAGCCAATGAAATGCAGTTAGCATCTAACCAGAAGTGCATAAGTGGCATATTTACAATAAATTACAAATAAGGATATACAGCTATGAGGGTGATATGTACACGGAAATGGATGACTTATGTACAGAAGGTGCAGTGGGTATTATAAATAGGGATAAATGTGATCTATATGTGATCTATATGTAAAAGTATAAAGGGTTTTTGCTTCCCATATCCTCTTCAAGTTCCTGCAATGTCTCCTGATCCTCCCAGCTCTCTTGTTTCTGAGGATTATTGCATTTCTTGCTGATGTAAGAGGAATAGGAACAGCTCCATCACAATAAAAAGTGAACTATTCCGAACTATTCCATGCAAGCTTGAGCAGAGATAAAGTTCAGCGAGGAGGAGTGCCGGGACTTAAGCAATACACTTAACTGAATTAATAAAGCACACTAATGCGTTCAAGCTGCCAACAAACAAAAGCAGTCGCCGTGTCGAGAACATCACCATCCATAAGCGAGGAGTAATACAGCACCTCCAACTGTAGCACTCCATCCCAGACAATATGGTGTTCTGCCTCTCCATCTGGTGATAAATCAGCAGAACTAATAACAGTTAACTAACCAGAAGCTCCATCTTGTTTTTCTCGTCCACTTTTCCGATCTAGAAAAATGGTAGAATCTAATCAGATAATGTTGCTTTACATTTTGAAACTCTTTATTTGCTGCAATTTGGTGTTTGTTGTTTGCTAGTATTATTATATATATATTTTTTTTTTAAAAAAAACTATGTTTCATGGTAACAAGTGTTTTCCCGAATCCCTAAATTACTTTGACTTCTACATAACCCTTAAAGGGAACCCGAGATAGTCAATCGAACCAATTTAAAAAAAGTCTATATAGTACACTGTGCAGCCTTCTACAAGATTAGCAGAGCTTTAATGTTTGCTGTAGAATGGTAATGTCAATGATGGATTAACTTTAGGGATGATTGGGCCGTTGCCCACAGGCTTCTGCATCCAAGGGGCCTCGAGCTAAAGGTCGATAGTTCTCAAGTGTACAAATTAATGATTCACAAATCAATGGGAATAATATAACTGGTATACAATTCATTTGTTTTAAAAAAAACACCATCTCTTATCGGTTTTCAGTTTCATTCCCGCAGATGTTTAGCTAAAAATACAGCGGAGCAGCTAATAGAAAAGAAAAAGACAAGAAAGAAATGAGAGAGAGCAGCGTTGCTTAGTGTACCAGTGACATCGATCTATTTTAAGACCAGTAGATGTTAATGGAGAACTGCGCACTGTGGCTAACATTACTGAAACGGTGAACAAGGACACCGTTATTACCGAGACTTGGTTTAATTTGGATCTATTTATTTCTGTAAAGCTACTTTGTGACAATGTCCATTGTTAAAAGCGCTACACAAATAAAATTGAATTGAAATTGATTTGAATTGAGACTGCTGCTGAAGCCAACACCACCAGCGTTAGCATGGCTAATGCTAGCTAGTCACGAGTAGTTACCGACTCGTTATTTAAAACCCTGAGCTTCTACTGATTCATGAACAGTCAGTTCACCTTGTACACTTGCAGGACACTTGCATCTGAAATGTTTTTTCGTAGCTAACTATACTGCCGTTTACTTTGCTACGTGTAACTGTATATACTGTACGTTTTCAACATTTCTGGAATGCCAGTGTTAGTACTTATATCATTTTTAATTTGTGCGATAATCAGGACAGCATCTAGAAATGCTTTCTATCTAAAAAGAGCATTTAAATGTTTAAGAGAATTTAAAAATCTCTCTGCTTTAATTCTTTTATTTACAGATTTATATGATCGATATCACTCCAACTATCTAGATCGATTTTGCGTGATATTTGAAATGTTACTGGGAGTCGCATTCAAACAAAACATGTTTCAATTAAGAGCGCAGATGCTAGAGTCAGAGTTCAGCAATAAAAAATGGACAAATCCAATGGTCCATCCATCTACTCCGCTTGTTCCTCGACAGCATATGGACGTCATGGCTCAGATTCAGTGGACCAACAGAAATCAAGAAAACGAAGACAAAACATCTAGTGAATATGGATTTACAAACGTGATGGTAAGTAACGTGGAACCAAAATGCTGCATGCGTGAGTTTTGTGAGTTTTGATACACTTTTTGATAAACAGAACACAGATATTTCTTTGAGAACATGGTCCTGTGATTGTGGATTCAGCTCTCTGGCACTAAATCCATGTTTCATTCCACTCTGCCTGTGATAGTGGAGGTTTCAAACACACCTCATATTCATTTGGCTCACAGTTACACACGTTACACACTGACATACTGTATGATAAAATGTAAAGTGTAAAAGTCTTAAATTTTATAAATCAGGTTCTTTTGTTTTTAAAAAAAAAAAAAAGTTGGTTAAGGCGTAAAGTTGTACATTTGGTGATGTTTGCTCAAAACATTTGGGAGCCCCTGCCTTAGAAGGAAGATGAAACGTTTCTATTCCAGTGGGCGTGGTCTCTTCTAGCATGACCCCGCCCCCAGACACAAGGCACAAGAGCTCACCGAATGGTTTAAAGAGGATGGTTTAATCATCAGTCACAAGATCTCAACCCAATTGAACAACTATGGAAGATTTTGGGAGATTAAAAGAAAATCTTTTGGAAGAGTGGTGTTCATCACTCCAGCAGATCCTCGAGAGGCTTCAGGCAAACTGAAACTGAAGCTGTTCTGGCAGCATAAGAATCCCTCAAGTAATTGCAGTGCACTACAGTAATGAGGATTGATGTAGTGATAAGTTAGACGCAAAGCTACCGGAGAAACAGTACAAATTAGTAATTACAACCTTCGTTAATAGGCTAAACCCAAGAGCAAAACTAAAAAAAAAAAAGGGATCTTTCTGCTTCGGGTTTATCTCACTGAACGTCAGCACTGACACGAAACACGAGCTCTTGCCAAAGCCTCAACAAGCGTCCGCTGTGCCGAGGAAACAAGTCTCACCAGGACAGACAAAATTTGAGTGGTGGTGCCTGCAGGCTTTTCCAAGCTAGAGCAAATTCAATTTCCTAGTTGGACAAGGAGGTTGTGCTTCATTACTGCTCTTTGATGGAGAAACGCTGAGCATCCGAGGCAATATATCGGCCCCTGGAGCGCACAGATGCTGATCTCGAAGCACTACAGGGCTAAACAGACATTCAGAATTCTCTCACCACATTAGCAGGCAGGCTGACTGAGTGGAGCCCAGATTTGGAACCACATCATCTCACAGCATCCAATTCTGTTAGCCATGTAGCTTTATATGGAATCAAGCATCGGCATAAAAAAATATGAACATTTTAGTTAACTGTGACTGAGTGTGACTTTAGCCTGCTCTTCTCTTCTGTATCACTGAGAGCACATTTCTGTCTGTTGTCAAATTAGTCAGTGGCATCACTAATTACCCATAAAATCTAAAAATGTATATTAAATATTTATATACATATAAAATCTTTCACCACAATATGCTAATTAGATAGTATAGAAGCAGAAGACGATTCCTACCCCAAAAGGTGATGGTTTTCCTATAACAGCACATCCTGAAGTGTTTTATTCCTCTTGTACTGCACCACAGCAATTTGCCATTACAATTTAAAATTTATTACAACATTTTACAAAATTTGTCTTACATTTGGTCTGTTTATAGTTACAAAAAAAAAAACAAAAAAAAAAACACTGCTTGTTATATTACCAATAAACTTTCTCTCGGTGTTACAAAGCACTAACACTGGAGACTCCTTCCAAAAACTGCACCTCTTCCTTACAGGAAGCTTTACCAGATATGAACAATTTCACACGTCTTTTTTAATCCGAATATGTGGAGCGTCCGCTGTACAAGTCCCTGCGCTAATCGCTATAGAAACGATAGGAACGAGGCCATTAATTTAACACGGTTATTATGTCCATGGCCATACGTAGCTATGAGGACATAAAGGAGTTTGCATGCACAACGGATTATTAATTTCTGTGTGTTATCTTCGTCCTAGAATAGTGCGTTCATTTTTCATCCGTTTTTTCAAATAAAACTATCGATTATTTTGTAAATGGTGTATAATCTACAAAACCATGAACATCTCGGGCCGTCTTGTAAACCGGAATATTTAACTTCATAATAAGTAAAAGCTCCAACTGGATTCAGAGCAGGTTAAAGAAGAACAAATTGAGGAATTGATGTAATAAATATTCAGTTTTGTGATATATACAGTAAACTGTCACATTTCTGCGATGTAGACGTCAATCGAATTGTGATCCTGGTTACATCCCTGATTATGTCCTGTGCTTGGGTGTATTTTATTGTATGCTAAAGAAGCTGTTCCATCTCCTCAAGGTTTTTGTGTCTTTTTTTCATTGACCCATCATGCGTTGCTATAGTTTCGTGTAACAAGGACACATCAGACTCTATGGCTGGTCATATAAACTGAACATTTCTACAGAAAGTAATTACACGTGCATACGTTCGCTGGCTATTTCTGTATTGAATTACCTCGTGCTTCACAGCTGATGAAGAAGACTAACAAGGAATTAGCAACATCAAAGTTTTTTACGCAGAAGAGTCGAACCGCTTAGCTGATCATTCGTCTCTGTTAGGTTGTAAAGTAAAGAACAACACAGAAAAGAAAGTCGAGCCATCGGCAAGAGTGACCAAGTGGAAAAACTACTTTTACAAGCTATCTTAGCGGCCATTCCGACGTCAAAAAACAAAACAACAAAAAAAACGCATCATAAAAAGTGACGATCTCTGAGGGAGAGTTTGAGAGAGAAACATGGCAAGGATGCAAATTATAGCCGACTTCCATACCAGTGAGGATTATAATGTTATTTAAAAAAAAAACAAAATTCGTGTAATAGTCTGCATGTTCTGGCTGTTACGATCAATTCAATCGCTAGTCACTGCTGTAGGGATGCCGATTAATCAGGCGGTGGGGAAAAAAAACAGAGAAGCAGATGGAAAAGAAAGCAGCTGAATGTACTTTCTTATCCTGAAAATGTTTCAGATTAGATGAAGTCGATTCTACAGTCAACTGCACAAGACTACATTGAGAAAAGTCTCTTTTTTAAATTTTTTTAAAATTTAGTTTTAATGGACCATTACACTGTGCATGAGACTGTGTGAGATCCCAGTCGGCTGGTGTAGCTAGCTAGCCCGACTTGTTTTTCGGACGCTATCGAGGCTGGAGTTAAAAATGGCAGAAAAACCTCCCAGACGCTACTGTAATCATCGCATCCTCCGTCCATCATTAAGCTATAACGAGTTATAACAAGTTTTAATGAGAATTAGACTTCAGCTGAGCTACCAGCTCGTCTGCACCAGATCATTTTAAGAATCCTTAAACAGTGAAATCCGATACAAAATTTTTTATTTTGCTCATTTACTGCACCTTATTGCAATTTTTATTCAATTCCATTGTGAATGCTTTAGCCTAAACAGCACTGAAACTGGAAATGTAATATGTAGCCTGTACGGCTGTTAAATGAAGTGTGCGTTCCTATCTAATGAAATGTGTTCTGTCTATAGAAAAGATGACTAATGGACCTTTTTTTTTTTTTTTTTTTTAAATAAAAGTCGACTAGTAAAAATGAGTAGCCATACAACTAGCACGAATATCTCTCTCTGATTCCTTCGCCAGTCCCTCGTCGCTCGAGGGGTGTGTCTGTCTACAATGCAGGATGTGAATGAACCCGTGCATCATGAATTCGTGGATTTCGATTAACTTCAAATAATATCTTCTTATTCGAGAAGGCTACTCTTACCTCTAACTTAGTTCTGAAAAGGCTGAAAATGTGTGAGCACACATTCCTGTTCAAATTATAAAAAAAAAAAAAAAACAGTACTCATCTATAAATACAGAGATGAAATGTTCAGAACTAGGGACACAACTGCGTACGGACAACGGAAAGATGTCTCCTGTCTGATTGGCCGCCGGTACGAGGCTGCCGCTGGTATTTTCGGTTCTCTATCCCACAATCCCTCACTCTTTTTTTTTTTTTTTTTCCCACTAAAAAAAGTGAAATTTCGGGTGATGAATTTGCATAACGTTGCTAAAATCTGTAACATTGCTAACATTTGTATAATTGACTCATTATTGTTCTTAAAATGATCACAATTCCTGTTGTGTCTCTTTCCAGAGTGCCGTCTGTCCTCTACAGTCCTCTGTGTCTCTGTACATAAATGTTATAAGATTACTGTAAATTTCTTTTTCTCTTCTAAAATGTAAAAGTTCTTAGTATTCACCATAAGATCCATAAGCAAAAACGTTCAATCAATCAAGTGTATGAGTTTGAATATACATATTTTTTATTAATCTAGAAATTTATGTGAAATAATCGTCGTAGTTTACGCTTCTGTGATAAGCAAATAAAAATATATCATGTATTAGTAAATCCTTTCTCCTGTTTCCAGATGCTCTAATAATTCATGCTTTAGTATTTGGACTGACAGAAGTTAAAGTTACAACCTGAAAACTTGTAACTTGTGTAAAGAACAACGTGTGTCAGAAACTAGGTTTGCTGTGCATTTATCCAAAACCCCAAACTTTGTTTTTTTCTTTTATAATTCTGTTCTTTTATCCATGAACCACTGAGCAATAACCATGTGCTGGATGCTTGACATAAAATTGATGAAACATCTTGAGCGAACGCCTATAGCTACAGCATGAGCAGCGAAAACATCCAGTGCTAGTTGAAGTTTTTTTTGTTTTTTTTTTTAACATAAACATTGGGAAGGTGATCTGAAAGAACGGAAAGAACACGGCAAAGAGACTGTTTCTGATAACGGCATATTGAGCTGCTGAAGTTTGTGGTGAAGTTTGTTTCCATGTTTCAAATGAGTGTAATTGCTGATGTCTGAGAAATCGAATTTGAAAAAGAAAAAAAAAAAAAAACATTGATCCTCCTGAGTAAAACATGTCCATCCACATCCTGCCGATGTGAGCCCACGGAGGAAACATCGGCGCACATTCTTCCAAAAATAGCTTTCTGCGCATATCTGGGGAAATTGAATCACTGAAAAACCATCATTTTTTTTCTTATCCTCCACTCCCAGCAGCCTGCTTTACCAGGTGTATGATGAAGTGAGTGGCACTTTGCTATTGCGGAGTTTCGAGTGCTTGTCATCATACTTCACTACAGCTTCCCCAAGTTGGAGTACACACTCTTCCACCGATTCAGCGCATACTAGACCATGACACAGGAGAGCGAATTTGCCGCCTGTCCCAGTTGTTCCTGTCCTGTCTCAGTTCTGCTAAAAATCCCGTTTCCATAACCGTGTTTTTTTATATATGGAGACATTTCAACTTTCTTTTTTTTTTTTTTTTTATATATATATTTGGAGACATTTCCAACTCTGTCAAATATTCGATTTTTTCTGGCAAGGTGTCATGCTGTGTTTTTTCTAACACCTTTTTGGTAATGTTCTGAAAAACTACAGGTAAAAACTAGAGTTGGGGGACTCGAGCGCAGACTCCAATTATGAACAAACTCAGTCTTGTGAGGTAAATTTGTACTCGGACTTGATACAGACTTGTACATTTCGGCCTTGGAAATGTTCTTTTCCATGGACAGTTGAGTCCACGGCACGTGTAACATGTAAAGAAAGATAAAAAAAAAATGAATAACAATATAAAATGAAGATAACAAGAAGGTAACGAGCATCTGCCTGCCTGCCGACATGCAGCAGAAGCAACTGAAATATAGCATGCACGCACTCGCACTGCATGGCTAGGAAGTCTTTAAAGCCAGCAATAATTCATCTTGCATACGAAAATCATAAAGAATTTGTCTGCAAGACATCCAGCAAAAAGAAGCATTCGGCAGACTGCAAGTTTTGCAGAAGAGCGATTACTGATGTGACTGGCCCGACTTCAGATCTCTACCGACATGCTGAAAGAAAACATGAAGACAAGTACGTTTCTTATTATAACCTCCTTTACTAACTTAAATCCCAAAAAAGATTCCACTCTTATGAATTTAACGTGAAATCTGAAATGTACTTCTTAACGTAGTAAATATCATCATATTTAGTAAATCCTGCTGACAGAGGAGGGGGAAAAAAAAGCAGTCCCTGCAAATGTAGTCCTTTTAAATTGAAAACGTAATGTGCGCTGATGTAATGTAATTACCTTCATTCAATTAATGTAATGTGCTCTGAATTGCGATGACCAATCGGGTAGCTTATACAAAGCTGTGCAAGAGTCTTAGGCACATTACATGTTTCACAGATAGCTTTGTTTTACATTTAGCTTCTGTTTTAAATCAGCTTTACATTTCCAAACGCTCCTTTTGTGAGTAGTCTAATAATCAGTGTAATAATCAGTGAGATTGCATGCTGTTAAAGACAGAGAGTAGATCATACGACCCCCCCCCCACAGAGGCCTGATCTCAAGATCACAGAGTAGACCTAAGTCTGGTATTACATGAAGAGAGAGAATCTGTAGAGACAGCCCGAATCCATAGAAGAACTGTGGCAAGTTCTCCAAGACACTCTGAACAACCTACGTGTGAACTACCATAAAGAACTGTTAACTAGTGTACTTGATTCTTATTCAGTTTTAATGTATACTGACTGCACGTTGTTTTAAGTGAATAAGTTCGTTGTCATACAGAGACAGATTAAACACAGTAAAAAAATAAAAATAAAAAAGTCGAAGCTTTGTTGTTATTATTAGCTACGGTACGTAAAAGTTCTCTTTCCTGCAGACTATGTATATTATACTATGTATAACTGAAATGTCATCTCTTGAACTGGAGGATACAATATATTATTATACAATAATGATAACTGTATGATAATTGAAAATAATTGTATTTTCATGCACTTGTAATTTAATAAAACTTCTACGTCTACATCTGTAGCACATTTTTGCTTTGAAACCAATTTTTGTTCAACTAGTTGCTGAGTGTTGATGACATTTGACAACATCTGTTGATGATAAAAAATTAAATGGCAGGATGTAATAATAGTATGTTTTTTGTTACATTTATATTGTTTTTTGAAGTTTAAAAGTTTTTGAAGTTTTTGAAGTTTATTTGAGATTAACTTAATGGCTAAAGGTTGGGTTTAAAGTTGAAATTTCAAGTCATTTTTATATCTGATTCATTTTCTGGATTTGGCTGTTAAGGACACGGTCTCAAATCCAACCTGGCCCCCTTTGGACTCGGACTCAGTTAGTTAAGGACTTGGTCTGGACTCGGACACAACTGTGTATTAATTGGAGAGACAGAGAAACATACAGAGAAAACAATCCGTAGGTTTGTCTCAGCTTTGTGATCTATATGTAACTGCCTTCAGAACATGACTGGCTTCTTTCTTGTAGTAAGGACAGGATGTCATGTTCATTATGCCCATTATGTGCTGCATGTTTATGCATTAAAGGAGCAATTTGTATTTTTGTATTTTGTGTTTTAAGCACCCTCTACTGAGTGCAAGGTGAATTGCAATTCCCCTGGTTGCCTTTTAATGAAAAATCCAGCCAGCTGGGGTGGAGCTCATTTCTGGTCCCAAAAAAATCTAAGCAGAAGCCTGAAGAAAAAAAAAAAAAAAAAAAAAACCTAGCGGAATGCTTTGCATGGTAATATTACAAATCAGTTTTTCAAAGATTTATCCCATCGCTGTTGAATTGTTCTAATAAGTTGTCATGTCTATAGTAACAATTCATTCACAGTGAAGTAAAAAAAAAAATGTGGTGTTTAACAAAGAATAAAATGTATAATTGTAAACATGTTGAAGTTTTCTGTAAGGAGATATTTAACTTTATGGAAGGAGTCTCCAGTGTTAGTGGTTCCTCTATAACATGACAAGCTAAATTAAAAAAAAAAAAGTATTAACTTTATGAAAGCGAAAAAAAGAGAGGCAAGTGAGGGAAGGAATGTTTATAGCTGCTATAACGTAAGTGATAACAGTAAGTGATAAATGAAACTATAAATGGTTCAAAGTTACGACGTGCCATTCATTATTAAATCAAAAAGGTATTTTTTATTCATTTGTGATTATTTATTGGTATAAGAGCAATAAAACACTTTGGTAGAAGAAAATAATGCACTTTGGGGTGGTAACAGTAACTGCCCTTCACGCTGGGCCACATCAGTGTGTCACTGATTACTTTCCTCTAACAGCACACGCTGTTGTGTTTTATTCCTGTATTCCTTAGAACAAACATAGAAACACTTTCAAACATTACAACCGTCACCTTTTATTCGATTTATAAATGACAGACCTGACCATTTCCTGTTCTCAGTGCAACAATACAGCATATCAGCGGAGTGCTTTGGGACAAAAACATTGAAGGCGCAGGATGTTTTACTTTTATGAAAGCAGGAGCAGGCAGACAGAAGTAAAGACAATATCCAATAACGTGGAATTCGGTAAACATTAATAAATCTTAATGTAATGAGGGTATCTTTATGATGTCCTTCAGGGCTGGGTTGGGGTTTTTAATTTAAAGCATTCTTGGGAACGTCGTGCTTGAGTCGATCTAATCAGTGTGTTTGGATTACCACACCAGGAGACACCTAATACCCAATAACACATAATCCACTCCGATAACTCAATATCTCAAACATCCAAATACACAAACAAATATCACACAACGTTTGACAGCCAAACACTATGTCTAACTAATATTATTATCACAGCATGCATGGGAAAGAAGAAAAAAACATGTTTATCAAACCATTAAGTGAGCCCTTGAGCCTTGTGGATGGGGGCGGAGTTATCCTAGAAGTGACCCCGCCCATCAGAAAAGAAATAAACTAAGAAACATTGTACCAATCTTGTACAACTCTCCAGTCTGGGCGGGTCTGCTCGTCTGCCTCACGGTTCGACATGTTGAGATGCTTTTCTGCTCACCATGGTTGTAAAGAGTGGTTATTTGAGATACGCTAGCCTTTCTCCTCTGACCCTCATCGACACGGCATTCTCACTGCATGGTTTTTTGTTTTTCACACAATTCTATGTCGAGACTGTTGTGTGTGAAAATCCCAGGAGATCAGCAGTTTCTGAAATGCTAAAACACACCCTACCATGCCACAGTCACTGTTACGCTCTTGAGCTGTATCTGCATGATTCTATGCATTGTGCATCGCTCTGCTGCCACATGATCGGCTGATTGGATAATCACATGAGTCTATAGGCGTTCCTATTATGTGTATATAGGCATTTGAGATTAAATATTGCAATTAATATCAATGGATCTGTTTCTTGTTTGGATTGAAAAGATAAAAAGCCCTTAATAATGTTTATAAGGCTTTGTTGTTTACATTTTGAGTAACTGGACCAGCTGAGTTCATTATAAAATATTGAGGGAAAGAAGCGCAGGAGCAGACAGGAGTGGTAAAGAACATGGTAAAGAATAGCCTGTACTTGACAAAGACAAGCTTTTTATTAGGTTTTAACACCATTTGTCTTGTGTTCCTTAAATGTGCTTCTAGCATTTCTCAATATTACATACTCTGCAGTAAATGATATCTAAAAATATCTTGAATACAAGAAAATGTGTCAAATATTTATCATTATGATGGAATGGAAGATTATTAAGCCTATTGCTAGACGTTCCAAGCATTTCAAGCAGATAATTGGCCCTCTTGCGCGATTAACCACAGAGTACCGAAGCACTTTAGCACACCACGATTGCCCGAGCCATCCTCTCTGCCAATAAAGTGTACCTTTGGAGATACGGCAGAAAATTTACAGGCCTCACACACCAGCCTTCGGCCCCCTGCACACCAGCCTGACACTTTCTGCTCTGTCCCCATGATTTAAATCTAGTGCTATAAGCTCAGTGTGTAGCATTGCCAGCTCACAGCTCCAGGGTTTGGGGGTCAATCCTGAGCCGAGTCTGTGCAGAGTTTCTCATGTTCTCTCCATGTTTCCTCCAGGTTCTCCGGTTTCTGCGCACTTTCCCTAACGTTGGCAGATTAGCTGGAATAAATTGCACCTAGATGTGAGTCAGTGTGTGAATGTGTCTGGGTGGAACTATGAGATGGACTGGTATTCCATCTGGGATAAGTTCTCCCGCCTCGGGTCCAGCGTTCCCGGGACTGGCTCTGGATCCACCGTGACCCTGATAAAGCAGTTACTGAAGATGAATGAATGAAGAAGCTGCCTATATTGTGTGTGTGTGTGTGTGTGTGTGTGTGTGTGTTGAGTTTGTGCTTAAACCCTGATGTCCTCGTGACATGCTGGTAGTGCTGGTAGATTCCACCTCAGAGTTACTTGTGACATAAATTTCCATAATGGCTTGTGATGGCATCAAGGAGGTGGTACTGCGATGAGAGCAGACAGCACAAGTTAACAGTTCCTTTACTGATATAAATGGAGCTGCCAGAATCTGGGAAACCAAGATGCAGGCCTAATAGTTTATCCTGGAAAGCCCCGCATCCAAGCAAATGTAGAAGAGAAATACCCATGGCTCTTATTTTACACACAGTATAAGGTGATTTTTATTACTAGCATTCTGACGTAATATACAGCTCAGGTATTCAACTAAAATTTCTAAAGAAAAAGTGGGACTGAATGATGACAAATACAAGTCAATACAGAGTCCTTTTAATGCTCAGCAATTAATGATTATTTACTGACTTTAAACAGGACAACCTGAAGTAATGGCACTTTTCATAGTGGCGCTTCATGTGACCGCTTTTGACTAGCGTCACAGACGCGTCTGTTTGGAATTTGACGCGGCGAGAATAAACACATACTTCTTTCTCCATCATCAGTTTGAGAGTCAGACCAGAGAGGTTAAATAAACTTAAAAATCTGTGAAAATTCTCCTCTTTCTGATGCAACATCCCTAGCCCTTGTAGCTAGCCTTTGGTCTGATGAGCTGCCTTCAGCTAAATCATTTACACAAAGGCAATAAAATGGCATCGGATAAGCCGCAACAGAGGAGCTGCTACAGAACCCAAGAGGGTTAATGATTAGAAAGCTGAAGTACTGAACTGTGGCCAGTTTTTCATACATTCATTGGCTCTGTTGGAATTTTTTTATTCTAGTATTTAGTTTGGTCTGAATCTGGACCTCAGTCTGCCAGGTGATGGTCCCTGATACAGGGTGTCAGCTTGTAACAGCCAAATTATGTACCGCCACTTTAAAGCATATTGTGTACAAAATGTTGCACAGAGATCCATTCCAGCTGAGTCCATTCTTGAGATGGTTTCTGTATTGACTTGTATTTGTCTTGGGCATTGGCCTCACTAAATATGGTCTTGAGCGAGAGATTGTAAAAACAATGTTTCTGTTGTCTTTTTTTTTTTTCTTTTTCTTCTCCCTAATCATTGGCAAATGCACGAATCAAGCCTCACAAAGCTGATGCCATCTAGTAAAGGCTTCGCTTCAAAAAGGATTCGATGGTTTTCGGTTTCGGTCTTGACTTGGTCTCGCTTTTGTTTGGATTCGGTCTTGACTTGGCCTCGACCCCCCTTGAGACTCGTTCTTGACTTGATCTTGGATAGTCTTGGACTTGACAGTGGTGGTCTTGACTCTAGCCATAGTGGTTCGAAGCCATGTGACCTGTTTGTATGGTTGGTGTAGCAAATAAACAAGTATTATGTGGGTGCTGTTAAAAGTGTGTTTGACTGCTTGCTAACATGCTCACTGGATCTCTTCGAGGCCAGTGATGGAGAATGATGGAGCCTTTACAATCTTGTTAGAAATTCACCCGAAGCAGAACCTACCAATCTAGGTTTGACTTTAACCTGCAGAGCTCATTGTCTGAAATATCTCAAAAATTGATGTACTATGTATATGTAGAAAAAAGGAAATATTCAACTTCTGTATCAGATGTGTATAAGAAGCACACACTGCCAAGTTTCTGTGTCGAGATACAGAGATGATAAACTGCTGCATTATGTAGATTCCAAGGCCGAGTGTAAGTATTCCATCATGGTCAGGAAGAAAGGAAGGAAATATATTCCGGTTTTGCTTCTGCACAAATACTCATGATGTCTGTTCCTGCTCATTGCTGATATTTCATAAACTCCTGACATGTGAGGACATTAAATATTTCATCCCTTCCCTGGCCTTGAGACGCACCCCTATGCCCAAAGTGCCAGTGGGTAATTTTAAGTGACATAAATCTAAAAAATCCCCTCCAGCTGCTCATCTGCATCTGTCTATTGCGTAGTCTGGATCTCCACAGATCCCCTGTGCACCTGCTACCCGTCATGCAGTATTTCAACATACACGTAGTAATGAAACGTAAACACGACACAACCCACGTTGTACCTTCTGACGTCCTCAGAATAAGGGTTCTGTCCGGTTTCCGTGTTTAAAGCTCATTCCCTCATGCAGCCGAGTTTCCAAGTGCATTTTGTATAAGAATAAAAAAAAAACTTCCTGGTCTCTGCCTCATATCCAATATAGTAGCACTAGAGATGCAATACAGGATGCAATAGCATTATATAATGCATTAGAGATTTATTATAGCCCTTGTCCTAAATATTAAACCCTTAAATATTAAACATGAAAATCCCCCTATTAACGACAGACCCAGAGCACAGAACCAGTAGCTTCAAAAGATCAGTAACAGCACCCAGGAGTGGGAAAGAAAGACGCTCCGGGTGAACACGGGGAACAAATCCGCCACTGTGAGCCAAATGAAAGCAGTGTTCTGCCCAGCCACGGCTTGTAATTAAAGAGCCGTGATTGGAGAACCCCCACGCCTGGAGCACCCATTATTATATTTCCCTCACGCTCCCAAATGAGCTGAACAATCCGCAAAGTTCAAAGGGAAAGGATACTCACTATGGTGAAGTTCATGACCTTGAGGATCCAGATGGTGAGAGCGAGGTTGACCAGGATAAGGATCATGAGGAGGAGGACGAAGAAGTAAAGGCAACGTTTCCGCCAGCCATAGATGCCCACTTTGTACACGTGAGGTTTCTCGGTGCTCTGGACATTGTTCCTATGAGTGAACTGTTCTTGGGTCATCTGCAAAAGAGAATACAAAAAAAAAAAAAAAAGAATAACATCACAGGGATGTCTCAGACGGCTCGTGTCATGCTTGGACACCTTGGAAGTCCAAACCACCGCATTGTGCGTCGCAGCAATATGACGGCACACAGATTTCACTTCGCATCATTTTCTACTTGAAGGTAGAAAACTTGATTTTACATGACACAGCTGTTGTGTTGTGAAAATTTGTCTGAACAACTTTCTAAGGTTAGAGTTGTAAAGTAATTCTGTTCATCTCCGGCCACTTTTGCTAACGTAATACTACCTTTTGTGACATAAATTTTATGAGCATTGCTTCATGTTTCTCTATGGTGGTGTTTAAGGGCCGCTGTAAAAAAAAATAAAAATACAAGTAAAAATACAAGATTTTGAGAAAACAGAAAAAAGTCATAATATATCGAGAAAAAGAATGTAATATCTGATATTACAACAAAAAAAAAAACCACAATATCTTGAGAAAAAAAAGGAGTAATGTATCAAGAAAAAAGTTGTAATATTTGGAGTATAAAGTCCTAATATTTCAAGGGAAAAGTCATAATATTTCCAGACTATAAAAAAATCATAATATTTTGAGAAATAAAATCGTAATATATGATATAATGAGAAAAAAAGTCACACTGAGAGAACCAAAAAGAAAACTCCTAATTCTACAAGAAACAAGTCATAATACTATGACAGAAATTGAAGGACATTGAGAATTTGGGTTTTTCCCGGCAGAAGCTCTGGAATACGTTTAGACGGGAACTGGATGTGACTGGATATGTGACTGGATGTGTTCTGGTCAGCAATCAAACAGGCTGACTGGTTCATAACCCCGCATTCGAACCGTCCGCACCAATAATGCTGTCACTAATGCTGATTCTAATCATCTGGTCTAGAAAAATAAATAAATAAATAAATAAATAACTCCGAAGACTGTGTACACTTCATGTGCCATAATAACCACCTGATAACTTGCATTCTGCTGTCAACGGCTCTTAGTGACCGAGGCTGCCGCAGCGGAGCCAATCACGTTTGACAACCGTCTATTCAGCGCTTAACTGAAACAAATGACACCAGACAGCTCCGTGAAAGCACCAAAGCCAAAAGAATGAACAATGAATAATTCTCAATATTACTTCCCTCCTGCACCATCACGCTGTGTTTTACATCACCATCCTAATTCAGAGTGCACTCCACTGCACACAGTGTGTCACATTAACACATTGTGAAAAGTAAAGTCACACAGTATTGTAACCGTGCTAAGGGCATGACATGGAACCGTGAAGGATTCTGCAGGACGTCAGAGTTTTAATAGAGGAGCGAACAGGGACAGTGCTGGTTGATCTGCTGCTGCTCAGGCCACATTTTAGTGAGCTGTACAGTGCAGAAATATGTCATGGTTAATATATCACAGTGCCAAATGTGCAGTACATCAATTCCTCATTTCTACTCTCAGTTATGTTATACTTCCATTCTTCCATAAACTGCTCTGACTCCAGTTTGAATGTTTAATTTGACTGAGTTACATAGTAGACCTTTTTTTTTTTTTTTTTTTCCAAAATTTGCTTTCATATTTCTGAAAAATAGCACATAGTGCAAAACTTCCTGTGCAAGAACGTTTCTCACATTTCTGTTATCTACTTATTGAAAATCGTACTGAGCATTTTTCTCTTTTTTTTTTCCCTCTCATATTTTTTTTTTTTGCAAATTTGTCACATTGAACTGATTTACTATTAAAGTTTTATATCATGTAGAGGAAATTACCATTAATTTAAAAAAAAATCTAATTCTATCTATTTCTTTTTGGAAATGATAGAATTGAGATGTTTGTTATTTTGCATATTATAGCCTATATATATATATATGGACTTTTTGTTGAACGAACTGCAAAACGAACATTCTGTTCTAGGATAAAGATATTTTGTACATTAATTAATACTGAATCGTGCGTGGAAACATTTTCTAGTGTCTGCATCTTAACTAAAACAGATGAGTGGCAGCTTTTCCCCCCAAGTGCTCGGTGGTTATCATTAAACCTTGTATACATACAGTTCACATTTATTCCTAATGAGGAATCCATGCATTTATATTCCTATAAAGTAATATTAATGTATCAGTAATTAATGCTTCTATAACGACAAAGTAAGGACGCTGTGTGACACTGACACGTGTAAATAACACAGTGATAACAAGGGATATGGTGTCTGTCAGCACAATATTTAATATTAGTTACTAAATTATTATATTATATACCACATTAGTCATCATAGTAGTGAATTATAGTGATTAGTAATTATTGAAGAGCTGCTATGGTAACATTTGATTACTAACTGCTGTGTTAGTAAGTACTTAAGCATTAAGTAAGGAACCGTACTGTAAAGTGCAGAAAATTAAACAGAAAATACTGTAAAGGTTGCACATGCATATGGAATGATTTTCATACGCATCTGAAGGAAGGAAGGAAGGAAGGAATTGGTGAAGGAAGGAAGGAAGGAATTGGTGAAGGAAGGAAGGAAGGAAGGAAGGAAGGAAGGATAGAATTGGTGAAGGAAGGAAGGAAGGAAGGAAGGAATTGGTGAAGGAAGGAAGGAAGGAAGGAAGGAAGGAATTGGTGAAGGAAGGAAGGAAGGAAGGAAGGGAGGGAGGAAATGGTTAAGGAAGGAAGGAAGGATAGAATTGGTGAAGGAAGGAAGAAAGAAAGAAAGAAAGAAATCTGTAAGGAAGGAAGGAATCTGAGGGGCGTGTACAGCTGAAAACGTGTAAAATTCAATCATTCATTGGTCAAAAACAGTGATGGAAAAAAAAATAAACAAAGTTTTACCAAGTGAGCATAGAAATCATAAAAACCACCCAAGCACACGGATAATCTTTCTTTCTTTCTTTCTTTCTTTCTTTCTTTCTTTCTTTCTTTCTTTCTCACCTGCTTTGTTTGATTGTTGGATAAGGTATATGTATGTATATGAAAGACAGAATGCAGAGCAGAACATTGTTACTGTTTCCTCTCACACACACTCTTTCATTCCTGAAGCCTAACTCAGTAATATTTTGGGAAAAAAAAAAAAAAAAAAAATTTTATTATTATTTTCTAAAATGCACCTCGGCTCCTCGCCTGTACTTTCATCCAATCTGAGCTATTCAGCTAAAAAAAATAAAATAGTAAAAGCACAAGGCCACCCGTCTAAAAGAAGTGATTATCTGATGCTGTATTCAGACGGCGTTGTCGAATGTATGCTATTAAAAATTCTTTTCAGCCGAACGTTTACACACAGTGATGTTATCGAGTCGTCCTTGCTCTCTGTCACTGTTGTGTGGATGGAGAGAAATTCTGCACGCTACGTGAAACGCCTCGAGCTCAAGCTGGTTTAACATCAGGGCACAAATGGAGAGCTGAAGAGAGTAAATACTGTAACCTGCAGTCTGCTCGTATTTAAGGCAGTCAGTGGGTTTTGGATGTGAAACACACCAGGTTGTGATGTAAGCCACTTACTCCGTGAGTCATCGCTGCCTCTCAAATGTGACTCACACGCTCCCTTATCATTTACTTTCAGTCTAACAACATCTTTTAGCATTTAATTACACACAGTGTAATGTTATAATGCTGGCTGCTTTTCCGTTCCTTCCTAATTTCCCTTAAAAGAGACAAAAAGTCTCTCACAAAAACCCGATTTTACATTTTTATTCACCGATATCTTCAGTCCCGGCAGTAAGTGACAAACTGAGAATGTATTAATCATCTGGATGTGTTACACCACCGCAAAAACATCCCTAGCAAACTGAAAAGAAAAAGAAAACAGCAGCCGTCTCTGCTACAGCTGCAATGGAAAAGGAAAGGACAAAAGAGGAAATGGAGAAAGGCAAAATAAAGAACATGAAGCCTGCTGCAGTAAAGACATTCCTGAGTAAAGGCCACAGTCGTAGGGGGAAAAAATGCTAGCATGAACAGCTAGCGTGACGGGTGAGGGTTATGAGGTCATGAAGCACAGTTATGCTAACAGCTGGTTTTCATGACCTCACGCTTATTGATCCCTCACGTTATCATTTTCAGCCAAACGGTCTCCTGAAGTTGGGGATGTCGGAGTGAAGGAGCCGAAAAGAAAAAAGACGTGAGAGTGCCGCTCTGAGAGGAAAAGACAGCGAGTTCCTCATGTGTTCCTCTGGCTGACCCTCACCACGCTCGAACACTTCAGATGGAAAGAAAGAAAGTGCAGACTGGAGACGAAAGTGTGAGACGAAAAAGTCACTCTGAAAGAGTTCAAAGCTGAACATCAAGAGCTGGCGAGTGGTTTCATCCCTGCAGACGCGCACCCTTCACATGCATGATTAATTCATCCTTTCTTTCTTTCTTTCTTTCTTTCTTGAATGAATGAATGAATGAATGAAGAATGAAAGTGAAGTGTGAATAAAGAAACAAAAGTAAAATTATAATTAGGCAAACTTTCTTTCTTTGTTAAGATTTTTCTTGCTTTCTTTTTTAACATCTTTCTTTCTGTCTTTCGTCGTTAATATTTTCTTTTATTCTTTGTTTGAGAGCTTTCATTCTTTCTTTAACCTTCTTTTGTTTTTCTTTCTTGTTTTCTTAATAAGTA
>CM040989.1:1632140-1663713 GCA_022985145.1 Pangasius djambal
ATGGACGGGGTGAGGATGGACGGGTGAGGTCGGACGGGGTGAGGATGGACGGGGTGAGGATGGACGGGTGAGGTCGGACGGGGTGAGGTCGGACAGGGTGAGGATGGACGGGTGAGGTCGGACGGGGTGAGGTCGGACAGGGTGAGGTCGGACGGGGTGAAGTCGGACAGAGTGACTGCTACTGTGAAACAGTGAGAAAATAACGAGGCACAACCTTAAAGATGGAGCGCTTGAGCTTTGTGACGCTTTTGTAGAAAACTGTAATATTGATGTGCCTGAAGCAGCTGCGAGAGTGTGAGGAGCCACGACACACACAACTCTGTTTACAAAGAGAAAAAACAGATTTTACATCTTTACATCACCGACACAAAGATTTCTGCTCCACTCCGTGATATTTATCACAGTGATATTTATTTGCGTGCACAGGTAAACGTTTCTGCTTCCAGTGAACCGAAGTGACCTTGAAATATTTAACCTTCACTCTTTCTCTTTATCATCTGTGAAATTAAATTCAGATGACAAATGGTTCAGTTAGTCTCAATGTCAGTTTGTGTTCAATTATTTTATTTTCACATTTCTTTATTTTGACTATATTCGGTTTAAATGTTTAAATGTATCTGTGTTTAATTTAAATACATATATTATAAGTATGAATACATATAGTATTATAATATGAAGCTTGGCAGAAAACAGTTACGCCAATATACGTTACTGTGAATTTTCTTTCTTTCTTTCCTTCTTTCTTTCTTTCTTATTTGATGCATGAATAAGAAAATCATAAGCAAACAGCCAAACCCTTCTTCTTTTCTTTCTTTCATGAATATCACGTTACACATAAGTAGTAATTAGGCAAACCTTTCTTTCTTTCTTTCTTTCTTTCTTTCATTCTTTCATTCTTTCTTTCTTTCTTTCCCACACTTTTTTTGTGGAATTCACTCACAGTAGAAGTACCACAGCGCTCTTCCGTCTGAAACTCAGAACATCATTTCGATGACACGCTCTCAGCTCTCCGAGCTACTAGCTTGCAGCTACAGCTGCTTTTTCTCTCTTCTCTTATAACACACGTCTCCTGTATGGTTTGTTCAGAGGAGGAACATGTTACAGTCCAGAGATTTGCTGAAAAGCCTGATACTTATCAATGACTGGAAAAAAAAAAAAAAAAAAGTGGGAATTGATCAAATCCGCAGCATATGAAACACCTGCTCACGGCTTAGCTTGTTTCTCTGGTGCCAGAGCTGCGTTGGTGTGCTGGCAGTTCACCAGACTCATGCTGTCACAAAACACGGCGTCCTGCCACTTATTTTCCTTCACCTCTGAGTGCAGAGCCAGAAAGATGCTCAGCTTATGGAGGAAGAAAAAAAAAAATAAGCCATGCACATATTGTATAGAATTCATCTGTAGGATGTGGGCTTTCTGGAATGAACCAGAGCATTTATTTCCAGCTGTAATTATTGCGGCAGGATCACAGTAAGCAGAGCAATCTCGGTTGAATGTGCAGTTTATCCAAGATACACAACCAATATGTGCATTCCTAAACCTTGACCTTTTGGCTCAGGCTAAGGCTATACGGCTATTTTCTGGTAACTGGATGCTCTCCCAGCTCTGTAATAACTGCAAGACCCCTTGACTAAAAAAAGATCCCTTTTGGATAAGTGTGTCATTGTGGGATGAAAGAGCAACAGCCTTATTTGCTGTGAGATATGGAAAGAGGAAAAAGAAAGACTGACCCTGTGCTCCCTATCCTCAAGAGAGCTGTAAGTGTAAGAGCTGTGCACATGTCTGCACGTTTAAACAAGCACATCATCTTCTTGGAAGAAAAAAAAACCTACATCCCTGTGGAAAACCGTAATCAGCTGCGGATCATCCACAGAGGCATAAAGTCCTAAAGTCCTCATTCACAAATCCATGCATTTTAAATTCCAATAAAATGCTCATAACGATTAAAAACATTTTGCCATTTGACAGATATAAACCGATGTTAGGCTGATTCTCTCGCCTTTCTAATGTTGTGCGATCGTTGTGCAGCGTGCACACTGCCCCCGTTTAGCTCCATAGAGTTATTCTTGCACCTAGTGGTCAAAATGGGAACTGCAACACACACTAATAAATAGAGGCCCATTGGGGCAGGAATCACGCTGCCCCATGCTCACGTTATGAACGTTTTTCAGTGAAAGAGGAGCAGCGGACAGGACGGTTAATGACAGGGTCATGTTTGTCACCAGTTTGAGCTAGTTTAGAAAATACTAAATATATAAATACTAAAGAACTAAATATAATAAATTTCTGTAAACAAAGGCAAAGTGTAAGTGCAGGCAGTGTGTCTATGATGTACAAAACCATTTCTACTGTAAGATACGTATATTACAAAGATTGGGAGAGATGTTATGTGCTATGATTTTGACATATTGTGTGTTTTTGTACCATTTTTTTTTTTTTTACTAAACTATATTCTTTTTTTATGCTTTGAAGCTTTTACTTCCTATGTTTTCATATTTGCTTAAATCTGGTAGTTCTTTGGTAGTTACACCTGACATTTCTTCTTCTTCTTCGTCGTCTTCTTCTTATTATTATTATTATTGTTATACTCCTGCTTGTCTCCTCTTGTATTCTTCTGTATTTTTGATTGTGAGAGAACAGCAGTACCCCCGGCATGCCTGGTTGTAAACATATGAGGGACAGCGGTGTTGTTGAAGTCATGTGGTATTACTCGCCAATGTTTCCTTCCTCTGTATTCTGCTAGGAAACCTCAGACATGCCAACTGAAAACAAACTCCAGTCAAAAAAGGAGAGCATTTTAGGGAATATGTGAGGAAGGTAGAATAAATACTGTATAGCCTCAGGAAGCTGGACACTGAGTGGAGAACATGATAAAAAGGAACTGAGAAGAGTTTGTGTGGACTTGTCTCTTTGTAGTGTGGATGCAGTTTGAGAAGTTCCCCTTGCTTTTCTCAACTTCAGCTCAGGCGAAATGAATGGCCAAGGCTGTAAATAAATCCAAGGCTGTGTTTATGTGCAGGGTGGAGACGTCCACTTCTGAGTCAGTAGCAACAGACAGACAGAAACCCGAGTCCTCGGACGTCCTCTTACTCTCCTTTCCTATCCAAAGTAATTTAATGTGCTATTCACTGAAATATCACGGCTTGAATGTCTTATGAAGCCCAACAATTTCTCACAGGAGGCAGATCACCAGCTAACGGTCAACGTAATCTGTCCTCGGCAAGCTCTGTTTTTAATTATTTATAGCAGCACAGCCGCCAAAGGGCTAGAGTAATTGCAACCAAATGCAGAGCAACAGAAGCGTCTGAAAAGAGTGGAGGAAGGGACAAAACCTTTTGTCAGAACTTTTGGCACAGGGCTTTCCCTTTGACTTCAAATAAATATCACTATATCAAGATCCTCCTCCAAGATCATGACTCAGACCTAAAATAAACTAAGCGCTCAGGGTGAGAAGTCCAAAATACAGCTACTAGAGCACCAGCAAGAAGGGCAAAAAAAAATACGCCTTTTCCAGCCAAGACAACGAGGTAGCAGTGTCGACTTCCTGTCAACCTACACATTCCAGCAAAACAACAAAAATAAAAGTCAAGTCCAGGATGCAGGAACTTACCATCCTGTTCTGCTGTAGTCCCCAGTCCGAACGCCCAGACAGTCAGGGTGTGTCAGATAGATAACACAAGATTGGCTCCTCTAAATCGCAACATGAGGCCTCTCTCTCACTCTCTCTCTCTCTCTCTCTCTCTCTCTCTCTCTCTCTCTCTTTCTCTCTCACACTCTTTCTCTTTCCATGCAGTCGCTCTAAACCCCCCTCTCCAACTTTTCCAATAACAGACAGGCTGGCCAAGTCCCTGCCCCGTGCCTGGAGGAATTCCCTGGACTCTACGCACGCCGGCCGTTATTCGTGTGTGGACGCGATCGTGCCTTGCCACCATGTGAAAGAGAGAGAGAAAGAGAGAAAGGAAGAAAAGAGAGAGGGGGGAAAAAAGCAGTGGCTGAATTCTGCACCACTCTGCTACAGTCTGTGTTACAACCCCTGTTGCCTGGTCAGATTTATATATGGGACACACATGTGGAGAAGCAAGGAAGGGGAGGGGGACGATCTTTTGGTGACCCCTGTCTATATATGTGTGCGTGCGCGCACACACACACACACACACACACACACACGTGTGTGTTTATGAGTCATTTGAGTAAAAGGTACTGAAAAAACCCCACACACTCTCCCTTCTGTTAATATGCCTGCAGAGGAAAATAGCCACATAGCCCTTTTTCCCCTCGAGTATTTGCTTTTTATTTTTCTCCTCACGGAAGTGTGAAGTCGTCTGGCTGATAGATAATAGTAATCACTGGATGCCATTTTAAGGTGCAACATTACCAGAAAGAACCTGGAATATGGTGTGTGTGTGTGTGTGTGTGTGTGTGTGTGTGTGTGTGTGTGTGTGTGTGTGTGTGTGTGTGTGTGTGTGAGTGATAATATTTTAAGAAAAAAGTAGTGCCGTCTGATATTACAAGAAAAAAAGCTGCAATATTTTGTGAATAAAATCGTAATATTTTGAGTATAAAATTAAGTTAGATTTGAGTTCGGTGTAACATAGCGTCAATTAGCAGGTCCTCAGTCAGACAAACGTGTGTGTATGTGTGTGTGTGTGTGTGATTAGAAAAACCTCACTGCACTCCTAAAAGTGACTCTTTCAGTTTAAAATACATTAAAAACAAATATATAATTGCAGAACTAGTTGAAAACATGTGTAATCATTAATGTGGTGAAGTTTTCTGCTACATGTTGATGTAGCATTTATAGAAGAAGTCTCCAGCGCCAGCGCTTTGTAATAGTGCGAGAAGTTTGCGTAACTATAAACAGTTAAATATCACAACGTGTCATTCATTAATAACTTAAAAACTGTACATTCTTGGCAAATCGCTGTGGCGTAAGAGGAATAAGAACACTGCTGTTATACAAAAATAATCCGTTTCGCTCCGTCGTATCCACGCTTTCTTTGTCATATGTTTGAAAACAGCCAGAGTCAGGATGCGGAGTTCGGATTTGGAGGACGGCATCATTTCCATGTAACCATGTTGGAAGAGGGAATAAAATGAGCTGCTTGTTTTATTTGATTTATTACAAAGCTCTGAAATATTATGAACGTGTCTTTTCACAAACCTGAACTGCGCCCAAATAATTCCTGTGCTTTATGAAGTCTGAATGCATGGTCTGTGTATTTTTCTCCACTATTTCTGGCCTCCGTTTTAGCATTTTCCTAAATTACATGGTTTATATAACACTATTTCAAATTTCCTTCCTAATGCGGCAGATGCATATGTTATGCAATTACAGCTTCATCTTTCCACGTAATGTAACTCTGCTGACTCGCTAGAGTTACCTTCTTTTTAAAGTTTAGTTGCTTTTCAAGTACTGAATGCTACTTTTCAAAAGGCATGAAGCAACTAGTGAAAAATAGCCACTCTCTCTGCATGGTCTGGCCAAATGAATCAGGAATAGGAAGAAGCACTCGTGCTGTTTCGCTTCCTGCAGCTTTTTCAGGTCTTGTTAGAAGCCTGGTTGTAAGGATGAAGGGCAAAGTGAAAGAAAAAAAAAAAAACACACAGAGTGCCATATTCACAGCTGAGTTACGCGAGCACAGTTAAGGAAGGCATCTAATTCGTAAAGTATCTAAAGTTCACATTTATTCCGAACTGCACAGTTTAGCTAAATCCTGGGATCGTCAAGATTCAAGTTCGACCAGTAGGGACACAAAATCCGACAAATCCGAGAGGATCCGGCAAAATGCAGGGCCTGAACTTCACACACAAAAAAGTGGCTGACCTTTCGGACGGTTTTGTGTCTTGTAGCCCAGGGGTGTTTCCGTATTTTTACGGCAGCGTAGCGCAAAAATCAAGATGCCTCTGCCAGGAGGTTAAGAGTTGAACATAAATGGATTTTTCAATAAGATAATCCCGATCGAGGTACATCCATATCACCACAGAGACTGTTGCTGGAAAACAAAATGCCTTGCAAATTCACACTAGTGAGTGACGAAGCAAAAGCGACAGATCGTTTTCTATGTACGTCCATGACACGGAGCCACGATTTCAGCAACAGCGCCATGCAAGAAAACAGTAATGTGACAAGCGACGATGTCACGCACGATGCTAAATCTAACCAATTAGCTTGAACGATTCCTCGGACTAATCATATGGCATGCATAGTACAGCATTTGTTCCTTTCCCTGTACCTGCAATTAGTCCCTGTTTCATTAAATGTGTATACAGACATTACAAGGTAAAAAAAAAAAAAAAAAAAGCTTGGAAGGAAGTAGCAGAGATCGCTTGTGCTGCTAATCTGCTAATAGCTAATATGAAACCTGGAATATACCATGTAAATCAAACAACGTTCTCACTGATTAGTGTGTTATTTAATACGTATTTAAATAGCTAGAAGAGGATATATAGCTACATAGGTATATGATGGTGCCCCTGCTGAGTGTATATTGCTAGTAAAGTTAGCATGCGCAGCTAATCTGTTAATAAAGCTAATACGAAGCCTGGGACGTAACATGCATAAAATAAAAAAACGGCTCATTTTCACACTTTTTTTTTCCTGTAGTAAAATATTAGAATACACAACTGTATTGTAAATAAAAGTAAATTGTATACAGTAGTAAATCGTGTGCTGTAGGCCACATTTTGGTTGTGACCGTTTCTCATGAGAACTAAAAACATGCCCACAGTAAAAATAAATAAATAAATAAACAAACATGTGACATAAGCGACTTGTCTCTCGCTAGAACGAACGCAGGGTTGCTTTAAGGAGCGAAAACACAGCATGACCCATATTTCCTAAAGCAGACTGTACTGTGCAAATCCACAGAACATTTCATAACCACAAAATCTCTCACAAGATGGTTAGGCATCCGACTATTGATTCGGCATAAAAAAGTTATTAGGTCCTGTGAGAGCTCTGAGCTGACATTTTAAAGCAGCAGACATTGGGCATGATACATGGAACATATGGTGATATATTTCTTATCTCCACGGGAAATTGAACAAGCACACATAAAATGCTCAACACAAGAAAGTATTGGAAAAGTATTTATCACATTCACGATCTCTAAGCAGCATCACACTCAAGTTATAGCACATCCTGAGCTCTCTATGCCCTCTCTAAGGCTGGAAAGTTGATTTCAAACTTTAATTTAATTAAATCCGGTGTTGTTTATCCAACAGGGCAAGTATGGCAGTCACACGCTAAAAAATTAAACGCATATAAATAAGACAACCAGTATGGCATAACATGCAGAGGGTAGAATAGGGCTGCATGGCACCTACATGAACCCTTCATGACAAGTGGCATAAACTTCCACAAGTTAGAAAACATTTATAAAGAACATTAAGTTTAGTTTTGAAGTGTAATAGAAAGAACAGAAATATGAGTAAGTGAATAAACCTTACATCAACTAAAGCTTTCACTTGAATTAATTTTCATTTCAGTTTGACACCATAATTGAAAAAAAAAAACAATCTTTATGACAGATGATGTCCGCTGGAATAAGCCGTGTAGGTGTTCGTCATGTACTGCAAGGCTTCTGAACACTACCCTGTGCTTGATTTAACTTTTAGAGAGGCGGCTCTCCGAATCCACTTTCCGGACACACAGTCAAGCCATTTCTTGCAAGCAACCAAAATGGCTCTGCAGAGAGCAACTGTGATTAGCATTTGTTAATCAAAATGTCTGCCACCTTATCAATCAGTCCTCCCACACCTTCCTTTAGACGCAAAACACCACTGCCATTATGCAAAGCTGCTTTTCTGTGTGGGGGGGGATAGAGAGAGATGGAGGGAGAGAGGGAGGGAGAGAGGGAGAGATGGAGGGAGAGAGGGAGAGGGAGGAAATGATTGTTCTTCTTGAGCTGCAAATGATCAAGATCAAGACGACGGTCCCGGCACAGTGAAACAGAGCTGCCTGTGTCGGCGAACCCTCCCGAAGAGAGGGAGAAGTGAGCGGGTGAAAAATGCTCTCATCTGCTTTGGCACTGTAACTATTTAACTGTTCGGAAATGAAAGGGCCTTTCTGTCTGTGGACTTGATTGTTTGAGGCGAGGGCAGAGGCAGGGCAGAACAGTTCGGAAGAATGCTCTGGGGCTGGAAGGGACGTGAACACACACACACACACACACACACACACAGAGAGAGAGAGAGAGAGAGAGAGAAAGAGCACACTCTGTCACTTAATCTTACTCTCCTCATGTCCAATACGCTCATCAATCTCGTCTATGCATCTTTTGTGCACTTAGTGTGTGCTTCAGACTTATTCTCTCCCTCACACACACACACACACACACACACACACACACACACACACACACACACACACACACACTATGCTATCTTGATGTCTGAAGAGCAGTGTGTCTCAGACAGGGCACATAGCTAGCAACGATGATTGACAGTAGCTAAAAAAAAAAAGCTTGTCCATATTCTAGTCAGCTGTCACTCAATGAATATTTAGAGACTAGGAGCTGTGTAGGGGTGTGTAGATGTGTGTTTGAGGGGAGAGCAAATATTTCAGGAGATGATAGTACACAGAGATGTTGCGTTATAATTATGCAACTTTTACCCCCGGGTTCTGAGGCCTGCTGATACTTAGCAGGTGTGCAATTTTCAGCGATACAAAGAGGAGGTTTAAAGGGTATGATTGTAAGACAAATGTCAAAATCATCGAAAACGTGTAGCCGAAAATTGGGGAAAGATCAGACGATGTTTTTTACGATCTTCGACTGTTCAGTTTGGCTGCCCAATGCAGCGTCAGATTCTTGCTCTTGGCTGACAGGAGCGGAACCCGATACGGTTTTAGTGCATTCGCCTCAAGGTTTTGGTGTGTTGAGATGCTTTTCAGCTCACCACAGATGTAAAGAGTGGTTATGTGAGTTACCGTCAGCTTAAGCCATTCTCCTCTGACCTCTCTCCTCGATAAGACTTTTCCGCCCGCAGAGCTACCTGGATTTTTTTTTTTGTTGTTGTTGTTTTTCGCACCATTCTCTGTGTAAACTCTAGAGACTGTTTTGCGTAAAAATGCCAAGCGATCAGCAGTTTCTAGAATATTCAAATCAACCCATCTAGCACCAACATCCTTGATGTGGATGTTTGATGTGAACATTAACTGCACCCTGTATCTTCATCACTATGCATTGCTCTGCTGCCACATGACTGGCTTCACTATCAACCTTCCGAATTAATGTGTTTACCAAACTCAAACACACAATATAGAAAATCTCAGTATGATCGTTTGAGCTTGTGTGTGTTATTTACTTTGCCCAACAGGAAGTTCTATATAAATGTCTGCTCCAAACCAGTGAAGTATGATGCAAATGCAGAAGACAGAGGCCTCAGTAAACATCCTAGGTGCGCGATCGCTCAAATCAAATCCACCTTCAAATGTCATCGGCTCAATATGGGCTTATCGCTAAGAATCCAGAGAGGAGTTATCCCAGTATGTGGAAGACAGGAGCTTGTTTTAACCAAACATCATGAATGTCATTCTATTATTTGAAGGAGAAGAGGGGGGGAAAAAAAAACATTTATGGACCACGAAAACAAATGGTAGTGTCTTTGTCATCCTTTGCTTGACTTATTGTCATTTTTTAAATTATATTATGTGTGCAGGGGTTAGATTTGGATTTAGGAGCTCATGCATTACTTCTTTCATGGATACCAACAGTTAAGAAAAAAAAGATTAAATAGGCCTACAGTGAAGTGTCAGATCTAATACTTTACAAATAATGTTAATGATGATGAAAATGAAAGGGTTTTTGTTTTTCGTTTTTTTGCTTATCTGCACCAGTCAGCGCTCAGTCACCTTGAAACACTTTGAGCAGCAAATCCACAGAGAAAATGTCGACCATGTGGGACATTAGACAACCAATTGGTTAAAGAATTTGACTGAAAATGTTTTTTCTCTGCTGTGTTTACTGCGTATTACTGCGCAGTACTTTTACACCCTGAGCTATTCTCCTTTAAAACCCTGAAATGCTTGTTTTCATGTCTTTATTTAGCCTATCATTTCTACACAATTAAACTCTTTATTGTGATTTTTTTTTTTTGAACAGTAAATGGCAAGCAGGGAAAAATCAATATCGCACAAGCCTATTTATTTGTAATGATTTCTTTGGAGTTGATGCTTCACTCTTGTTATACTGGACGTGCAAGTGTAAAAGAAATAAGTAAAGAAAACATTTGCGGCATAATGAATGGAATCACTTTTTCTTTCTTTTTTTTTTTACAAGTGGCATGGATTGAATGGCTTTTTAAAATGGAATTTTAAAAAATGCTTTGGGAACTGTGTTCAGTATGAGTCGACCTTTACGCAAGAATATCTTTAGAAATTGTTCACATTTTCATCGAGACATTTATAAAACTGAAGCCAGCTTGCCATTCATACAAACCAAAGGTGAAAGAGTTAGCTTGTGTTCTCACCTGATTTAACCCGTGGGTGTTAATATATGTCAAGTCCATTTGCACATACAGTTAAACAATGCTGGTGGCAAAGTAAAAAGTCAGGTTCTCCTTCCGCCACTTCATGACCTAGTTACGTGACTTTTCACATCTTTTTTCGAAAACATTTCCTGCAATTCTACCCCATTCTGATTTCTCTGTCTGTTTATCCATCATTCTCTTCACTCTATGAGACATCCTATCCTCCATAATCTGCACAAACTGAGCACTACAGAATTCCACCCAGCCTCTCGAAATGTTCTCGTAATTACGCTGCAGCACACTTTAGGACAATCAATGCTTGATTGGAGTGAAAGATAGATTGTGAGCCTTTGGCTCCTGAACGGCCATTAAAGGCAGTGAATTACACAGCACTGGGCTAAATGATGCCCGCATTTTCATCTGATAACTTTAATCACTCTGTGCGAGACTGATATGCATTTTATTTTGCTGACAAAACATTGCTACACTGAATACCACAAAAAAAACAAAAAAAACAGTCTCAGATAGTACCTGTGGAAGGTTTGACAAACTCGAGTTGATGCTGATTATGAGTTATGAGGGAATTAAGGAAAAGATTTAGTATATTTATCCACACGGAGGGAATCATTTTGTGTGCCCTCAGAACAGAATGTGTAGAAACTTTGTTAGTCAAAGTTTGCGACAGAATTGGGAGCTGGGGTCTAATCTGCACACATGGAGTTCGAATAGGAGAGACAGGAACACGTTCTTGTTGAATACGCGATGACGGGCGCAAGCAATGATGCCAGTGGTCATTATTTTCACCAAGGTCCTTGTGTGCCAGGTGCCGGGTTATCTCTCAGGCTAGCTGCCATCACCGTTTTCACTTAGCCCCGGGCACTGGTTAGCACCATCAGCTCGTGACGCATAAAACCACGCTAAGAGTTATGAGTTCGAATCCCATGACTGCCAGAGAGCCAGTTCCGTTATTCAGTCCTGTATTCTGCGTGCAGTGTTTTGACAATTACATCACATCATCCCCACATTCTGGGGAAAAAAATAAAAAAGCATATAACGTGCTATTCAACACAACACTATATTGCATAGTGCTCATAGTGCTGTTTACTTCAAACAGGTTTAGGTGTGCAAATGCATGAAAGTTATTTTTTAATTCAGGAAAATGTGCTTCATTAGGCATTCCCAATAATAATGAAATCGTCATAATAACTGACGAATTTCCTGTGATAGTTTTGCTCCATTAAAAATCATTGCCTTCGCATTTTTGTTCTTTTCCTCTCATCAAAATCAAATTTGACTCTTTCCATTAACATTAATTCATTCATCCTTAAGGGTGTAATGACACTGTTTGTATCGGTGTCTGTCGTGTGCTCCAAATATTCGCATCGGTATTTGGATTTTAACCCTAAATGAACGTGATGTAAACCAGGATTTTTTTTTTTTTTTTTTTTTTCTTTTAACATTAGAGATACACACAAGACGTGTCCCCTATTTCTTTCCCAAATTGGTGGTTTGCCAATTCCCTCCCAGCAGCCACCTCGGGAGGGTGAAGGGTAACACGTGCTTCCTCTGAGACACGTGAAGCCAGCCAGGCGCATCTTTTCGAACTGCTGCTCATGCTGCGTCACAAGGCGGCGTAACACACTTGGAGGAAAAGGTTATCTGCCCTCTTCACACACTCTCAAAGACACATTAAAACTCGGCATGAAAAGGATATTTCAGCCACAGCATTAAAGTTCAAATATCCATGTCTGCCTCATTTATAACATTATACGTAACGTGTTTTGCTAGTGTGCTAAGAAGAGTTTATTCTCTCGATGGTCAGACGTGACACTGCAGGATCCGTAAGTAAGATTTGTACGGAAAGGTCTCTGTGCTGGGTGAGCACGACTTAACTTTAATCAGCACAGTGAATCTTTAATGTCCACGCTTTAGTATGCATAAAAGGTCCGTCCTCGTAAGAATGATTAGGTCCAGTTGTCTAACTCGTGATGGTGATAAGACTCAGTGGGTGCACACTTGAAAGAAATGTGTGTGAAAGTCTACCTGCTGAGGTGTCTTTGTGGTGAGTTCTCAAATATACTTGGCTATTATGGACAAGGGCATTATGGATAATGTGGTATGGCAGACGTAATTAATAGCAGTCGTGCAGTTATAAATGTCCAGTTTATAGGCTATAAGCAATAACTCAGGCCAGTGTATGACAAAACTGTAAATGTTCGCAATCAATATTACGTCTGCTGCTAGAACAGAGCCAAGATTTTCAAACCCAGATTTGGTGTACCTTAGAAATACAGCGGGAGTGGGAATGACTAATTTGTTCATATTTTGGGAATCAGAGCCAACTAAGTTCATTAGAAATAATCATGAGCAAGTACAAACAATAATAATAATAATAATAATAATAATATTAATAATAATAATAATAATACTAATAATAGCAAAGATGTACGGGATTGGTCAAAAGTGTCAGCAGGAGCAGGCATGATTGGTTAGAATTGTATAAATTCGACAAATCAAAATAGCGAATTAAAAGCATGATGAAATAACGTACATCCCGTGCATACGTTACAATTTCATGACCTCGATTTAATACCTGGTGCCTTTCTTAAGTTGTTCGATATTGTTGGAATAACAAAACGTTATATAATAGGGTGTGCTGCATCACGTGCTGCTTTATATGGTGTTGATGGTGGAAGTATTCAAATAAAGCAGATAATGTGATGACTATTCATGCAGCAACATATTGGCAATATTCTAGACTCCTATTAAATGTTTATTTCAATGCTCACCATCTTAAATTTATATCATATCATATTTGACAGCAAAGAAGAAAACATTATTATCCGCCTTCAGTCCGCATTTTCTATCCCTGATCATTTTTTCAGGTATAAATGGAAGTGCTTGTGTTTAAAGGCTTGTATAAGGCGCTTAAACCAACTCTGAAGATGAGGAACTTTAGAGGAATAATAGCATAACTTGTGGACTTTTTGTTAAGCCACTGAGCACAATACAGGCACTTCCATCCATGGCAGGACACTACACACGCTCTCACACACCAAATAACTTTGCTCCACAGCATGCTTTTGGAATAAGATAAACAGATAAACACTTGGAGGAAACCCATATGGATACGAGGAGAACATGTGAAACTCTGTGCATACAGTAACCTGAAATAAGTAAATCTAGGACATCTAGGTTTATTTTAATTTCTCTAAAAATGCCTCACCTTTAGCTCGCGCCACAGCTACTCTACAACTATAAACAGTCAGAATCTGTAAATGATATAAAGACAGCCTGGTTTGCCTGAGCATTCCAGTAAGTCCAGTAAACCTGTGCTTGTCTTGAGGCATCTGGAGTATAGTTTTGATTTATACATAGACTTCAGGACGTTACATCAGCACAGCAAGGTCAGTGTATGCAAACTGACCGAACATTGCTTCTATAGCTATTGCAAGGTGCGATGCCTCATTGTGTAAAACGTCCATTTTCATCGACGCCAGAAGCTTCCAGAGAGCCGATTTGATATGGATGCTGTCATAATCCCTCAATGATATACATTCTGCCACTGAGATTACTTCACTTTTATTTGCCGAGGTGCGTAAATCTGGTCTCTGGGCGGCAAAATGACAGCAGCAGAAAACCCCCCTCAAGGACGATTATTGCACTAATACAATTTTCCTTGTGATTCCTATTAAATCTCTGGCACCTGTCGGCTCATCCTTGATCCTCGACCTGGAATTTACAAATCTCTCGCTCAGCCCGTCTCTCCTCCCTGGCCTCGTCTTCTGCTACATCAAACACATCTGGGCCACAACAGAAAGCAATCAGGGGGGAAAAAAAATTGATGCTTTTCAGGTTTACTTTTACAACCCCCTCTACTTATCTTTTTCTTGGTATGAAACGCTTTCTCACACCCATTTATTACTTGTAACTGTCTGCAATTCTAAATCACACCCCTACTCGAAATTCTTTGCATGATTTACAGACCACTGGCGTACGGTCAATAAATAATTTTCACTTCATGAAATGCTATCACTGGTTTCAACTAGTGTATACTTTCTCCCTTGGGCTTTAGTTATCGATGCTTATTGTCACTACAATAGACGGTAGATTGTTTGCGAGATCTTTCTATCAATTCTTCTGAACAGAAACAGAGTGATTTAAGGGGGGGCACTTTGGAAGCTCAATTTAGAGTCATTCAACGAGCAGAAACTGGGCAGAACAGCAGCAGGTAGTACATAAATAGCCTCCTCCTTCCGTTTTAGTGAAAGCTGACCTCATATTTTTGGCTGAGTTCCAAGCATTAAGCACACCTCATTGTTTACGAGTGTGGCTCGAGTTCAGATTTATTAAGTGTCTTGGGTTTCTGTGGGATCACGATGTGTAATGACAGTTTTGCACCAAATTTATTCCGAGTCGTGCAATGAAAGCGGTTTGATAATGTTGCTAGAGATAATTCCGCTTGATGGTAAACAGCTAAGACATCTGACAGTTTGTCAAGCCAAGTTAGAAATTCTGCTAACACATTCATCCAGTTAAAGACCTCCCTGGTCTTAAATCATTAAAATAGTTTAAGTCCTTAAAGTAGATCTTTGAAATTTAAGGTCTTAAATGTGTTGCTTTTTAACCACTAGGTATTAACCTCAGCTTACCATTTAAGTCCGATTTAGAAATCTTTGAGATCTTAACTTTTCGCGGTTTCACCTTTTACATTTTCTCCATTTCGATGTGTCTATTACGTTTTTTCAACGCACTTACGTACTTAGCACTGGGTCACGTACTTAACATGGATCACGCTGTTTTTTTCACCACTTGTTGGAAGAGGAGATGAGAAGAAAGTGCAGAAGTGCAAGTTCGGTTGGAATGGAATGCCATTTTCTTGTTTTTCACTTTCACCGGACTTCTAGGTTGAGATGTGTGTGCAAAAGAGAAACATATTTCACTTCAGGAAAGGCTCCAGTTTTCAGAGATACGCTATACGGCCAAAAGTATATGGACACCTGACCATCACACCCATATGTGGCTCTTCCCCAAACTGTTCTTCCACAAAGTTCAAAGGCCCAAACCTGCTCCAGCATGACGATGCCCCTGTGCACAAAGCGAGCTCCATGAAGACATGGTGTGTGAAGGTTGGAGTGGAAGAACTCGAGTGTCCTGCACAGAGCCCTGACCTCAACCCCACTGAACACCTTTGGGATGAGCTGGAACACCGACTGCACCCCAGACCTCCTCGACATCCCAACATCAGCGCCTGACCTCACTAATGCTCTTTAAAAGGTATTAAATACTCTGCAGGAACCCTGATTAATATTCATTATACCCCATTAGAACCCAGGTGTCTCAGCTAACATCGTAATACTTCGTTTCATTTTAGTCTGTTTGCTTTAACAGGACCCACGCACTACTTGGAGTTTCTCAGTGCTGTTCTGAGATTTCTGTTCCTCGGTGTAAGCTATGGACAGAAGGCAACCTGTTTACGCCTAGCACAATTATAACAAGACTAAAAATGGGAACAGAACATTTGAGCTCATTGAAGTGTTCAGGCTGATGCAGTTAATTTAAACCATCTGCAGTTGCTGGTCTGTGGAACTCCCGAGCTTTTGCACCACCTTTTCAGACAGACAGTGTAACTCATGATAAGACAGAAAGTATGAGAGGAATTTGGCTTTAGCATGGACCCAGCTTCAGACTCTGTATTGCTTTCTAAGCAGTGGTTGCAGTTCCATCTGTGTGCCATTCAGAATGGGATACACTTTGCTTGAACTCAATTTGGCAGAGGAAAGGCGCTGGAGGTTTTTTCCACCAGTGGGATCTTTAGAGAACGGGCTCCGAAAATGTCTCCAAGAGAATCGGCTTCTGTTTGTGTGAACCTGCTGCCTCCCTGTAGAATTCAGCTCAAGCCTGGCGTGCACACAATAGATAGCTTGACCTTAGAGCCCATTGAAATGCTTAATCTTGAGACACAGGGGTTGAGTGGATGCATCACAGATTTTGCATAAAGGTCAAATAGCTAGTTAATCCACTGCTGAGTTCCAGCGATGGTCTTAAAATCACACTTCTCTGAATCCATATGCTTTGTGTTGGGCCTATGTTCTCCTGAAATGTCCTAGACTACCTCAGTTTTTGTAATCATAGTTAACCTTCTCCAGCTAGAGCCGACAAATCCCACGGTTTTTCTCTAAATACATGCAAGGGTGACTTCATTATATCTACATACAAGCGCATCACTTCGAGGTGTCTGTTTGGAAAAAGAAAACAAAGGGATTTTGCTTCTTTTACTGGAGATATTTGTTTAAAAAAAAAAAAACAACTAACACAAAAAAAAACAAAACCAGATGCAACTCAGATGTAAGATATTTTTGTAAAATTAATTTAAATTAAATTTGGTGTTCGAGAGATTTATATACCTGTCCCTTACTTTTACAAACACTGACACTGACACAATACTATATCATAGAAATGCAAAAAAATAGTTTTGAAGATATTATCGTTTTCTTTTTATACTTTATCAGTTCTGGGAAAACAATCAAAAATTTGTGATGATTCATATTTGTGCAAATGTTCATTATCATCCGATTACATGCTCTCTAGAACTGCATATATGTCCCGCCCCCCCCAGAGGCGTGTCTTGCTCTACAATAGCTGCTCGTTAGAAAATGGTTCATGGGTGTGTTTTTAGCTGTGTCTCTTCCCAGACGCTATTCTCTTCTGGTTGAGAAAAAACAAATGGTTGGAGTTTATTCATTTTGGGGAGGGAGGAGTTTGTTATGTTTGGGGAGGTGGTGGTTATGTGACAGACACATTTCGGAGGTGTTTCACCAACTTGGGGTTCTTCAATGTTGGAACATATCCATCAGTAAGAGCCAATTAAATTGTTTGCTGTTCTCCATATTTAGCTAACTCGCTAAGCTACTGTGTGTGTGTGTGTGTGTGGGTGGGGGTTCTGTCTCTCGAACGCTATTGGCTGTTGTGTAAGTCAGTCAAGCAGACACAATGTCACTATGACTTCCTGTTTCAGAAGGACATATGTAAATATACAGAATCTAATCACAGCTAAGAAGCCATTTGATTTGCCATTTGATGTCACAGGTTTGGGTGTGGTTTTCTTTCTCTTTTGAGCCGTTTTTTTTTTTTTCTTTTGCATGCTATGGAAACTATTAAATACCACTACATGCTAGTTATTTTGGAAGTGAAATACACACTATGAAGTTGAAATGTAGCCTCTTACTGAATGCGTTTCCTTTAACTCTGTGACTCTAGCTCACACCAGCGCTGGATTTTAAACCAGCTAGAGTTCTGAGCTCTCCTAAAAAGCAGTCAAGCTGTCATTTATCCTTCTGCTGTGTTAACTAAAGCCGGTGGGTAATGTTGTCAAGTGTGCGCTAGTCAAGACAAGACTCAGTAACTGCTCTCCGATGCTATCGTAGCAGCGATGCTTCACCAATGGCTACAGCCGCTAATTTCAGTAGGCTGTGATGTTTTCCGAAAACTTGTACTTGGCTCACAGAAAGGAATATTCAGGGCTGTTTCTGGGCTCGTGGGAAAAAAACGATGAACATATTGACAAACGAGAGCAAACAATGACCCTTGACACCTATGTCGGAAGGACCCTAAAGGCTGAGCCTCATTTAGGTACATGCACTAGACTGGTATGTTAGTGTCAAACAAGGCAAACTCTTTTTTTTTTTGCTGTCTCTCTGGTGGCCTCATTAGTTGTGTCTTGACTGACTCTGTGGTGCTGTGGCTCCAGATCCATGCCTGGACTGATGCTGACAGTTGGAACATCGTTTCAGGGCCATGGAGCTCAAAAACACTCCGACTCCATCAAGTCTGCCTTCACCCGCTGGCATGTCTGGAAAGTGCCAAGAAAAATCATTCTGTGCTCAACAGGGAGGTGAAAAGTGTCACAGTTAGTCTCATCAAGTACACACTACTCTGTGTTTTCCATATGTCTGACCTCTTATCCACCGTTATTGGTTTATCTCAGGAAATATAGAGGTGAGGCAAGTGCAAGCTTAGGCAAATCACCTGGGACTCCGTGATAAAACAACACTACGTCTGTAACATATCCTCAGTAATTGCTTCCATTCACACTCTTGAAACTTCAATTAAGCCTTAGCCATATTGCACTCATGTCGGAAACTGGTCTGTGTATTGATCTGAAAAGTATTTGTGAGCCGTTTTATTTTTTTATTTTTTTATTTTTTTTATCTTGGCCCACAATACGCACCAATGTCTCATCATAATGAATCTTAACACACACTTTAATGTGTAGTTGTCCCTCGGGGCGGGGGGAAAAAAAACAAAAAACCCCCAAAAACACTGACTTTAGCACAAACTTAAACCACAGCCTTATACGAGGGAAACGAGAGATGAAGATCTACCACTGAAAGCTTTTCAGGCCATCAGTGTATACAGACGTCAATGTGAAAAGCACAATTTATTTACACGACGTTAATTGCGGTGTCCATTAGGCTAACAGACGCGGTTAACATTATAGGATTCGACGCAACTGAGGGGGGAAAAAAAACACGCTAATTCTGCTTCAAGAAAAGGGAGCAGATATCACTGGTTAGTGAGTTATTTCTCTTTGTATATTGACACTGATTTATTTCGATAAAGACAAGATCAGATCAAATATTCAGATCCTTTCATTTTCATCGTCTCCACCCTGACACTGTGACAAGTTACCATATTCAAAACAGATCATTAGCATTCAGAGCAAATTTGGCCAGTTTTCCAGTTATATCCATCACTGAGTCTACAACAATTCTACCACAGCGAAAAGAACTGAAAATGAACTGGTTAATGAACTGGAACATTGGTTATACCATGAATTAATACAAGTGTTAGTTACCTGGTTAGAGTCAACTATGATTTATTAATGCTGATGTTCATTAATTATTTATTTACTCATGGGAACTTGTGTGTTAAATAATGTCAGTTAAGGAAACCTTAATGTAAAGCATTACGAAAAAAGGAAGAAAAAAAAAACTCTAAACCATATAGGAAGTAGATGAAGTGCTGATAAAAATACTCCATCCAAAATAAAACTATAAGAAGATAAACTAAGATTGATACTTTTATATATTATTTCCTTCATATGGGACCATAAGCGTATTAAACATATTCATTAAAATAAGAATGGAATTCACATACAATAATAAATAACTAGAACATATAAAGAGAATAGTATAAGAATCATACATAAAATATACCATAAACAAAATCAAACCAGAAGGTGAGCACTAGAAGAGGTAGAGATGGTGAAGTGTGTCTCCGTGATGTTACGGTGTGCTGTGAAGTTGCGTAACACAAAATTAAGGAGATTTCAAAGGCAGAGAAGGTTTCAGTTACAGGGGGCAACTTTAAGTACCTTTTTAATCTCTCTCTCTCTCTCTCTCACCCCATGTTGTGTTCTCTCAGTTCATATCTCAGGTAACCCGGAGGCTGATTATATAAACACAGAGGTTGTGCTGTTAATAAGGGCCAGACTCCCTCTACTCCAAGCCGCCCACCTTCTTAATTAGGGTAAGAGGTAAGGCCAATTTATTTCACTGTCTTCTTTTGACATGCCTAGGGCCCACCTTGCGTGCGTGCTAAAATAGAGTTGTCTGCCAATGTTTATTAAAACAGGATTCAATGTGTTGAGCTGCAATCCTGTATCCAGGAACACACTCGCCTACACATCATGTAGGAGATCTGTTTCTATCTCGGCTTTGCCTTCTTGTCATGAAGTAAAAAATATCTATGTCTACAAAGACATCTGGGATGTAAACCTACGTTCACACTAACGAGTGACAAGGCAACGTTTACTTACTACACACGTGTGCGGTACGGAACCACGATTTCAGCAACAGCGGCAAGCGACATATATGACCTGTCATTAAATATCTATAGAAAAGTTAAGCTTGGAAGAAAGTAGCAGAGATAACAGAGTAACAGAGATTGTAGCTAATACAGTTAGCTTGCTAGTCTGCTAATGAAGCTAGCACAAGGCCTAGCATGTAGCACCCAGATATAAATCTTAAATATATTTTAAACAGACGTGGTGTGTATGTCATATAGTGGGTGGTAGGATCTATTTATTTCTATCATGGCTGAGACGAAATGTACTTACAGAGATACTGATAGTAGTTTTGACCTTATGAGTACATTTTTATTTGGGTTTTTTTCCCCAACATTTTTCAGTATTTCTTCTTAAGGGCCGAAAGTTTTCCTTTATGTTACTGAAGTTCAGGTTAGTGTTAATTTCAGGTGTATCATGGTATTAATTATCTATGTTAATATTTATATCAATGGAAGGTTCTCAAATGGGTACTAAGACAAATGTGTGTGTGTGTGTGTGTGTGTGTGTGTGTGTGTGTGTGTGTGTGTGTGTGTGAGAGAGAGAGAGAGAGAGAGAGAGAGAGAGAGAGAGAGAGAGAGAGAGAGCATTCCTGGATAGAAATGGGAAGCGCCTGAGCCAATATGCAGAAACAAACAGGCTAATACAGTTATAACACCTCAGAGCAATTGGCTGGTCTAAACCATCCTATTTGGCAGTCATGCAAATTAAATTTAACTTAATTATCATTTCTGAGCACTTCATAGAAGTCTCAGGTCTTTTTAAGACTTACTACGTAGGACTAATTTCAAACCTTCAAACTTTGTCATACGGGTATCAATATTAATGAATTTAAAAAAAAAATCATTTCTGCTGCATTTTAAAAATCAAGGATCATCAGTTCATCGGTTTTCTCTCTCTCTCTCTCTCTCTCTCTCTCTCTCGTGTTTGTATGTATGTATATATGTATATATACATACAAATATATATATATATATAAAATATATACGTACAAATATATATATATATATAAAGCAGCATTAATGAACGTTTTGTTAGGAGTGTTACTTCACAAAGTTCTTATAACTAAAATCTTATTGTGATACTTATTTATACATGATTTATTATTATTATTATTATTATTATTATTACTATTATTATTATTATTACTGCATAGAAGCCATACAAAATTACTGTTCTAAAAATAGTTTCTAGGCTTTATATTTGGGGGAAATATAATTAGTCCCTGCTTGTGCATATTGCTGCATCAACTCTCCTCATTTAAATGTCAGCAAATTCTCAAGGCCTCCTGATGCAATACACCTACACTGAACATTTTTCAACCTCATTTCAGCTGTATTTGGAAATTTTCCCATAACCTCACCTGTCTTATATGCAGCTGAAACACATAATGGGTCGAGCTGAATAACAGATACGCAAAGTATGTGACTGTTTTCTGTGTTTCTGTTCGCTGGAAGAAAATTATTCGAGGCATGCCCCTTATTTTTGCCCTTATTGCACTGCAATGTCATTATGTGAGTAGGTGAAATATTTGCCAGGAATTCAAGACCATTATATAGTGGCTTGAACTCTAAATAAACCTACCAGACACTACATGTTTCAAATTCCAAAATACTGGTATTCAGGTTTTTTTTTTTTTTGTACCTATAAAGTTCTGGGACAAAAAAACTATAATAAAAATGAGTGTGACCTTTGGAACTATTATACCACTATAATGAGCAATAGACTGAAGCATTTGCAATTAAAGCTATTTGTATTTCATTTCATACAATGAAACTATAGAAATAGCTTCAGTCTGAGCAAGCAAAAAAAAAAAAAAAAAGGCAAATATAAACATTGGAAACGATAGGAATCTTAGAAAATTAGAAGAGTGTCTCTCATTTACGTTTTATGGCAATGTTCACAAAAACAATATCAGTTTTATTATTGTTGACTAGCATATATTAGTAATGACACTGTTTATATATCGCTTCTTTCGTGTACATACAATGTGCTTCATGTTTCATGTGCAAAGAGCAAATCGACTCCTGATACATCCTTAATAAAAACGACTTTAAAAAGGAAAAGGAAAGGAAAAGGAGAAAAAAAAGGAAAGAGTCATTAACGACTATTTTTAGGAACGTTAAAACAACAGGGAACTTCTTCACAGCAACACAGTTAGAATATACACAGTTATCTCTAACTCTTATAACTTTATCATTCTGTGCTGTTGAATCGCTGTTAAAGGTTTTCTACACTTTATCGGTGTCAGTTCCTGTTCACAGCATTTTTAAAACCCAAGTAGCACTGACACACCTGATATATACTGAGTGGGTATGGAAAGGAGCCTCCTTCCTATTTGAATTGCAACCTTACTAAGGTTTACAAAAGGGCTACGTCTAATAACATGGACTGGCATGCATCTTAGGGCAACTCAGATGTTGAGAGGGACTTGTACAGGTTTCTGTCTCACTAGTCACCCAGCAAGCATCTGCTTCTCAAGTTTCTTACACTGGGATAAACCATTTTCAAACCTGTCAAGGGTTACACAATCATGGACTTAAATGTCATGGTGGACAACTCTTTTTGGTTAGCCTTTCTTTTCCTGGGAAAATCGAGTGCCTTATGGCTTCCTCATCCCACATGGTTTATAATTCTTCCGCACTAGTAGGCCAAGCAGTAGGAAATGGGAGTGATGGAGATGCATCTAGATTTTTACAGTCCAAACTTAGGTTTATGGGAGGAAGTCATTACAGAGCTCAGTCAGCTCACATTACACAGTGTTGTACAGAGCTGAGGATGTTTATGGACCTCATCGTTGCTCACTTTGGTTGAATCTATTTGGCGTGAGTGACAGAGAAGGTGATCTCCACAATTTTTCCTTCCAACTTAAAGGTTCGTTATCAACTACACCGCTCAGGGAACTTGCTACCTGAATTTCAACATGGGTTCAAGAAGGAACGCATGTATCCAAGCCCCAGCTTCAGACCCCCATGAAATGACTTCTTAGCTGTGATTCGATTCCATACACTGACAGATTTCCTTCTGAAACAGGAAGACAGAGTGATGTTACGCTGCACTGCTTGACTGACTGTCACTACAGCAAAGAGCGCTCGAGTTACGCCACACCTCTGCCCAATCTAAACAAACCTGACAGTAGCTTACCGAGCTAGCTAAATACAGAGAACAGTGAAGAGATTAATAAGAGGCTTTTACTGACTCTTACTGATGGAGAGGGTTCTTCTGATGGTGTACACAGATAGGATTCTCACTAAGTCTCAGGAATCGACATGTTCCAGCACTGAGGAGGCCCAAATTGGTAAAACACCTCCAAAAAAGCGCCTGTCACATAACTGCCACCTCATACAAACTCTTTCCTCTTTAAAACAAATCATCTGCAAGCATTTTTGCTCTCAACCAAGAGATGGCTGCGGGCAGACACACAGACAATAACACAGAGGATCCATGTTTACTGCTTACGAGCTGCTACTGTGGAGGCGGCGAGACAAGTACGTTATTCGAAAGCACTCAATTGGATGATTGCAAAGTTTTGACTAGAAATGACTGATCAAATATTTGATAGTTTTCCTGGAAGTGATAATCAATAATTAAAATAAGAAAACTACTTTTTTGTTAGACAAAGTATCATATCAATGGTCATAACACTATGGAACAGTTACAAAAGGCTCTGAAACACCATTTTGACTTCAGGGGCATTTCAGTTGCAAAGACATGGGGCAGAGCCACCAGAAGGAAAGGCCAGCCAAACCTAATATAAACAAGAAGACTTTTCTTCATCCCTTGATATGCTTCTGGGTCCAGTTCATTTCCATCTCTTGCCAAGAGGACACTGTGCTTTAGAAAGCTCATTGTTCCCTCTATTTCAGCCCTATATACTGAAAATGTGGCACACCAGGAATTCATTCACCCTATCGTAGGGAGATCACAAGTTTGAATCCCATTGATGCCACAGCCATCCATGGCCAGTAGCCAAGTGTGCAAGATTGCTCTTGTTCTCTGGGTAGGAGGGGCATACACTCTCTCTCCTGTCAATCGCAGTCAGACTAGCCAATCGTGGGTGTCTGTGAGCTCATGTATGAGGAAGAGGGCAGATAGCACCTTCTTCTATGACACAGCTGGCTGGTGTCACGTGTCTCAGAGGAAGCATGTGTTCGCCTCTACCCTCCCCAGTTGGTCGTTGGTGTATGATAAGTGGAAGGGAATTGGCAGGTGACCAAATTGGTGAGAAAATGAGGGGGGAAAAAATGGTAAAGAATTGGCATTTACTCATGGATTGTCCCAGAAGCATAAATATACATTCATGAGAAACATAGCCTGTTCCAAACATTCCCTGACCTACAGCATTAAATAATGAATGAAAATCCAGTAATGTGGCTAGAATTTTCAGATTCCGTGCCATTCCCCAGTAGTGTCCTGGCTTGTTGTGCTCCACTACACATAATGTTTGTTTTTTTTCTTCCCCTACAGCCATCGCCAGCAAAGCTCAAAACTTCAGAGGCTTCTAGCTTCCTCTCTAGAGTCTGCTCAGGCTCAAATCATTGAAAGTGATTACCCTCAGCTGTCATATTGATTTTTAAGATTTATTAGAGGTAGGCTCCCTCACAGATGTCCCTGGCCTCTCTGTTCGCCTGTAACCAGTCATTTGTTAAAAGCTCCTTCTTTGACAGGCCTTGTCCAACTCCACCAGCCTTTCTGTAGCTTGTGTTTGCTTCTCCCAGCCTCTGACCTTCACAGTCGGAGCATAGTACCTTGACATAAGCAGGTAGAGATCAAAAGCATGGCTGGGCAAAGAGATTCCAAGTCATCCCAAGCCAAGGTATCAAGAAGACTGATGCAAAAAAAAAAAAACCAAAAAAAAAAAAGATCTCCTCTGGCAGGCAAAAACTGGGGCCACGGAGACTTGTCAGCTGTAAATGCTGAAATTTCAGCTACAGCTCACTTCCAGCTTGCCTGCCAGTACTTGGCAGATCTGGGAAGGAGGCAGGATCAGACGAGAACTTCTACAAAGATCAGCATGGCCATTGAGGGAGGTCAGCGTTGGGACGCCTGCTGTTTGGCTGCTGACAGCTTCACTTCAGCCAGCACAGACGATGCAGCTGGCACGGCACAGGGCTCTACACACAGGTCTGGCCTTTGTTGTCTGCAGGGGGTCAGATATGAGTTGACAGCTTCCATTACCAGGATTAGCGTTGATCCAGTGACAGTCACAGTGCAGCAGTGGAGATTACATGCTGTCTGTTTTATGGACGTCGAGAGGAATTACTGACAATGCCATGTGCCCTTGATCAGAAAATGGCTGTCTTGGCATTTTGGTTAAGGCTAACCATCACCATCACACTGAAACATGTAAATGTATTTCAATTAGTTCTATTGAAAGGTTCTCTTAGATTCAGGCTATTCACGTGAATGCAGATTCTTCTCCTGGCTGCCACTACACCATTATACGCTAATTCTATATAATTATCAGTGCTTGTTAGTCATTTATTTGACAAAACATCAATCTTACAGCGGGTTACATGGTTGAGTAGCATCGTACTGTCATATCCGCACTCTTTTTCAAGGACGATTTTAGAGTTTATCCTTTACGGGAGCTCAGCAAACAATGAGTGAATAGAAAGACTTCGGCAGCTGAATACAAACGAGTACACTTACTTTTGTATGTACATATTTTGTGTTGTATATCTCTTTGTTTCTTTGTATCAGGAAATCTAAAAAGTTACCCGGTTTGAACCGGCTAGCATTAACTCAGCCGACTACAGACTACTAACAAGCTTCCTCTTAGAATTTTGGCCATTTTGTCTTGACTCTCTCTCTCTCTCTCTCTCTCTCTCTCTCTCTCTCTCTCTCTCTCTGTGTCTGTCTCACACACTCACATGGTGTTTGGTTGGACTCTTTATTTTTGCTTTCTCTCTCTGAATTTGTGGCATCTGTCTTATTTCACTTTCTCTCTCCTGTGCTCTGTATTTACACTATCGCAAAAAAGGAGCAAACAGATATTTGACATTTTTTTAAAGGAAAAAGGATTGACAGGGATGACTCAGACTTTTTCAAAATCCTTTTGAAAAGTATTTTTGTACAGTATGTGGTGTATCTGTGGCGGCTGTATCCGCCTTCACGCATACTGAGGACATTTGCGACTGAACGGCTACATGGAAGGCAAGTGACAGGATGGAAATAAAAGAGTGAAACGAGTCAGTTGTGTGCTGTGATCTAATCGGTGTGAACAGCATCAGACGACTGCATGTTTCTCTTTGGGCTAGCTGCTCATTTTCTCACCTGGCCAAATGTAAATATTTGACTAAGTAGCGATAAAGTTAGCCAAGTCTTGTGCAGGATAGGCTATGGCCTGTTGTAATGCTATAATGTTAGAAAAGACCACAACATTATCAGCATGTGCTTGCTCTAATATTTTAACTTTTCTATAGTAGCAGCTCATTCACAGGGATGTTGGTTGTATGGCAAGGAATAGAGGAATAACACGCGTTGGACTGTGAAGTTATATGAGAATAATATACCATCACAGATGCGCTCTCTCTCTCTCTCTCTCTCTCTCTCTCTCTCTCTCTCTCCTGAAGACTTTCCAGTGCTGGGAAACTTTGCAAGGTATTGTGTTACAAAGTGCTGACGCTGAAGACTCCTTCCATAAAAGTTCAAACAAAAAACATCACCACGTCAACAAATATACCTTTTATTTTGTTAAACAACACTTTAAAAAATGAATTCATTAATATAAACCTACAGCCGGAATTACTGTCCGAGTCATGTTCTGTTCTGACCAATCAGATTCAAGTTTTCAGCCTCGCAGTGTATAATTTCATAATAACGTCCCATCGTTTGTTATTTCTTATTTATTCTTTATCTTTAGAGAATATCTATCCATATGGTTAGCCATCCGTTAACTGAAGCTCATATGAACACAAATGAACATAACACGCACCCACCATGTTAGGACAAGGATTTTGCCGAAGGGAGAACTTCTCATTTTATTCTGCACAACCAAATTCATGTAAAGAAGAACGTCCACGAGCAGCGATCACTCGGCAGCAAGCATGATCAAAGCTTCTGGAAAGTCTTGCACTAGACAGTTCAATTTAACCGAGCAACTGCAAAACAAAGGAGAGGAGTCTGGGGACAGTTTGCAGATTGTTTTCCGCTGCACCACTGGTTTTGTCAGCTTATAAAAACAGATTACACTTTTAAAGGAATGCAATTAGAGGAAGCGAGTACGAGAAAGTGAGGCAAGGTGAGAAAAATAACACGTTCTGCAGTTTCGAAAATGTGCTCTTCTTCATTACGCTCTGTATCTCTGACCTCCTTCTACCTCCAGTTACTTCTTTCAGCCTGACTGAATTAAATAGCAGATGATCTCTCACATCTGGTCAAAGGCTTTCTCGTTCAGTATTAATCACGGCCGCGGTGGGCAGGGAACGGTAGCTGGTAGATTTTAAAGTTAATCTTTATAGGTAAAATGCCAGGCTGTCATGGCGGACGCTGTACTTGTGGCAGACAGATTTGTCACAGTAGCGGGCGGCCCAGCCGGTGACACGCTGATGTATTGTGAGAGCGAAGGCTGCTGGCATCCCTCTCCTCTCTCTATCTCTGGCATCTTTATTAGTATGCTTTCTCATGTCACCATCCTTTCATCTGTGGGCTGCAGGTGACATTTCCTCCCGTGTTGTTGAAGTTTTGAGGGATGCCCCTAATCCTTTGTTTTGCCACGTCAGGGCACAAAGCCAGTTGCGCTAAGAAGCCTTGTTCTGATGTTTGCTAAATGTGAAAATGTCAAAAGTCATCTATAGGGAGAAATGGGGGGAAAAAAAAGGGAAAACAGTTCTGAAGGAACCTCTTCAGAGCTTTCCAACAGTCTGCATCACACAAATGTGGCGGAGAACGTCTATTTCTGGAAAATGAGTGCTGTTATAATTGTAATAATATGAGCTTGTTCAGTTTTTCCTCTTCGGGTAATTAATTCTCGTTCTCTCCCACAGAGTCACTTGTCACCCAGTCACTGGGGCTCGATCAGTTCCACACCCAGAGCGAGGACTCTGCTGGGTCAACAAAGCTAACTGCTGCTCTACACAAAGTTGTATTTTTCTTGTCTGATTGCAGGCTGAAAAAGAGAACGGCATTACTTCATTACGGCTTGAAATTAAATTCCCACTCTCTTACCTTGAGCATCTATTTACACAGACTGTAGATAAATGTTGTTGTGGACGAATTCCGTGTAATGTTTATTACTCCAGCATTGCATTTGGCGAGGAATGTATTCATCAGTAGTCTCCATGGTGCTTATAGACCTGATACATCAATCATATCACGGAGGCAGTTCTTGTGAAATGTTCAGTGTTATAGGAAAAGGCTACAATGAAGAAGCAAGGTCAGAATAATGATACATTTACATTAGATTAGGTTTATCCAATGGGTTCCATGCTCACGTCCATTTTGTCAAGCGATACACGCTGCGTGTCCTTCAACAGAACGACTTGCACACAATATTATCCACCATTTGAAACAATCAAAGTGATTTAGAAGCACAAAGGCTGTTCCTGTTTGAAAATAAATCTGTGCTCCGGCTTTCTTGCAAATACAACAGCCTCTAAATGCCGCTCGTGTTGAATGTAGTGGTGAAGAAACACCTCGTCTGATAAATGAGCTGGGCACCGGGCCGACATCAGTAGCAGACCCCGTCCCTGAACCAGAACCGTCACGTACATATCAGTGGCTCTTTGTGCCTCACTTCTTTGATGTGATGAATCACAGAGGGATGAGGGGTGCCTCGCGGAAATTTCTGGTAATGCGTTTGGCTTTCTGAGGAGTGCTCGGAGTCCCCACCAGGCTAAGGCAACTGTAAAAATAGATTATGTCGCTGCCACGGGTCTAATGGATCAGAAAACAAATAAAGTGACGGGGTGAATAAAAATGACTGAAAACAGAGGACGGCTCCTTTAATGAACCCACCAGTTCCTGTCTCATTGCCTTTTATAAGATTGGTTTATGGCATCGCACATTCTCAGAGGAAAGCCCTACGGTCCATGCAAAGCTGGTTTTATTTTCTGAAGGAAAATATTACAGTGACACAATGGTCAGGGTAGGACTATAAAAAAAAATGAAGAGCTTTGTATGGTCTGCGGTGGCTGATAAATAGCCACACTACTTTAAAGACCAGCTATGAGCTTTAGCTGTTGAGGAAAACCTCATGAAGTCCTCATTCACAACTCATACATTTTAAATTCCAATGAAATACTAATTATCTCTCTTGATCAGCCAACAATTTATTTTTTTTTTTTAAATGTTGCTCTTTGACAGGTATAAGCCAATGTTCCGTTGATTTCTTCGCCTTTCTAGATGTTGCGAGATCGTGATGCAGCATGCTCACCATGCTAGAGTTATTATTGCACCTAGTGGTCAAAAATGGGAAGCGCTGATAAATAGAGGCCCATCGGGGCACGAATCACGCTGCCCCACGCTCGCTCTTTGAACATTTTCAGTGGAGGAGGAGCAGTGAACAGGACAGTTAATTACAGAGTTGCCAGGTTCACAGTTTTTATGCTAATCTGAGATAGTTAAAAAATACTCTCGTTTTATAAAATTAGAATTATAGAATTAAATCTAATAAATTTCTGCAAACGAAGATAAAGTGTAAGTGTAGACAGTGTGTGTATGACGTACAGAAGCATTTCTACTGTAAGATATATTGAAAGATTGGGAGACGGGAAAGGCGAATTATGGAGTGGACATTGTCCTTACACCAGAAATGCGTGCGCACCACGGTGACCTTGTTTCCCACATAAAGGCTGAGAAAAAGAAGAAAAATGTGTCTCCCTTTTCCAACACTTGTTTTTTAGGGGGCTAGTTTCAAGTCTTTTGTGTGGATTTTGAGATGTAGTTGGGCTGGAAATTTTGCTGAAATCTGGCAACCCTGGTTAATGATATTAGCTCCTCGGGAAACACACTTGCTGTATGGAACACATTTGAACAAATGTACAAATCTAAAACTGTTCAAAACAAACTGCTAGGCTGTACGCTGGATGATTTTATGTTGTGGCGTCTCAGCTGCTTATTACAGGGTTACTCTAAAAATGCACTAGATAGTAGCCTATAGCGTAAGTCAAATGTGATAGCGTCTTGACTTCATTTTCATTTTTGAGGCCATGTCTTTTTAATGTCGTTCTGCCTCACGAGAAATATACGGCCATGTGCCGCTGTTGTGTCTCAGAGGCCTGTCAGTCATGTTTCCTGTTAATTAAATTTTAAAAAACTCCTCCTAAAATCACTCATTACAATTACAAAAAATACTAGTAGACGCTTCCTCTGTGCTCAATGTTCCTAGCTACTTTCATTTTCCACGATTTAAAGCCTTTGCATTAATTAAGTTGGAGCTTAATTATTATTTATTGTATGCAAAGTTCAAAATCTTTCAAGACACCAACAGTCTCACTAAGATCAGTGCTGTGTTTGCTCTTGGTAACAAACTCCTGTCTCTCCTAATGATGTCAGGGACCCGTCAATATTCCCCTCGGATGACTCCAGCTGTGGAAACAGATAAATGATGGCAGATGCCTTGCAGCAACATCTCTTTTAGGTGTCAGCCTTTTCCTAATGGAGGTACAGTGAGTGCAGCTTTCAGCTATGCCTCCACTGGGCTCTGGCACTAAAAAAAAAAAACCTCCAAAGCATTTTTTAATCTGTGGTTCGAATTATTCATTCCAGCCACTTGAAGCATTTAGTAATCAGTTAAGCGTTAGGCAGTCACTCATTCGTAGTAGTTTCCTAATATCGGAATTTACCGTTGTCTCCTTCTACTCTGCTTAAAAAGAGCTTATGGAAACACATTTTATTATCAGAGCATTACAAGTCTAAAAATCATTTAAAAAAAAAAAAAAAAAAACAGGGTTAATGTTAATAACAGTAAAAAATATTCACCTGAGGATGGTTAAAGGTTTTTTTTTTTTCCTCAAATAGAAGACTCTATTGTCGATGTCTATGTAGAACCTTAAAATGTTCTTCCATAAGGACAAATTGAATAACGTTTTTAGCATCCAAAATGTTTGTTTAGCATCCAAAACAGCTTCTCTAACAAATTGCTAAAATAAAAAAAAAAAAAAGAAGGATGGAAGGAAAAAAGAAAACAAAACAGGAGACTGAAGAATGGTGATTTTAAGCAGTTTGTAAAGTTACTCTTAGACCAACGGCTTTCTTTCTGGCTCACTTAGAAAAATCAAACCTAATTTGCATAAACAATAAACGATAAAAAAAAAA
>CM040989.1:1667499-1680394 GCA_022985145.1 Pangasius djambal
TCATCTTTGGGCAATCCTCCAGGAGGCTTGGAGTAATATATCAAGTCAATGTTTGAATAAACTGACTGCTCGGATGCCTAGTGTTGTCCCTTATTATCAATGCAAAATGGTCACTAACTAAAGAGGATTTATGCTGATATTGCCCAAAAACCCTATTTTGTTCAGGCGTTTCCAAACTTTTGGAGGGCAGTGTAGGTAACATGAGTTTAAAGCTACGGTGTTAAAATGCGGGGAAAAACATGAGTCAGAAGACCAAACATTCTCAAATACAATGTAGTAATAATTCACAGTCGGCAATGTTGGCCCGGAATTGACAGGAAATTTGAATGCAAATGTAATACGCCAGCTTAGATACATCAAATGTACATCACGGCAACTTCGGCATGAAAGAAGTCTGACTACAAGTAGACAGATGCCTGAATAGGAGAGAGAGAAAGTAAGAGTGTGAAGGAGTAAACAAACCAAACAGGATTGAAAGAAACTGATGGATTCAGCAATGGATTCAGGAGTTTTAGTTTCGAAGGATTTATTTATTCTCTAGTTTAGTAGGAACCCAGTTATGATTTAGTTTAGCTGGAGAACTCATAATAGGGACTGTTTCTCTGTATGTTTGCATATAATAAAAACATGGAATACACGGATGGAATAATAAGATGTACGTCTGAACTAGCCATTTGTTCCTTACACTCTATTTTAGCTAGCTAGCTAGAGATAGAGTTAGTAGGCTAGTTTGCAACTAGCAGCTTTGAAAAAGTGCAGAGCCATGTCCAAAGCAGAAAGATGTGGCCATTACAATGGTGTGGAAAATAAAGTTGTTTATATTGTTTAGGGTTAATGACTTACGTCAATAACTACAGAGGGAAAGTTCCTCATATTCAGAGTGGGGTTAAGTACTTGCTTAAGTTGATTTTCTAGGTGGTCCATTCAGATTATTAAAATTACCCGCATGTGTAGTTCACACCTCCAAGGCTGCTGAGAAGAAACATCCAAAATGCGGTTTCTCAATACATTTTAAGCCTGGAGAAAAAAAAACAAGAAACAAAAACAGGGGACCGAAGAAGCAAAGCGCATTTTTTTCCTTTTTTCATTTTTTGCCCTCTTGCAAAGAAAACGTGCCACGAGTTTGAAAGAGCAGCTGACCGATAACTCATCTGCTTGATTAAAAAAACTAAGCGTTGTTCCTAACTCTATCCGTAAAAATATTCGTTCCTTGTCATAAGCAATGTCTCTGTTTAAGTTGCTGTCATCCATTTTGGAGGACTTTAAAGGGACCACGCTATTAATTCATTCATATATATATATATATGCATTTAATATTGGCCTTAAATTCTGTGTGACGTTGTGGTTTCATCAAACTCTCAGACAGTAGCGTTTTGATTTAATACTGATCGTCACGTGAGAAAAACGCGTTGAAGTCCAAATTCAGAATTGCACGTAACTCATACACTCCTCTGTCGTTTTCCTTTAACTCCCAAATATCACAAGTAGCCATTGTCTGCTTGGTAAATAGAGCACATACTGTATTTATATTGCAGATCTGTTTATATATATATATATATATATTTTTTCTTTTTTTATCTATTTAAATTCATTTTCTGGGATGTTTTGCTCTTTAGGCTTATGTAACTGCCCACCCTAGGCATATTAAAGAAAAAAGGGATGTTCATAAAATAATCCTTTTATGTTGTTTACTGTAGATATGATTCAGCATGTGATGGTGTTTTTTTTATGCATATGCCGGCAGTACCTATTTTGTGTGCTGCTTTCAATGTAAAATGGAGGAGTCTGGGATAACTTTTTTTTTTCTTTTTCTTAAAAACGGCCATGGTAAACACGCACTTTCAGACAGCCCTTTGTTCTGTAAACTGCTTACGCACTTCCTCATTAATGTCCTGACCGCATCAGCAAACCTGGTATTAAAGATGAAGGTTAGTGGGTAATTTTAGACAAAGGAGATGAGCAGTTTCATATAAAGACAAAATCCTCCTTTTACCTTGGAGTATAGAGTATTTCCTGTACAGTTGTAGCATCTGTAGCTGGCGTGTAACTTGAACTGAAATGAACCATTAAATATTAATTAAGTGCAGACGGGCTTAATTAATTGCATCAATCAACTTGTTAAGGACCAGGCACGCACGCCTATGTGCTCCGTATTCAACATCGTTTTCTATCTTTGTGCTGCTCAAAGTAATTGCAAATGCCTTATCCAATCTGTGCTGCTGTCTCGCCATATGCCCATTCTGAAGATATGGATTACTTCAAGATTACGGAATATATGGCTGAATTTAGCCAGCATTTTACACAGGAGCAGCATGTACAGAGAATATACAAATAGGATCTAATGATAGTATGATGCATTATTACCAGCTTGGGGTATGTAAGGTAGAACAGTTTCCAGATTCATCAAGCTGAATGCCTACGTGTTGTTTTTATCGTGGACTTCTTTCATTAAATCCCACTAGCCAGCTGAGAATAATCAGGAGTTCAATAAAATGGCACCCTGACTGACATTTTTTGAATAATGTACCATTAAGCTTTCATCTACCAATAATTACTCTTTTACTTAATTAGGTATTTCTACCTGCCTAGTTTGGGGAAAAAGTAAAAACCTGTAAACTCAGATCTGAACTGGCCTCTCAACTTTGTGCCCTTACTTAGTATTGTGTTGTTTTTTTTTTTGTTGTTGTTGTTTTTTTTCCCCCCTTTTCTTTCTCCAGTCTCTAATCCTGTTTAGTGAGAAGTACTGGGATTCATCATCAGCTGTTCCACACATAGTCGAAATCTGCTGTGGAACTTACAGGACTCATTTTTACATTTCTGGTATGTGTAGGTTTTTTTTTTTTATTTTTTTTTTTTTTATACAAAGCTTTGTATTCATTTCAAAACATGGGTGAGTTTGAACGTGTCGCAGAAATTGGGAGAGGTTCCAGTCGTTGACTCACTCCTTCTGTGCCAAAGTGATTTTGGCATTTTGCTCATGTGTAAGGTAAACAGAGACACGGTGTAAAGCTGAGCGCTCGCTGTTTGGATTAAGACCCCTTTGTGAGATAAATCCTCATCTAAATAGAGGGAATGAAGAGACGGCGATCTTAAAATAAAAAAATAAATAAATAAAAAAAGCTAATAGCTGTTCATTAGCCCGCTATTTGGCATGCTCTGAGGTAGGGAAGGAAATAAGTGCACAGCAAGAACCACATCGATCGCAATCAAATAAATTGCCGTCAGCACGCCGCAGCTGATGACTCGATGATGTAGGTCTGTCAGCGCAACACGCTTCAGCGGGACGTTTGGGTTCCAGCTTGGACCCTGAGAACACACACCGACTGAGCGGCTCTATCTATTAAACAAATTTGACGTTTTTAATGGAGGATGGGCCATTTCCATTCTCTCTTTATGGCCCCTTTTATTTCGCCAGGGGGTGGGCTTTTGGGGTGCTTATAAATGGAGGGGAAATTATGAACGTGAAGATAATGGCGCCTGCCGGGCTGTCAGAGAGTAAACAAGCAGGAGGACTTATGTGCTGGAGCCTGATTGCAAATCACAGGGGACTCATGAGGGCCCCGAGAGAGAGAGAGAGAAAGAAACAGAGAGAGAGAGAGAGAGAGAGAGAGGAGACAGACCGGAGAAGCCAAGAGACTGACGAGTGAACTTTACAGCTGCCGTGTTACAAAAGCTGACGCATACAGCTTGCCTGGGGCTCAAGGAAACCTCGACACGTCTGAAATAGCATCACAACTCGGGTACAAAAAAGATGGTTTGTTAGTGTAAGCCTCATTAGTGGAGGTGTGATTTAGCATTCCACCGGGGTGGTGGGGGTTCACTGGTTCTGTGAAAGTGGCACAGAATTCTTTGTGATAATTGGATTTTCATTCTGGGTAGCTAATTTTAAGACCTATCCATATGAAATTTATGTAAATATTTCCACTGGGATATTTATACTCCATTTAGAATTGGTTTACCCAGGTGTTTATCTGGACGATTATTTAATTTATTTATATTAGCTCTGTGCAGCTCATGCTCTATGGCTCAATTTGGCAAAAAAAAAAAAAAAAAAAAAGGTGTCAGAGAAGAACTTGGCTGCCAGACTATAAAATAGCACTTGATCCAGTACCAAGAACTGATAGTAGCCTGATATTTTCTGCCAGCAGCTTCAGAGAGTTATAGGCAAAAATCCTGTATCTGCTGTTGTGAGATGAAGCAGATGTGCACCAACATAGTAAAAGTCTAAATGATCATTTAATGCAGCGTCGAGATATAAAAAAAAAAGAGGCTATGAATTTGTGGGAATGATGTAGGCTAATAAAACAATGCCTATCCTTTCATTATTCATAAAAGAAAATGTGCCCGTGGTTTAAAGGACAAGCTGATTGACCATGCACTCATCTGCTACAGTTGCAGCTCACTTTAATCAATTAATCAATCAATCAAGAAGTGATGTCATGTTTATACAACAAATTTAATATTACCCTTGAATGGCATTCCGTAGCTTTGTTTTCAGTGTTTTTCCATGTATTTACTTTAAAGAAACCATGAATTATTGGTGAAATGTTGTGGTTAGAACAAGCTAAAAAAAAAAAAAGTCTCGAAAACACTGCTAAAGTCAATATCACGGAAGAAAAATCGACATAAGTTCAAGTCAGAAATGTATATACCGTGCATGAGAAACGCCTCGATTTTTAGCGAAGTGCTTCCTGCGTGCAACACGAGCAAAGCACAAATCTGTAGTCATGTCTGAGATCTGAATATCGCGGGCAATTTCTATCACTTTGCATGCTTAACTCAACACTGAATACAAGGAAAGACACTGAACATATAAAACACTGGTACAATGAGAATTATATATGATGCAACCAACACAGGTTAAAATGCTAATTTGTAAAAGTGTGGGTTTTTTTTTGGTGTTTTAGTCTAATCATCATAAAAACGATAACGTCTGATGTCCAGTTGGAGGCTGTTCCATAACCTCGGCACAACCACTCCACAGGCACGGTCACCCTTAGCCTTCAAGCTGAGACTGTGGAACGGCCAACAGTAACTGCTCTGAAGACCTCAGAAAGCTGGGAGCAAGGGCTTTAAAAGCTTTAAGAGCTTTAAAAACAAACAATAAAACTCGCTTCTGAATGGCGCAATGCCACAGCCGTCTGTAGCCAGGAGTCCCAGAGAGCAAAATTGCCAGTGCTGTCTGGGTGGGAGGGGCATACTCTTTCTCCCTTGTCAATCACAGCGACACTAGCCAATCGTGGTTGTCTGTGAGGTCATGTATGCAGAAGAGGGCGGTTAGCTCTTTCCTCTGTTTTGTGTTATTCTGCCCTGTGATGCGAAAGTTTGAAAAGATGCAGTCGGCTGGCTTCACGTGTCTCGAAGGAAGCGCATGTTAGCCTTCACCCTCCCTGGTTGGTAGCCATTATATGACAGAGGAGAGCTGGCTGGTGGGTGGGAGTTGGTAGGTGGAAAAACTGGATGCTGTAAGTACAAACACACCAGAATTGAAGTGATGTGGTCTCGTTTATTAGTGCTGCATTTCCTACCAACTGTAAATCTTGCTGATGTCAAAATATAATCTAAACACGAAGACTTGAAAGGCATCTTTAACTTTTTCCAAGTCCTGAAAAGAGAGAAACGTACTGATTTCAGATGAAGCCACAATAAACCTTTGGGGGGAAAATATTGGTGAAAGCCTGTTTTGTCCAATGAGCGCATCTGTTTGTGATAGGCCTGTGAGCTCCTGATGAAATACACAAGCAAAGCTCTTCAAATATCCGTCTCTGCATTCAGCCTGAGACTCACGACCCCCTCCTTACTCTCATTCTGCATGACCACACAGCGTTCACAGCTTCTCTCCACCTGTTTAGCATACCAATGAAACCTCACCCTCATTCGACCCTCGTGTTGATCTCTCTTTCGGTTAATCTGCTCTTCCGTCTTTCTCCAGTATCTCTGCCACGGATTCCTCATCTCCGTGCGATGACTGCTGTTCATGTGTCCTTTTAATCCATCCATCCATGTGTTTTTGGTCTCTCACATGCTTTTTTTTTTTTTCCTGTTTGAATCTTGTCTCCGCCCCTGTCCTGTCATTGGCGTGTTTCCCTGATTATGCCCGTGTGTTCCGAGGTCATGCCTTCGTTCGCTTTGTCTATTAATAACCTCCTGCAGTTTTGTCTCGTTGTGAAATCTCGTCGATTCTTGTTTTCTTGTTTTTATGCATCGTGTTGTCGGCCTCCTGTCTGGAATATTAATAATGATTCACAGATTTACCCTAATGCTGATGTTACGCATTTGCCTCAGTCGATCCCTCGCTTTATTCACAATTAGGAAATGTGGAAAAAATCCTGCTTTCAAAACGGAAGCACAAGAAAGATGTCACAAATCCACAGTTAAATGCAAGAAACAATTAAATCTACCATCACCATTCCCATTAAGCCGTGCCGTATTATTCTCGACAGCTACAATTTGTCCTCTTAATGACGAAGCGGTGGCCTGCTAAGGATTATGAACGCAAATACATTCACAAAACAAATTAGCATTAGACCAGCTACTTACAATGAATTTCACCTCAAGAGATTTGACTGCCAGCGAAGATTTGCTTTAGCAGGGTGCATTAGCAGTGAAATGTTTTCTGAATTAAGAAATTTGTGCCTGACTTAAATATTCCACAAATGCAAACTTATCGCACGACTGGGAAGTGTGTGAGCAATTATTCTCTATGTTATCCACAAAGCGTTCCACTGAATGCTCGGTGGACGAATAAGACGAAAGATATACCGTATGTCAATGTTTCCATGTGGCATTATGCAAAATGATGATCATTTTGCCAAAAATAAATAAATAAATGAATAAATTGTGAGCGAGATTTTCACTGACCACATTACTGGGTTAAGAACACATCCAGGAGCGGCTCATGATCATAGATTTAGCTGCTGCAGGACGACATTAATGACAACATAGCCTCAGCAAAATGAAGTCAAGACGCTTTCACACTTGACTTGCGCTGTAGGCTACTATCTAGAATTTTTAGAGTAATAAGCAGTTGAGAGTCGGCAACATACAGTCATCCAGCCTACAGTCATCCAGCCTACAGTCTAGCGGCTTTTAAGCCTAGTACCTTTGTTCAACTGTGTTCCATACAGCAGGTGAGATAATATTATTAATCAGGGTTGCCAGATTTCAGCAAAACTTCCAGTCTAACTACAATCTCCAAAACCACCCAAAAGGACCTGAAAGTAGCTTAAAAAATTCCGCCATTGGAAAAGCGAGACATTTTTTTCCTTTTCTTTCTCACCCTCTGTGTGGGAAAACAAGGTCGCCGTGGTGCACACGTGCACGTTTCTGATGTACGGACATTATCCACTCCTTAAGCCATTTTCTGTACATCATAGACACACTGTCTGCACTTACACTTTGCCTGAAAATGTTTATAAAGCGAGCAGCTTGATTCCTGCCCCAATGGGCCTCTATTCATTAGTGCAGCTCCCATTTTTGACCACTAGATGCTATGGAGCTAAATGGAGCAGTGAACACGCTGCATGTAAAAAGGCGATAAAAGCAACAGAACATCAGCTTATATCTGTCAAATAGTATTGTTTTGGTTTTTTTTAATTGTTGATGACTCAAGAGAGGTAATTATTGTTTCAATGGAATTTAAAATGCATGGAGTTGAGAATGAGGACTTTATAAAGATTAATATTTGTTGAATGGCTCTTCTCCTCCTGCCCCTGTAGATGAGCCACTGCTGGCCTCACAACAAAAGTGACAATTATTTCAGTTTTGAGCAAGATTTTATAAAGGGGTTTGTTGTTGCACAACCGGTGTCAAAGGGAGGTTAGCAAAGACCTATAAACTAAGCATGGGACAGTACCAAAGACCTATAAACTAAGCATGGGACAGTACCAAAGACCTATAAACTAAGCATGAGACAGTACCAAAGACCTATAAACTAAGCATGGGACAGTACCAAAGACCTATAAACTAAGCATGGGACAGTACCAAAGACCTATAAACTAAGCATGAGACAGTACCAAAGACCTATAAACTAAGCATGAGACAGTACCAAAGACCTATAAACTAAGCATGGGACAGTACCAAAGACCTATAAACTAAGCATGGGACAGTACCAAAGACCTATAAACTAAGCATGGGACATAAGAAACTATATTCTCTTGTGCTATAGCTTCTGTGTGGGGGACACTGTGCCTGTAGATATCACAAAAACGCAAAAGTGAAACAAGAGATTCCACTGAGAAAGACTGCCATCATCATACTAAGTGTGAGTAGGAGTTTTGTGTCTCTAACTCAGGGAAATAACATTTCAAGCTCAAGTGTACCACGCTCAATCTGTCAGAGTGCAGCAAATCAGCTGACCTTTATCAGAGTGCACTTCATTCCCCTACCTCCGCTCCGCTCCGCTCCGCTCCGGTCACTACAGACCCAAACCAAAACACACGGAGCTGCCTGTACACTAGGCTCAAAAAGTCTGAGTCCACTAACGACATCTGTCTGTTTATGTTTCTCAAGCAAGAGATGTCGATCAAGAGATTTCTCAAGCAAGTTCTAACCCAGCCCAGCGATTGAACTGAAGGAATTTACAATCTGTGTTCTTAATTAAAATCTTCTTGTGGGCTCTAATTGAATTGAAAGGTAGAAAAAAAAAACTTTGCTATTCCACTCAGGGACAAAAGAGCAATAAACTTCATTTCATTAGCGAGCTGTAAACGTGATGCTGTAGCCACATGTCTTTCCAAAATAACGAATTCAGGGGTTTCATAGTACCAGGGGTGAATACGTATGCACTCACAACTTTTCGCTAGTGTTATTTGTGAATCGTTTTGCAAACCTTTTTGATTCAAGACAAATCAGTGGAGGCATGAACAAGCAGGTAAAGTCAAAGTACCTGCCAAAGTACCTGCCAAAGTACCCGCGTAACCCGAATCTGACTACGAGGAACTTTCAAATATCGCTTTCCTCTCATAGTGGCTCGTCTGGTACATACCTTGCATGTTGGATATTAAAGTACATAGTTACTTAAGCATAAGCTATTAGATTTGTACAGCAGTAGTTGTGCTATAACTACTACAAGTACTTATCTGAATAAATATGTTGTTCCTACAACTAATATTTGGCTAATAATTTGGTGTTTTGAAGTGTACACTGTACAAAATGCTATGCTATTATACCTCTATAATGTTTGTCACAATCTCTTTCACAATCATATCATTTTAATCAGATATGCATCTACAGACTGGTACAGTTTATTACATTTATATTACGTCTTAGCATCATGTTCGGAAATATGTGGTCTTTTTTCGCGTGAACACAATCACACAACACATAATGCATCAAGTATTACCTGTAAGTTGTAAATTATTATCTGTTAAGTTCATTACTGTTACATCATTACCCATTTTCATGGCTTACCAGAAGTTGTGGATTAATTAATGGCTCATATTAATGCACTCGTTCTAATACATTATTGTGTCTACAGTAACAACTGGGCACTCCAGTGTCTAATAGTAAATGGATTTTATTTTATTTTTTTTTTTAAATGTGCTGTTATTTAATAAAGAAAAACCTACAGTTGTTGAAGCGGAGAAGTTTTTCATTAGGAGACATTAATGTAACTTTTATGGAAGGAGTCTCCAGTGTCAATGCTTTGTAACAGGGAGTAATTTCCAGCCATGGACAGAGGAGTCTTCAGGACAGAGGACAATTTATTTATTTATTTATTTATTAACTTCGAGAGAGAGAGAGAGAGAGAGAGAGAGAGAGAGAGAGAGGCTGGTGAGACTGGTGTTTCTAGCTGCTATACTGTAAGTGAGAACAGAAACTAACTTGCCTCACACCTGGTCTCACACAACTTGTCCACGCCTGGAAATTGCTCCCTGTTACAAAACACTGACACTGGAGACTCCTTCCATAAAAGTTACATTAATGTCTCCTAACCAAAAACTTCACCACTTCAATGACTGGACGGTTTTCGTTATTAAATACCAGTGTTATTAAATTAAATAACAATAATGCTTAAAAAGAGCAACGTCATTAATTAATACATCTAAAAATGTAATCATTGGCAAAAATCGCTGTGGTATAAGAGCAATAAAACACTCCAGGATGTGCTGTTTTATTGCACCGGGCTGCAGATTATCTTCCTATAAAAGAATAATCCTTACTTAAATTGTAACCTGTTAAATTATTGCTTTGTGGCACCAAGTCCTGCTCTACAAACCTGGTAGTTTTCACACAACTTAGTATGCGTACTTTAAAAACTAGCATTTGACATGTAACACTCCATATTTCCCTATTAAATCCTAATAAAAACAGGGGCCTGATAAAACTCCGTTTTGCATTTGTAGATATGAACAAACTTGTTAACACCCAAAACCTTGCAAGCTGATTCCCTTACAGGGTTTACAGAGAACTGCGTCTATGAAATGAGCAAAATGTTGTCCATTTTGTGCGTGTTTGCATTAATGAATATGCAATTTGGGACGTTTCTACTTAAAACTGTCAAACGTGGCTTGGCATCTATGCAAACAGATTAATTTAGCGTCCGCAACTTTATTTACTGCAGCCTGAAAGCCATTTTGGAAACTGATAGTGTGTGTAAATTAATATGTCTTGAGAGCATGTGTTAAATCTGTGGAAGACAATCTCTGGGAGTTGGAAAAAAAAATAAAAAAACTGTACCATGACTTTAGTACTTTTAGTCATTTTAGCAAAATTATAGCTTAGCTTCTGAAAAATAATGAGAAAAATCCCCAGAATGATAACTTAATAATACTGCAGTGAAGTTGGACTTATATTCGAGAGATGCCAAGAGCGTGCAAAAAGAACCGTGTTGAAAAGTTTTTGTCTTCACACCCTATTAAAACATCTCACCCGCTTTCATTTTGTGTCTGGATTCTCCTTTTTTAAGCAGCTCTTAATCTGTGCGATGCTTAACGAGCAAATGTGCGGACGCAGATTACATATCGTTTCTCTCCCTACTTGGTACGTGTTGCATTTTATCCCACTGTACATGCAATTTGACGCTCGTTATTCGGGATCTTAATAAATCACAGCCGAGGTACTGAAGTAAAACTTTAGATTTAGTTACACGGTGATGGTCATTGTATCCTTGAAACAACAGCCTCTTGCACCAGTTTATATTCATGATTCATAGAAATTTGTAAGCTGCGTCAGGCATCACTTCGAGGGCTTTTTTTTAAAAATCGTTTTGTTTTTTTTTTTTTTGTTTTTTTTCCATATATGCAATAGCCTCATCTATTTGCTAGTTAAGCTCATGCAACACACCTGGCTTTTTCTCTTTCCTTGTTTAGCCATTATGTTGAGCAACAAAGCACCTAGGCAGCCATAGCCCACTAACCACATGTAATAATCACCCAGATGGTGGTCACTACAGCTGAGGTTGTGCTGTAATTACAACTGAAATACAAAAAAAAAAAAAACAAAGAATAAAAACATCTACTCACTCTTTTCCCCCTCCATTCTGGCCTTGGATGACCCGTGACCAATCTGCCAGGCATAATAGGACCGCTTGGCTCTAAAAGCACACCTGTCCGTCCATGCAACCTTTGCTTGTCTGACCGAAGGCCTCGATATCCCGCCATGTAATAAAACGCAGGTTCTGGCTGGCTTTCTCCACCGAGGACCTTCATTACAGAGCTGTTTTAATGTCTGCGAGATCTTAGAATCCTCTAAGGGCTATGAATCGAGGTCCTTGTCTAGCGTCCGGAGGTTGGGAACACCAAAACAGGCTCTTGTCCTATCAGAAGCAGCCCAAGCTAGTGATTCCACCCCGGGATAGGCGCGGGATAGTGGGGCCACGGCATTAGAATAACGTGGGCTCACGTTAACCGGCAGCACTGTGCTCCTCGCCCACGGTCACAATCTGAAAGGCTTTGTTGTGCTTCGAGATGCAAGAGATGCAAGTAATCACACCAATTAAATCCTTGCAACATTGTGGAAGGGCAAAGATTGGACCATGAACCTTTTTTTTTTTTTTGGTGAACAAGAAGTGAAAAAAGAAAAGCTGAAAGAACATTTGATCATTAAAAATATGTCTGCTGTTACCACAGGATAACTTTACCGTGCTAAATATACTCAGGAAGACCTTCAGAGACTGGGAAAAAAAGCATCTCTGGCCAATTTGTCCTTGTCACAGAATTCACACATTCAGACAGAGGACTGAGTCGTTTTTGCCGAGAATATCACCACCAGACAACAACAGTATATTGTAGAGGATGGTATTTGCAATATATTTGCAATATAGTCACAGATATTAGTCAGAAGATCATCCGCAGTCTGTAGTCAAACAGTACAACAATGCTGCACGCTGCTGAAAGCAACCTAGCCTGTGGAAAAAATAATGATTATGAGAATTATCTGGCAGATAGAGTGGTCAGGGGTGCGATTAGGAGCCTTTTAACTCCGGACACAGTCATTCTAATGATACACTGACACAGGCTGATATAAAGAACTTGAGAAGAAAAAAAAAAAAAAACAGAATCGATGCCTTTCGTGAGCACAAAGACTAACCATGGCATCAAGGTACATTTTTTTTCTCCTGCAACGTAATGAGTTTAAATAAAAACATTTTCATCACATTTGAAAATCATCAATGCTGAGCCACATCGGCACCGGAGCAGAGACAGATTTTCTTTAAAATGTGAAGTGCTTTATAAATAAAATGTATTATATATTTATATATATACATACACTGCCCTCCAAAAGTTTGGAAACGCCTGAACAAAATAGGGTTTTTGGGCAATATCAGCATAAATCCTCTTTAGTTAGTGACCATTTTGCATTGATAATAAGGGACAACACTAGGCATCCGAGCAGTCAGTTTATTCAAACATTGACTTGATATATTACTCCAAGCCTCCTGGAGGATTGCCCA
>CM040989.1:1680494-1734864 GCA_022985145.1 Pangasius djambal
AGAGAGAGAGATTTTCTTTAAAATGTAGAGTGCTTTATAAATAAAATGTATTAGTAAAGTAAACTCTTTTGCTGTATTATATTTTTGCCTTCAATAGCAGGTTATTGATCCACTATTTTAATTTCAGCTCTTGTTCATAGAGGCCTCAGGGTATTCAATTATTCATAGACTGATAGCAAGCAATAAACATATCTGCTTCTTTATAAGCGAGGTGGTGCGTAATACACATGACTCATCGCTGATTTCTCTCGTAGATACAGTACAGCCGCCGGCAAATAAGAATCCGAATAAAATCCTGACGTCCATGTTGTACAAGGGATTATGTGGATGATGGCTGCATGGACTAAATTAAAACTACAACACCAGGGATGTGGGAAGACGTTTAACACCGCCGGTGCGGAGGCTCAGAATGTTATGAAGCATACGTGCGACATGCGCAGTGACATCATACCCGAATGATAGTCAAATCGTTTTTCTTTTAACAAAGAATGTCTTTTGATCACAAAGATTCATACCATGAATTCTCAGATCAAAAGGTGTGGACGGTGATTATGACTGGAACATAAATGACAGGTTTATACTCATGCGCTTGTTTCATAAAGAATATAAATATAAAGAAGCTTATATTCTTTGATATGGTGAAGTTTTGTGTTAGGAGAAGTTCAGTTAGCGTTGTCAGTAAGAACGGAGTCTCCAGCGTAGGCAGTTTGTAAAAGCTCTTGGTCACCAGGATCTCTTTTTTCTCTCTCTGTAAGTTAATGGGATTTTTTTTTTTTTTTAAAAAAACCTGCAAATTGGAAGCAAAAGTGCTCTGTCCTGAAGACTCGGGTCTCGCAGAGGTTCCATAAATATAATATATTTTTTTAAACGCAACGTTAAATTTTTTTAATAAATTCAAAATTGTAATTGTTGGCAAATTGCTGTGGTATAAAAGGAACACTGTGTCCGACATACAAACTCAAAACACTCAGAATACTTGTTTATAATTGTTTTTTTGTTTATTTCAGTTGTTTCTGAGTATTTATTTGTTTGTTTAACTATATTTTATTTTGCACATTATTACGTCAGCAGTGAACTCAGAAATTCTAACAAGGTTTAGGGGCCATCAGGGAACTCAGAAGACCAAGTCATGTTGAGTAAAAGAGGATTTAGTGGCTCAATAGTGACCTATTAGCTTAATGGACTTAATAGACACTATTGAGTATCATGAAGTCCAGGTCATTAATCATAATAACCTGTTGCTAGTTTTAATTTATTCATTCATTCATTCATTCATTTATCTTCAGCAAGCACTTTAGCCTGGGAACACTGAGCACAAGACAGGAATACACTCTGGATGGGACACTGGTACAACACACACACACACACACACACACAGTCACACTTAGGGGCAATGTAGAGTCAAACTGAATCTGAGAATGTGTGCCACTGTGTATGTAAACGAATATAATTATATAATTTGTATTGAACAGATAATGTGTTCTAAGCCCAAAGATATAAATACAGATATGAATAAGAGGTTATTGTTGTTGTTGTTGTTGTTGTTGTTTTTTGTTAAATCATATAAGAGCATTTTTACTTTCACGCCATGCTGGTTCTTTCTTAAAGGGTTAAGAACCAGAAGTTATTTTCTATAAACTTTTCTATATATATTTTATATAGTACCGTATCTCTGCTGGTGTCAAAACAATTAGATGAAAATCTTCCCTGGAAGTCTTAAAGGAAATCTTCCTTTCCTTTAAAGGACGCCATTTTGACTCGCAGCAGCACTGCGTCTCAGCTTCACAGTCTCCAGCGACCTGGAATGTAACAAACCCAAACACTACATGTTGTAGTTTTGAAACATAGTTCTCTAGCTTACAGAGCGTCCATTTAAGGCTGACGAACTCGAGCGATGTAGCTGAGTTTGAGGAACTGTTCCTGAAAGGATGTTCAGGAGTTGGATAAATTCTGCAAGCGTTAGTGTTAACTCTGAATACAGAGATGAATATTTGGAGCTCTAAACAGCTACAGAACTCAAAAATCAGCTCATTTTGGGGAAAAAAAATAAAGGAAGATTATTTTTTTTCCTGCAAGAGGACAAAGAGCAAGCCAGAGCCATGGAGAAGATGGGGTTTACAAGCAGAGTATCTTCTTCCCTACCATCAAGTAGCTCTCTTCTAACAGACACCGAATTAGCATGTTATTTTCTGTTTAATTTGCAAGGAAGTAAACGGCAGGCTATTGTTGTTCTTAGTTTGTAATTAAATCAATTATTTTACACGCTGTCTTTCGTGATGAACTCGGCTGCTGGCTGCTTAGTGACAAAAGGAAGTTAGCATCCCACGCTAGATCAGTTATCTTGTTCTTTGGATAAGGAACACTGAAATTATTTCTCACTTGTAAGCTTTGGGCTATACACACACACACACACACACACACACACACACACAAAATCAAAGGCTTATAGTCACTAGTGAGGAAGAGCTTCTTGGCTATTTCTGTGTGAATTTGCAGATATCCATTTCTAGCTCAGGAATCTTCATCATGAGGAACCTTAAAAGTTCTACACACAGTAGAACCCTACAACTGGAGATGAAAGACCATTTCATGTAGAGCCCCTAACTGTCCAAAGAACTGTTGAAGAAAGTGTTTTCTTAGCAAAGAGATTTCAAATTAGAACCAGATTTCTGTATCCGTATCGGGCCGATACCAGCAAAGAAAAAAAAAAAAAAATGGTGGATCACATATCAGAGAAAACATCGGATATCGGATATCCTGTAACGAATGGCAAGGATTTGAATCGGACTTGGAGAAGAAATGCGTTTTTAGAATAGGAATTGTCGTGTTTATATTTCTTTTTCCATCTCTAGTACCTGCCTGTAAATGTTTTACAATTATTAACTCTGCTGCCCATAAATTGTCCAGTGCATTTATTACAGTGTATATTTGGAGCATGCAATGGTTTTATCGAACGGATTGTTAATATTATTAACATTAATATTACTAGTCTATATGATTCTTGAGGTGAGCTTGCAAAAGTTATGGACCCCTGAAAAGAAAGGAGTTTGTATAGTTGTAAATTATTGAATCTATATCCCATCTGCCCTCTGCTCTCTGCTGTTCCCCGTACGTCCATACATTTAAAATAATGATCAGATCGTCTGCCCACACAGTGACACCTCATTTGTGTCTGACCCTCAGACTGCACCGTGTTCCATGAACTGAAATGGATTTAGCAATAAAAGAAAAAAGAAAATTACGTGTCTTATTAATGACTGAACTTTTTGCCTGGGCATCTGTGTGTTTAAAAAAAAAAAGAAAAAGAAAAGAAAAGCCTGCATTGATTATTAACAGAAACTGGCCTGAGTTTCCCTGCAGTGATACGCTTAATTGAATCTGGTTAGAGTGTTGCTCCTGAGACTGATCACGGATCACTTTGCTGCATCCACGAGGGGTAATCTTTACCATTTCAGCGTCAACAACAACGAGGAAACACCCACAGACCCAGTCATTCATCAAGCAGACAACGGGGCGCCGTGTAAACGCTCTGGCGCTCCATCTTTCAAACCTTCACAATGCAGGAACTCCAGGCGCCGGGTGCCTTGGCTGCTTTAAATTCTGTGTGCCTCATTTCAAATTACAGCTTCTACATTTTCTTTTTTCATTTTTCAGAGTACTTGCACAAGAAAACTTATCATCCTAAATTAAATTGCGGGGATAAAACGATTACGTTCCCTGGTGGTTTTTGTGGCGAAGCCTGTCTGGCGTTATCTCAGAAGTAAACCTGGGCTAGATCGGGAGTACTCCAGCTCTACGCAGTGGCGTAGAAGGAGACAGCGCTTTTCAAAAGAAATTTCTTATCGCCTTGTTTACTACAGAGCTGAGTAAGGCCTCCATTAACTCCGCCTCATACAAATAAGAGGGAAAAGAAGGGACGCCTTATGGAGATTGATGGCACATAAAGTTTTTCTTATCTACCTCCAGGCTTACAACAGAGCAATAGCACAAAATATTAGTTACCGGGTCTTTTTTATGCGGAAATTCTTTAGAGACCAGACCAGAGATTGCTAAGTAAATTTCATGAGCATTACTTGTAGATTTAAACCTCCATTCTTAACATGCATTGCCATGAGCTGCAGATCATGCTGGTTAATAATTTACTAGGCGGATTTTTAGTAGTTGGTGTGAAAAGAATGCAAACTGGTTCAGGCCACGCACACGTTTACGTTTAAATCCAGATCATGTCACTGCGTTAATCCTCTATGGAATGTATAAATGTAAAAAAAAACTAGAAGCGAAAAAGTCTAAATTGGCAATTATATTGTGGATATCTCCCGCATTTCACCTCGAGTTGGTTGAGCTATTTTATGCTATACTGAAATTCTGCATAGAAATCTGTCTCTTGCTTCAACTCGATAAAAAACATCAGTATAGGGCAAAAAATAAAGCAACCTGACACCCAAAAATACAGAAAGAAGCATTGTATGACTCATGAATGAACCCGAGTACATGCCAGGAGCTAAACACATCGTCCTAGCTTTCTTGAAATAACATCTGACACTGACAGAGTGGACCAGGTGACAGCTGCTGGAAAGGACGGCACCGTTGCTTGATAAAGTGCCACGGGTGCCGCCGGCTTGGCTCACCCTCTTCTTGCTTTCTCTCTAGCCTCTAATATCGCACATATCGGCCGTCATTGGGGTCAGCCAAATGACTGCAAGCCAACATCGGCACTACATTAGCCCCCTGCTCAAGGGGCAGCTTCAGGGTGGCTGTGATGGGGCTGAAATCTAACGTTAGAGCTCAGCATGGAAGGTGACATTGTGCAGCACTTGGGCTAAATTGCCATTGTGTTCCAGAACCACAAATTAGGCAACGGTTGTGCGTGTGTGGGGGTGTGTGTGTGGGTGTGTGGGTGTGTGGGTGAGACGCTTGGCTCGTTTGTACATAACATTCGATTGTTCATCAGTCTAAAAGCAAGATCGGTTTAGGGTAAGCAGATAGACTCTTTCTTGTGACTTTAAACAAAATTGCAATTAAGCAGGTTTGAATGATGGCTTTGTTATCCGGAGTAAACAATGTCGGTTTCCTACAAACGGTAAAGCCAACACTCCTGGACTAAGCATTTAACAACGGCCATAAATAGAATGGATATCGGATCTTGTAACGGTGTCCTCAGCAAGTACAACTGCAGTGTATTTACACGCAGTGTACAAAAACTATTTTTAAAAGAAGTAGAATTACTTCGTCACTACACAACCGAATATTTTCAAAGTGCTTCTGCTTTCCTACAGGGTGTCCCAAAAGTCTCCATACATACGGTCGAACCACGTTGGTCGTGCCTTCATCAGTGGATGTTCGTGGACGTCCACTTCCCGGTTGGTCCGCAACACTTCCAGTCTTTTTGAATCTGTTAATAAGTTCGGCGACAGTGTCGTGTGGGATGTGCTCGCCATGTTTCCTGATAAAGTCCATCGCCACCTTGCGACAGCTTCCCGATCCAACCGTGAGGATGATTTCAATACGTTCTGCTTTTGTCAAAGGCGTTCTTAAAGGCTATCTGAAAAATATATATATAATGTAAACTAAGTATGAAACATTTTGGAAGACATTTCTCTAAAAAGTGTTAATTTCCCCCTTTGTATGGAGACTTTTGGGACACGCTGTAGTATGACTCTTTATACACATATATACAGGTATATAACCCTGGTTAGCAGTTGTTATTGTAACTATTTTTAAAAAAAAATAATAAAAAAATAAATAAATCTGGAAGTCATAGCAGCATGCGTAATGCGTACAATAAAAGTGTTGCTGTGAATTGTCGTTCGGTTTCTGGCCTGCAGAAGCATTGATGAACTTATTATGGGTTCTGATTTCCCCTTTTCTGACCCATGCAATGACTTGTAGCTCGATTACACAGTGCTGAAACTCATTGGCTAAACGATTAATAGCACACACACACACACACACACACACACACACACACAGTGCCTAAATTATCTGAGGGCATTACAGACAGTGGATATTATTACAAAGGCTTTAATATTGTTTTGGATTCCATTATATTAGTTCAAAAAAAAAGAGAAAAGCATTGACATGTGGCAGGACTCCTGAGTGCTCTTTTAAAAACCTTCAGCTTTGCATGGTAATGCCTTCAGTCCCCTGCCGAGCTATTCCAATTGTTATTTCCTCTGTGCTCACTAAATTGAAACAGAACTACAATATCATCACCTTGGTAGCGGGAAATTGCACATTTCCGCACGCGGAGGTCATTTCTGATCCGTCGTTCTCCTCCATACAGGCAGGGAGAGAAAAGAGAAGCAAGCTGCGATAAAGTTTTGCATGCAGTGCTGCGGATTAGCGCAGAGTCGATATCTGAAACAAATCCTGATTGGACAGTCGAACCCTAAAACACCTTCGAGGCGTGTATCGATCTCACAGGTCATCGCATGAATCAATCGAGGTTGATGGGCTTACTAAAATCGATGCCAATTTCAAAAGGGCCCATTATAATCATGATAAGAATAGCGTCTGTATTATTGAAAGTTGATCCAAATTAATAAACCTTGTCGATGTCCTATAAAATCTTTACTAACAGCCTGGAGGTGTGTGCTATGACTGTGTTTTTCACTCCTGACCCACAATCCATGAAGTCTGACTCATAAGAGTTCTTTCTTACAGTTCACACTTGGGTTTCACCCATGATGGTGCAAATCTTCATGAAGTTAACTGCAGCATGGAAAGCATCAAGTCATCTGTACACAGACCAGGAGTCAGTTCCTCTCAGGTATCGAGCATCTGCTTTGCAGAATTATTCTCATGGATACGGTAAATCTGCAGGACTATTAAGTAAAAAAAAAAGTAATGCAGTAGCAGTTTTGTCTGTGCATCGTTCGAAACTTTGTTGACTTTTTTCTTTAAATGGCCAAAAAAGGCAGCTGACTTCTAATTAATATTTGATTAATATGCTAAGTTTGTTATTTTTTCCTCAATGGGTATTTGGGTATTTGTGTTGTTGTTGTTGTTGTTGTTGTTGATGTTGTTGATATGGTTATAATTGCTTGATTGTCGTGATAGTTTTGTAAGTGCCTCGTGAGGTCGTGTATTATGAAGCTTAACATGTCTCTGGTTTGGTTTCATTCGTGATAATTACAGATGTAAAGTTCATTCAACACCCCCAGCCTTCCTCTAATTATCACAGCAGAGTACCGCAGTCATCGTATCAAAGCTACAGGCGCTAGGTCTATATGGCAGCACTGAACACTGCTGTTTAGCATGAATCGCGCTGTTGGAGCGGTGCTGTGTCCATATTTCCCAGGACATTTTTCCCTTTGCTGATTTGGCGGATCATCACGTCCTTAGTTTTCTTCATAACTGGTGCTTGGACCCCTATTTTTTTTTTGTTCAGCCTTTTCTTCTTCTTCTTTTTATTCCTTAAAACGAATCATGCAGACCAAAGACACAGAGACATGAAATTGGTTCAAAAGACAGTAATCCCTACCGCTAACCAGGCACACGAGATCAACCCCATGGTGGTGCTATAGCACGGTGTTTTACATTTTACTGTATATCTCGTCAACTCTAAGTCAAATTTTTTCCTCTTCTTCCTTGGGTTCTCCCAAACAAAACAGCCTCAATAACCACTGAGCTCCGCCCACTTAGATTTTGAGCTAATTTGCATACTATGTGAAGCACACTTTGGCGAACTAGTCCTAGGATCTTTGGCCTTTCTTCACAACTTCATGGTCAGAATACTCGGCAGAGTCTGAACCTCGATACTGATCAAAAACATAAACAATATGGCCACCGTATGCCAATAAGGATTAATGATTACGAGGACACCTTAAGAAATTAGCTTCAGAGCTTCAGATAACTGTGTCATAGGAACTGTATGTGCAATCGAGCTGAAGTTTGGTGTAATGCATCGTTGTGCTAAACTGTAAGTGGATTTCTGATGATTACACTTTCAGGAATGTGGCTGCCGCTAGCTAATCAGCTTTCAGCGTTAGCCAGTCAGCTTTCGCAGGGTTTGCATTAAGAAATTGTCATGATTTTTTATTTTTTTATTTTTTTTTTACAGTATGTTCATCTATGGTCACTTTGTTTTTCTAAGCAACTTGGCAAAAACTGGCCACTGGGGGTCCTGATTGCAAAAGGTGCTTGGACCCCACAGATCACTGCTTGCAGGTTGTTGTTGTTTTTTCTTCTTTGATTTTGAAATATATAACCATTTTTTTTTTATGTTTTTATATTTTTTGTACCTGAAATGCAGTATTATTAAAGAGTGTATCCTGCAAAATTTCCAGGGCACTTATTTAACACATTAACACATTTTCCAAATATTTTCCAATAGCAGTACTAAAAGAGTAAAAAAGGAGCAAAGTATGCACGGCTGCTAGGTTTGTGTGCTGTGGCATAAAAGCACTTTACATTATGTCACTTGAAATGTCTAGACATTCCCCTGAATAAAAAGTGACATTCTATACTCCTGCTTCTTATTTGTCTTTTGGTGTTTAATCTGAAGTGGTTGAGAAAATCTTTGACTTTTCTGTTCAAGTACCTTTGGAGGACATTGTACATTCACATAAATTGAACAAGGAGAGAAGCAGAATAAAAATGCCTTAGGACATTGTCTGTTTATTAGATGTGGCTCTGCAATGCTTTTCGTTTCTAGATGATAACGAAACAGAAGTATTACCTCACAAGCCCAGATATTCCGGACATTGTTAAGAGATCTGGCCAGAAGTCCATAACATTGTGTATAAAACGTATTGTCATGCAGGGCGTTCTCTGCTCTCTGTAAACATTTCCCCAAGTTTTGCATCTTTAATCAACTAGACGCTGCACGGCCAAGGAACTGGCCACAGAACTGCCTCATCTTTACTTTTATTTTAAAAGTCGAGCAAAAATTAACTTGGCCCTCAAAGATAGCGTGAACACACATTTATAAATGTCACCGCGTTTGCCGCTTTGTCCTATCTACCCTGCATGTATCGTTTTATTTCCAGGCTGCGGGTACATTATTAATTTTCAAGAAAACCGCATTTTACAGAGGCACATATTTGAAAGGTATGATATGCTAAATATATTCTCGCTAGTGTTTATTTTTTCCCGTCATGAAAGAGAGCAAAGTTGAAAGAAGGCATGCAAAACAGCGTACGACATGCCACGTGATTCCGCTCGCATCTGATTCTTATACATTACGTTTCTCTTTATGTTTTAGCCCACACTTCAGGCATCACCGCATCTGATCCTCCGTGACAAATAGCTTTCCGAACTCATATATTCCAGCTGTAACTCTGAGTGTCTGTCAGCACCCTCGGAGGCTATAATCTAGGCATCAGAATTCAAATGCACTGATTGCAATTCCTCCAACACGGTGGTTAATCCATACTTCCCACACGCTTGACTAATTCTATATAAGAGTATGACAGGAGAGCGAGGTCATTAGTAAGCCACGCTGCAGACGTGAGTCTTGTGCCGCCCCCTTCGCCCCGAGGTTCACCAGGGTCACTGCGAGCTGAGTGTTTGCTCCCCACAACAAACACACACACACACACACACACACACTCTCAGCTGACACGACTCCCACTGAGCAAGACAAATATTCAAGGTTCCAAGATTCACCAAGACTCCGGGAAGACCGATGGGTGAAATGAATGTCGGGAGGCTTGTTCATTTTTATATTCAAAATATTACCAAACTTGTAAAGAAAGATATTCCTCCTCGGGTAATAGTTTGTCTAAGAGAACGTCTGCTCGGTGTTCGACTGTGATACGGTGCTTTTCCTTTGAGTGCCACAACGATCATATCTGAAGATTAAAGGGAAAAAAAATCCAGTTTCGGTGATCTGCATATTAATTTCTGTAATTATCCTCTGATCGAAGATTTATCTTGGAATGCCACTTTTTTTCATCAACAGGTTGGTTTATTTTTACTTCGGTTAACGGTTTCCTGCATTACCCACAATGCTGCTGAACAGCCTGCTGATAGTGGCGCCAGTGGGGATTAGCGCTTCGTTCATTTCCACCTACAGAGACTGATGCAGCAGAGCTTTATTCGTATAGTTCTGGTCAGCTCTCTCACCTCCTCACCTGTACACGCTGCTCAAACAGATCAGCTTCCAAAGCTTCAGTTTTCATTCTAATACCGCCATCTACATCAGCATCAGCATCGTGCGTCATCGCGCAGTTTGCTAACCAGCCAAGCCGAGTCACTGCTGTAACTCGTAGCTGCATTGCCGCTGTGCTGCATGTCTCCGAGTTCATTGGATTTCTTATTAATATGAACGTTGAACATCGCTAGAAAATGGTGAGTGAGAAAAGAAGCTCTCGTGCTCTGGTTTTTAGGAGCTAACAGTTGTATCTTTTATGTTTGAGCTCGTTGACGTAACGTACGGTGAGTTGACACAGGACGCAAGCGAGAGCTGTTTATTAGAAGTAAACGACATGTAGTGTCCATGATCATCAACAATTACCAGGAAAGTCAGGAAATAAAGGCTTAGAATCACACACACACACAAAGAAAAAAAAACATAGACGAGACTTTGCAATGAAACAACGACAAAGGTGGGTAGAAACAGACTAATCACGACACGATAGAGAGATAGACCAATCACATGACATGGGCGGGGATGAGAATGAAATTGAAAAAATGTCAATGGAAAAAAGACGAGTGAAATCTAAACAAAAAAAATGAAGAGGGCGAGTTCGTTGACAGCTGAAATGTTTTCTCCTGTTAAACGCCATTACAAATGCACGAGCAGTAACATTCGCTTTGTCCCGCTGTGACATCAGCATGGCACACGACCACTAACTTCTCACAGAAGTAACACGAATACAGCACCGACCGTCACCTTAGCACCAGAATTGCTAAGCACATCACAAACATTTCGGCGTAAACATATTTAATGTGTTCTGTATTTACTGTCGAGGTTTCATTTAAGACTGCTTTCTCACTGTGTTCTTTAAAAAAGGCTTTCGAGAACAAATACATTTTATGAGCTCGTATAAACCAATGATGATGCAGGCTAACTTTTGTTGCTAGGCTCCTGTTGTCTGTATAATCATGCAGAATATTGTTCCCACATGATATAAACACCCAAGTAATGAAACCATATTAAAGAACTTAATGTTGTGTATTGTGCTCTCCAGAGAAGGATCCATTCCTCCCTGTAAAGTGATATTGAGCGCATTAGAATTGCTTTAAGCTCTCCTCTGTGTGCTGTAATTACAAGGGAATTCGCCTTGCACACTTCCTCATATTTCACTGCTCTCCAATTAGATTGTTGTGCAACTTGTCATCAACAGCTGTGAGCGTGCATAAGAAGCATATGGCTTTTCTAAACGCAAAAAAAAAAAAGATCTGTCATCTCCTCTCAAATAGTTTCCGAACAAGATCATTGAACGCTACCAGGACAATATCTGTTTAATGAGTTGGAGTAAATGTTTTCCCAAAGTCTCGCAACCTTGGTTAGTATTTGCAAGAACCACGCCTGTTCGTTTTCTCATCTTCAAATGTCCAGATTCGGTGAGCTTTTGTCGTTTATCCGCCTCAAGATTCGATGTGTCGTGCATTCTGAGATGCTTTTCTGCTCACCACGGTTGTAAAGCGCAGTTATTTGAGTTAGCGCGGCCTTCCTGTGAGCTGGACATTCTCCTCCGATCTCTCCCATCAACAGCATTTCCGACGGCAGAACTGCCACGCATTGGGTGTTTTTTGTTTTTTTTTAGCACCATATCCTAACAGAAATGTGTGTGCACCACTGTGACCTTGTTTCCGAGGGGAAAAAAGTGTCTTGCTTTTCGAATGCGTGAATTTTTTTGGGCTAACGATTCGCATGATGCTGTACGGTATAGAGACAGTGGCACTGAGGAAGAGACAGGAGGCAGAGCTAGAGGTAGCAGAGCTGAAGATGTTGAGGTTCTCTTTGGGAGTGACGAGGTTGGACAGGATTAGGAACGAGTACATCAGAGGGACGGCTCATGTTGGACGTTTGGGGGACAGAGTCAGGGAGGCCAGATTAAGATGGTTTGGACATGTTCAGAGGAGGGAGAGGGAGTATATTGGTAGGAGAATGTTGGACATGGAGCTGCCAGGCAGGAGGTGAAGAGGAAGGCCAAAGAGGAGGTATATGGAGGTAATAAATGAGGATATGAAGCTAGTGGGTGCAAGTGTTGATGATGCAGAAGATAGGGATAGGTGGAGAGTGATGATTCGCTGTGGCGACCCCTGAAGGGAAAAGCCGAAAGAAGAAGAAGAATTTTTTTGGGCTAGTTTCAGGTCTTTTGTGTGTGTGTGGTTTTTTCTTTATGTTGTTGGGCTGGAAATTTTGCTCAAACCTGGCAACCCTGGTTACTGATATAAGCTCTTCAGAAAACTCATGAACAGCTTTATGGAACACAGCTGGGAAAAGGTACATCTCAAAATGAGCTGCTAGACTGTACGCTGGATGACTATGTTGTCAAGTCTCAGCTGTTCTTTTTCATGAATATGCTGTTAGTAAAAAGAGAAAAAAAACACGCTAATAGCTTGCAAAATATTTAAAAGACTAACAAAAATACAGCAACTCAATATCTCAATTTTTAGTAAAGTATTATTATTTCTGCTTATAAGACGTTTATGAATACATATGACCCTTTCATGACTCTATAATGTGGTAGTTATGAATATTTTCTCTTTAAGCAAAGCAGGTGTCTTATTTCTGCTTATAAGATGTTTACGAATACATATGACAATGTCATGATACTGTCATGACAGTTATGTGTATTTCTCTGAACCTTATAAAAAATCTTATTTGTGCTTTTGAGATATTTATGAATATATACAACCATGCTATGACTCTGTAATAATGTAGTTATGAATATTTTCTCTGACCATTACGTAAACCAGGTGTCTTATTTCTGCTTATAACGTTTCTATAAATACATCCAACCATGTCATTACCCTATTATGAAGTAGTTATGAAGGTTTTCACTGACTCTTAAGTAAAGTGGGTTCTTATTTCTGCTTATAAGATGTTTATGAATGCAGTACGTCTGAACCTTTCATGGCATCGTAATAACCTGTTTAAGAATATTTTCTTATTTCTGTTTATAAGATGTTTATGAATGCATATGCAATGTCATGACACTACAGTGATGTGATTCTGAATATTTTATCTGACTCTTAAGTAAAGTGGCTTCTTATTTCTGCTTATAAGATGTTTATGAATACATCTGACCCTATCATGACATTGTAATGATGTGTTTGTGAATATTTTCTTATTTCTGCATATGAAATGTTTATGAATACGTCTAACCCTCTCATGATATCATAATGTAGATCTTCTCTGCAGGACTTTGGGAGTTTATCATGCAACATTGATACAAATATACGAAGAGCAACAGGGTTGTTATAATGTCCGAATGTAACGCAGCCTGGAAAGACACAACCCTATCTCAGCTTGACTTCCCAGCTGACGAAAGCTTTCCTATTGGAATTAGCTTTTATAAATGTTCTTGGAGGGTTATGTCAGTTGTCAGGAAGATCGTATGCAAATGTCTTCTAGTCCTATTAAGCAGAAAAGGTCATACAATATCCTTATAACACATTTATTCTCTCATTATTTGAGAGCGTTGAGTCTTGTGGATGCCGCTGTGCATGATTTATTTGCCTTAACATTGTTCTCCTCTTGACATGGAAGGATTTCACCAAGTCAAATTCAAATTACACATGCACTAGCTTCGGGCTTCGGCTCAGAGGGTCATCTACACAGGGCATGTAAACATCGCTGAATCAGAAAAGCCTCATGACCTTGGAGTATTAATATCAAGGGCGTTTAAAAGGCAGATCCAATACATCTAGCATTCTGCATTTGGTGTGCAAGTTTATCGATGACACGCTGTCAGACCGTTTTTTTAGGCATTTACACTTTAGAAAAAAAGACATCTCATCACCATGACCAGAATAAATAAATAAATGCAAGTTTGACCTGCTGTGGCATGGTTTGCTGGAACAAATTGCCAGAGAGGGATAACAAGAGATTTACGTTCACTGTTTATTCACAGTATTAAAAAAAATGAAACACGAACACCGTGTCTGTGTTTTGAGTGTGTTTTGAGTGTGTTTTGAGCTTAACCATGTCCTTGTTAATTGCAGAACAAGTTTGAAGTTGGCATAAATAATCAATTATTTCAGTCAATGACCTAACGAGACGGCTATCAGAGAAGGTCAGTTTGCTCTTTCCAATTACACACAAGCTATCTGCGGGAGAGAACTGACATCTTCATCTTATGCTGAATTTTGTAAAAGTCACCACGGGACATAGATTTCGGTGACGCAGGACGACATTAATCACGACCTAACCTCAAACAAACTGAAGTCGAGAGGCTGTCACACTTGACTTATACTATAGGCTACTATCTAGTGAATTTCTAGAGTAAGCCACTATGTGTACCTTCTATAACCTTTTGTAATGTCATGAAAGTTCTGTTAATAAAAATGAGCTAATAAATCCCTACGTGTTTTGACATAAGACTTTCCTGAATTCTCCAGCATTGCTTTCCCAAAGATTTAAACAATGCTCATAAATGTGTTATGAACTATGCCCTATGTAAGTAACCTTCAAATGAAGTGTTACCCTTTTCTTTAAATTGCAAAGACAAAAAGATATGAAATGCAAATTGAAGACGGTGCAATTTGCAAAACGTACCTTGCAGGCCCAACCCTCATGAGTCCTGTGTGTAGAATCCTTCAACAGAGTGTGTCCCAAATCAAAACCCCTAAAGAAACAAACTTTTTCGAAGAGCGCGTTAACAACTTGTCATGATCACGCCAAAGGGGCGCAGAACTACACTACCCATCAGCCCCTGCATGTTACATGTCTCACTAATCACTCTCACTTGTCTCTTGGTATGCCTTGTTAGCACCACTTACAAGTTAGTGCACTAATATGTTGTAGTTTTTCAGTGTCTCACTGTCAAGCTTTTGTTGTTGCTGTAGTAGTTGTCACTTGTTGTCGTGTGTGCCACAGTATCGTCTATAGTCTGTATGTTCTTTGCTTCATTTCCACACTCCATGTTTACGGTTGTTGTTTTCACGTCTTTGGTAATTTGGTTTGCACTTTACTTAATAAATTATCTGCATTTGCATCCTCCTTCACCTCGCGTATGTGACACAACTGCACAAATGGCTGTGATTATTGAAAGTACTGCAAAGTGAAACAAAACAACAAAACCCCAGAATTGTGGTTTTTTTGTTTTCTACTCCGTCTCTTCGTCATTCTGTTTGGAAATAGAAGGGTTTCTCTTTTTTCAAAGGTGCAACTGACATTTCCCTGACAGCGTTTGTTCTTCCCTGATCCTGTCTAATGTCTAATCTGTCAGCCTTCGCCAAAATATGTTTTCCTTCCTTCCAGAATGAGCAAACTTCAATTAACTAAAAGTGTGGCAGAAAACTGCCACCAATAAATCTAAAAAGGGGGCTCCGACAGCGAACCCTCACACCACGCTGCTTCTCCAGCTCCTCACTCTGTCATCCTGAGTGTCTGGCTCATAATTTTCCATAACACTGTCCTCCTCTTATCTTCCTCACATCCCTCTCTCCTCCTCCACCACCACCACCACCACCACCACTACCAGCTCTCTCCCCTTCTCCCTCCCTCTCTCCTTTCTCTGCATCCTGCTTTACTTTGTTTTTATTCACTTACTCTTCTGTCAGGGGGTGAAAGATGGATGCGACAGCCTCGAAAACAAAGTCGAGGGAGGAGAAGGGGCAGATTCTAATTACATGGCCGCTAGGGACAGGAGTGGAATAGTCGGGCCTGTGATCACATGAACTACATGGATATAGTTGAACATTTATTTTTTTACCTTCAGGGTCCAATAACAGTAGCTGCTATGTGCTTGTTGAACATCTCATTCCAGATTTATTCCCCCTTCTCTGTTATAAGCAGCTCCACTCTTCTGGGAAGGCTTTCCACTAGATGTTGGAGCGTGGCTGTGGGGATTTGTGTTCATTCAGCATTAGTGCATTAGTGAGGTCAGGCGCTGATGTTGGGATGTCGAGGAGGTCTGGGGTGCAGTCGGTGTTCCAGTTCATCCCAAAGGTGTTCAGTGGGGTTGAGGTCAGGGCTCTGTGCAGGACACTCGAGTTCTTCCGCTCCAACCTTCACACACCATGTCTTCATGGAGCTCGCTTTGTGCACAGGGGCGTCGTCATGCTGGAACAGGTTTGGGCCTCATAGTTCCAGTGAAGGGAAACTGTAAAGCTACAGCACACAGAGACGCTCTATACAACTGTGTGCTTCAGACTTTGTGGTAACAGTTTGGGGAAGAACCTCATATGGGTGTGATGGTCAGGGGTGCACATACTTTTGGCCATATGGTGTATTTGTGTGTTCTGTTTTTATCTGTTTTATCTGTTAAGCTGCTAACTAGCTAGCCTATGAATAAATTCAGAAACTAACACAAATAATCAAACATAACTTTATTCTTACAATTTATTTACAATATTTACCAATTACAACGATGAAATAAGAAGCTATACAAGTTTTGTTGGTTACAAGGTTCCGCGCATTTGAGAGATTTCCCAATCATCACACGTAGAAATGTGTGTGCAAGCATGACGAGTGAAGAGCGCTCTGTCTAATAAACATTAATCGTCTCACACTAAAACACTTGAATCCACCATCGAAGCCCATAGAAGCCATGCGTCAGATGCTTCAGGAGAAATTTTCACGCAGGCTGCGCTGTCCACCGAAAACGGTTCGTGCTAAATGAATGAATATCGCCAACTGCAGAGACATATTTGATCATTTGATTCACTAAAATATTGAATTTCACCAAGAGTGTTGAATAAAATAGAGACACTTCTACATTTACGATAGAAGCACTTCACTGCCACGTTTTAATGAAATTTAAAGGGAGGTCAGGATTCCCGTGTCATCTTAAAGCAATCGCCTGTGCGGTCCATTCATTAAAACCACAGCAAATTGAATTGTCTGTTGGAGGGCTAGTTAACTCCACATTGTGTAAAATGTACTTTAAATAAAGATTGTTCAACATGGATGACTTTAATGCTCGGAAAGGATTTTCTTGCTTATGGCAAAGGGAGACGAGGCAAAGGTTATGCTTTAAAGAGCACCATAAAGAAAACATGACCATAAATATGCCTTCAAGGCTTTAGCCATTCCAGAAACGTGATATCTTTGATAGATGATGTAATGGTAGTTCTTTTATTACACAGTAAAAAAAAAAAAAAAAACGCTGAGTTGTTCGTTTAACCCAACTGAGCTAAGTTTCCCAAAAGCGAGAGAGTGTTCAGTGCGATGCGAGCTCTACCATTTAATGATGATCTTTGTGTCGTGATGTTTTCGGGAAACTCGACTCTGCTCAGTGACACATAATCACAATGACATGATGTTTTTTAGTCACAATAAAACAATCGATATTGTTAACTTAGCTACATTCTCTGAGGCCAAAAGCATCGATAAGCTTATTTTATAGTCTTTTCAGCTAAATTCACGATGCTTTGTAAACACACCTCCGCAGTCCTGTACAGAATTAAACGTGTGCAACTACATTTTGCAGCTACATGCAAATAAATACTGAAGTATCTTTTTTTAAAAAAAAAAAAAGATATTTTAGATACGGTAACATACCCAATGCACTGAATATTAGTATTCTCTTTACAGTTGCTCCGTGCAGTGCAAAAATAACATTACAACTGTTCATTACTCATAAAAGTGTGATGGCGTTTTAATCCATCTCCTCAGACACATCAAACCTCCAGTCATTCTCTCACTGAACACAACCAACGCAAGATCCATGTCTCCTTCGATTTGCTCAGTCCCACATCTCTGCAGTAGTGTCCAGTGAAATATTCCCTTGTAAGTTAGGCTAAAGATTCCCCCAAATCCAAGATGATAATCTTCCACAGAGCACCTGATGAAATTCTGTAGTGACACGGTCCGCCTAATCTAATAAACAGGGAGTATTTCTCACAAAGAAGGACCTTCAGGACAGTGGGGAAAAGAAGTGAAGGATAAAGAAAAGGACAGGCAGAGACAGAACTGTTTTGAAGGACAGGGACAATGATGAAGAGAAATCAAACTGGTCTAGGCCAGAAGCCAAGAAAACAAAAAAACGCGGGGCTGTAAAAGCACATCAAGGATAAAAAACGAAGCATCAATTCCCAAAACGTGACAACATAATTCAGTGTGGGAGCTCTCGTCATACCCTCTAGGGGCTTTCCGCACCACATGACATCTCTTTCGCTATCTCTCAGTGTCTCAGACACACACACACACACACACACACTGTATACTCGTGCTTATGGAAGGAATACATGAAGTTCACAAATCATTAAAAGATCCATTCCATCTATTTCATTTTCACTGATGCTCACAGTATCATCGCGAAGGGACACTGATTCCTTCCAGTGAAGCCACTTTTAATCTACTATTTATATTCTAACTAGCGATCAGAAACAATTTATTTTTCATTTTAGTCCATTCTAAACAGAAAGGATTTTTTTTTACATTCCATTATCACCATGATCACCAGCTATTACATTCTTGCTCGCAGAATCATAGATAAAATATTTTCGACACTGGCTTTCCTGCTGTCACGCCACCTTTGAAAACCCGGCTATCCTCCTGAGACCCGGGGAGAGAAAGTGTCTTTTCTCTTTAGCGTAAAACAAATATCTTACAATTTAGACTTTTTGATTACTATTATTGTTTTAATAATAAACTTCCACTTTAGTAGAGAGCGGAACAATTTTCAAAAACAGTCAAACCTGAATACGATACAAGATATAAGGATTTCAGGTATACAATATAAAATTGAACTTCTTTTTATTGTGTGTTTGTTTTGCCTTTTCTATTTTCAATTGCATTTAGTTAAGGTTGTGAATATTAACCCTGTAACTAAGTAAAACATACGCATGGTCATCCAGCCATTTTGTGAAGATAGGAAAGAGGAACTTGTCGACCTCTGATCCTGACAAAGAGCAGGAATTAATCGGGTAACAATATGGCAGCAGAAACAAAATGGCAACTATGAATGAATGAATGAATGAATGGGCGGGGCCTCAGGAGGCTGTAGCACTATTGCAAAAAAACGTTTAGGTTTACTTTTTGAAATCACACTGGAATGGAAAAATAAGTTTATTAACCCATTAAGCATTTTTAAAAATAGTATTTTCAGTCTGGAACAATTCTGAGTGATTTTGTTCGCGTCGTTGATTACATTCAATGAAAACCGTCGTTCCCTGTAACTTCTCTTATCCCTGATCGTAGCAGTTTCTTCAATCCACATCCCCCTCTCACGATAACGCAGAGTCGTCATAATCATAAAATGCCTGATGAGTAAGCGTTCAGGCAGAATAAAATGCATGACAATCCAACACATGTGTAATAAAATGTCTCTGCCTCTGCCATTAGCTCTCTCTTCTGTGCCCATCAATGTTTTATGGAGTTTTGGCAGGACTGGAAGAATGAGTGGACAATTATTATGTAGCTGCTCAATCTTCAGGCCGGAGAAATGCTGCTGGAATAGTGTTATAGCGTTCATTGGTCTCTGAGTGTGATCTGATAACTTTGCTCCGGGCCCATAAAAAAAAAATCTGCCATAAATGTTGTGCTCAGGATGTCAATCTATTCTAATTGGACTTTGTAGGCTCCTGTTCAATTTGTTGAGCTATAAATTAAAATCCAATAGCAAGAAGAAAAAAGGGAACATTAGGAAATATGCTTCAACAGTGTGTTTAGATAAAACGTTTTTTTTAAAAAAATCAACTCTGAGTGAGGTTCGTGTAAAATATGAAGGGCTCAAGGATCACTTAGAGGAAGTAATCGATAATCAGCGAGCTTTCCGAGACCGCACTGCAGCAAACAGTTTGCTCTGTATAAGATAAGATTGGATTGTACACGTTCCGATTAGTAACACAACTCCTTCGACTAGGTTTAGATACTGAAACTTCTGCTTAAGTAGTGCCTAACTTACCAGCGTGGCCTCTTAAACGATTACAGAACTCATTTTTACCAAGCAAAAAAAACAATAATAATGAGTGTTTACAATATTTCACATATCGTTGATGTTCTTTATTATTCATCATATATTTGATAGATAGCAAGGCGAGTGCTAGATAGCAGCTAAAGCTTGCTGGCCCTGGCTAATACAGAGGGAAATATAACAACAGGTTCACGTGTCAGAGAAATACTAGTACATTGAGCCTTATTTACGACATAACATCCATATGAAAGTTTCACTAGGAGATGTATCTCTGTATCTTATAAAATATAAATAAAAATTTTTTATAAATTTGCTGGAAATGTTGAAATCGGTATTTTGATGCATTTGTTTGAAATAGATACGTGATTTACTCTTGCTGCTGATCCCTGGAAGTTAGAAGACATTCAGAAAATAAGCTTTCAATCACTCCAGGGCAAAGTCTTTATCATAAAGAGGATAGTTTTGGTTCTAAAAGCTGATTGGCTGAGGCATGTTCGAAGCCATTGTTTAAAACCTTTATATACGAACACCTGTGACTGCATCACAATAATTGAATTGTGTATTAATGCACCAGGTTTTGACCAAGAAAATCATTATACTAATGCCTAGTGGACACTACACTACATCCCAAAGCCTCAGAAGCGCTATGCTGCTCAAACTACACGACTTTACTTCACTTGCATTCAGTTGTTCAGCGAATGTAGTGGTGTACACTCTATTGTACACAACGATCATGACGAGGCTCACTCGCTACACAATCTTTCACCTGGAGAGATCCCAGACAAAGCATGCCTGATCACCTGATCCCTAAATCCCGCTTTCTCATGAAAATGAACGCGAAAGCTGTCAGTCACATCGTTCTGTGCGAATTTTGCCTAAACAAGAATAAGGGAAATACGAGAACTATGTGGAGGAAGGCTTGGCTGGGGATTGTCTGTTCTGCAAAGAGAACTGGAAATATAGTGGAAAGAATCATGTCGTGCTGGACCTAACATCCATTTACAAATCATTTCTTATAGAAGCAATATTATTGTGTTTACATTTTGCCCTCACTCTCCCACACAAATAAATGATCGACTGGATTCAGGGATCTGCTGCGCGTGAAAGGAGATGAATTTGATGTCCTCTCAGGTGATCACAGCACACGGTTCATTGCTGGGAAAATCAAACAAGCTTAACAATTTTGAAACATTAACTATTGTTCTGTCCACAGAATGCCCTAATCTTTGTCTGTTATGTTGCTTAGCAACCAAAGCTTATTGTCTACATTGTGTGGTGGCAGAATTGTTTTTTGTGAATATTAATTTGATTTGAAAATAAATTTGATTATTTATTGAACGCTGTTCATAAAAGCGTTACAACGATTTTATCACGGGTAAGAGGATTTTATTCTGTTTCTCATCATGTCCAAAAAACGCTCTTACCCATGATAAAATCACTGTAATGCACACCCTCTCATGGCTTATTGCTTTATTTTCTTACTTTTAAAAATAAAAACGTTTGTGAAGGGCATTTCGTGGATTTCACAATGCTGAACATTTATGTATAACTGGATTTTTTGCCCCACTTTTTCCCAGATTCTAACGATATTCTGTATGTCTCAGTTTCTTTAATCAGGAAATTAAGAAGTTGGTCTTCAAACTTCAATAACTGGGTTCTAAGTATTAAGGATTTTGTATCTTGATAATGATTGACATTTAGGAGATTAGGATGTATTACAAACGCTCAAAGAAAGCCTGAAAGTGTTCATTTTCGCCTTTTTTGTGTCACTTTTTGGGCACAGAAGGTCCATGAGAACCACGTTATGCACTGTTTCTGTGGAAAACGCCTACTTTTTTCTATTGTATGGATGCTTAAGGGGTTGAATACTATTTCCTCTTGCCAGTGTTTGTTACAGGAAGTTGACAGCTACCGCCAGAGATGTATCTCATTGAAATGGGATTTTCGTCCAACTCCCTCCGCCGCCCCTTTTCTGCCATTGTGCACCGTCTTCAGGCTTAGGGGATTTGTTTGTTTGTTCTAAATACATAGAGCACAAAAAAAAGGGTGGAAGAAATCAAACCCAACCTGCCGAGAAGAGAAATCTTCACAAAGCCTGTGAACAGAGGAACTGAAAGCACAGTGTGCTGCATGGACTGATACGGGTGATTCCAGCATTGTGATGCTATTTAACCCTTGTGACTCTTAAAAATTAAACTTTTTTATTATAACCATTCAAAAAATGTCAAACCATTTCAGGGAAAAATATTTTAAAACATTTCTTTGCTCATAATGGTTGCATTTTGACCGTAAATAAGTAACAGTGTTGAGATTTTTTTTAGCATAGAATTAGCAAATGCACAAAATATGATTACCTAGCATCCATTTTAATGGAGTAAGGACTTTAAGGACATTCTAACGGTTTAGTGCTTCCTCTGAGACACGTGAAGCCACATGAAGTTCACCAAACTGAGGCATAACGCACTCTGAGGAAAGTGCTATCTGCCCTCTTCCTCATACATGAGCTCACAGATGCCTATGATTGGCTAGTGTCACTGTGATTGACAGCACAGCCAACTTTGCTCCCAGATGGAAGGATGGATGTGGTAGCGTCAGAATTCGAACTCATGATCTCAGGACGACGCTTTTCTGTTGCGCCTCTCGGTAGCCATGTTGATTTATTTTTTAAATGGATTATCTTGGATTTAAAAAAGCATTTGTTTACTGAAAATGGGTAGCTGAATTTGTATTTTTGATATGATAGCAAAAAGATTGGAGACCAGCCACAAAAATTAGAGAATACAAAATTGGAAATAATGTTTCATAGACAAAAACTCCTTTAATCCGTTAAAACTCGAGGTAGTTTGGCCGTCCATATTGTACTCCATACTGTTCATATAGCATAGTATTATTCTTTTTTATGATTGAAGTTTATATTGCAGGGTTTTGCGTCACGTTATATAAACTCGAACGCTGACATTTCGCAGCATGTCGCATCGTTGATGCACGTGCATCGGATTGAATGGAGCCGTAAAATGTTAGTGATGCAAATCAGGTAGGGGGCACGGTTCGGGTTAGCGATGACGCCCATCCTGTACACGTATATATGTGTTTTTTGTTTCTGAGTAAAATAGTCATTTTCTGTGGGAGGTGGGATACAGTCAGGATGAAGGTAAAGAGAGAACGAGCTGTCTTCTTGTCTTCTGGGGTGTCAGTAAAGGCCTTCTGTCCACAGGCAGAGTCTGCTGATCAGACTTAAATGAATCTGTCGGTGTAATTGTTCCGCGAGTGTGCGGATCTGAGAGCAGACTACATTCCATTAGACTGAGAAGGCCCTGGGGGGGTAGCAGAGGGATGAGGCTAGATTGTGGGTCTGATGGCTGTGTGTGTGTGTGTGTGGAGAGAGGACTGGATTCTGAAAACTGTGTGGTTGTACGTATGTCTGTGGGGACAGCTATTGCTGTCTAGTTCCATACGACTTAAAGTAGAATCCTGACTCACAGAGACAATATTCACTAAATATAGACCGGAATTTGATGTAGACCTGCTGATACTGGTTATGTTTAGCACTATTTCAGCTTAAATGCCAATCATTATGCAAATATTTCAGCTATAACCTCACCAAGTGTATTACAGTAGTAATAATAATAATAGTTAGAAGTAGTAGTTATCGGTGTCCATTTTGTGCATATTAAAGCGTTTTCACGCTTGGCCCGAATACTCGAGTCCATCCCCAGGTTCTAGGTTCATCTGTTGTATTATTTATTGTAATTTATTTATTAATTATTATTTTCCTTTGGTATCAACACTCAAACGAAGAAGCCCAGTGCTTTCTGGATGCATGGCATCTCATCAAGCAGGAACATTATTATTGTTATTCTTATTACGCTTTTATTTCTTTTAATCGCTTTAATTCCTTTTTATTTCTTTTTAATCAATTGCATGTACTTCATGCGGCTGAACGCGTTTGAATGTTGCAGCTATGATGATGATGAGAAAATTTCCCGAAAGGGACAATAAAGTACATCTCATCTCTCCTCATCTCATCTCTCATCTTGAATACCTGCAAACGAGGAGCTGTTGTTGGCGTCCTTTTCGTGCATTCAGAGATATTGCATATTAAATCGTTTTCACAGTTGGACCAAATACTTGAATGCAGACTTGGGATTTTTTTTTGGGCTCGTTTAGAGGCAGGGCTCATAAAATCGATTGCAGAACTTTATATGTCACTTTTGTGTACACTGGTTTGGAAAATGGTGGGCACTCTGTTAGGTTCATCCCTTTGCTGTTTTTGTATGGCTTAGTGGTTAGCACATTTGCCTCTCACCTCCGAGGCTGGGGGCTCAATTCCTGCCTCCGTCCCGCATGTGCGGAATCTGCATGTTCTCCCCGTGCTTCAGGGGTTTCCTTTGGGTACTTCGGTTTCCTCCCCCAGCCCGAAGACAGGTTGATTGGCATTTCCAAATTGTCTGTTGTGTGTGCGATTGTGCTCTGCAATGGGTTGGCACCCCGTCCAGGGTGTCCCCTGCCTTGTGCCACGAGTTCCCTGGGATAGGCTCCAGGCTTCGCTGCGACCGTGGGTAGGATACGTGGTATGAAAAATGGACAGATGGACCAACAATCAAGCATTGAACAGTGTTTTTTTTTTTTGGATGCACAGAAAGTTATCATGCTTGACAACCCCCGAACAAGGAGCCATTCTTGATTTTAACCAGCACTCGCACCACAAATGTGAGCTAAATACAGTACTCCAATCCCTTCTATATCTGGTTTGGTATATCAGTAAGGTGTTACAACGTTTTCTCCAGTATCAGAAAACTTTAAACAGGAAGTAAGGTGACAAGTTGTACTAATCACGTTACTTGGCATGCCAAGAGCGGATAGCCGCAACACACGACCTGGCCCTCACCACGGATCAGGTGAAACAAGCACCAGACCAGAGATCGGTTCTTTGGGCCGCTCCTGGGTTCGAAAACAGTGTTCACACTTCAGCAAATGGGAAACACTTAAAACCACAGGTCCCAAGTTTTGAAAAAAAAAACAAAAAAACACAAGTATGAAAACAAACTAAGAAGCAAAACAACACCTGTGACCTTGCTGACTTATTTCTCTGTTCCTAGAACCCACTTTTGAGACTCCTCTGTTCTTCAAATTGGAAAAACAGCTTCGATACTCGAGCAGGTGCAGCACAAGGTCAGTGTTGTGTTGACTTATTGACAGGAAAATACAGGCAGCATTCTGAGCCAGACACCTGCATTAAGGTACCATATTAGCAATCAATTGCACTACAGCTGTATATCCAAGGCTGATTCAATTTCACGAGTATATTCATAGATCTGCCTAGGTATCCATTTCCTCTGACAAAATCAATCTCAGAAACGTATATATTTGCAAGAGCTAAATAGCACCAGACTGTAACAGGAGGAACTGAAACCAGATGGAAGAGGCCACGAGTGTGGTGGGTAAATAAAATTAGATTTGAGAGGAACATAAATGGGTTCAGTAGTTGTAAAATTAAAAAAAGAAAGGAAAAAAAAGTAAAGATGCTGTGCATTTTGTGGAGTCTTCAGACAGCCAGAAATCATCCATTATCATTCTAACCCTCAAAAAATTTTTATTTATTTTTTTTTTTTTTTTAAACTATAATCATTTAGGAAAGAAAACTCCATGAGTAGCCACGTTTCGATATTTTGAACCGGAGGAGAATGTATATCAAATGCGCCATTCATTACACTATACACACAAAAATAATGTGTGATTTTGTATAATAGATAAATGTACCCAGGTTGCTTCAAGCAAGTTTTGAGTATAATCCATTATTAAGATCCTAGATCCCCTCAACCCTGAAAAATAGATCAGCCGGATTAGAAAATGTAATTCCAAAAGCTCATTAGTCAACGCGGCCAAGCATTCAACAGGTAAATATGACCATCATTCATACAGTCGATGTGATCTATAATCCATTTTTCCTACATTAACATACCTGAAGATGTTCCTTACACCATTAACCACAAACCACACACATAAATAGTTGATTATTCATTATTTATGGGATGTTATTCATTTCCTGTTCAGCAGCTGGTAAACGTGTGAGCTCTATTTAATCTGAAGTCGATGGAAATAACTGCCAAAGTCCATATATGGACATATTTTCCTGGAGTGGGAAATACTTGCGTAATTGGGATTCATAACCGTGCTTAAGTGTTATTTTGGAAGATTTGTACTTTACTGAAGTATTATTTAGATTGTACAAGAAAACAATCTTTTCTTTTCTTTTTCTTTTCATTTTGGCCTTCATGTACTCATAACTCAAATGCCATGAAATATTTTTTCTATTTTTGGTATTTTTTTCTATCTCTTGTTGGATTTACCAATGAGCTTGTTAGTTAAGTTTTGTTTTTGCTGATAATGAACCGTATCATTCATTCCAAAAAGGTTATTAAACATTCTTAGTAAGATGTCTTTTGCTGCCATGATTTTTTTTTTCTACTTTTGGTGGATGTACCAATGATCCGCCCTTTTTCCTCCTGCGGGGAAAAAAAAATGGCCTTTTACTTAGGTGAAGTATTTCTGTACTAGCTCCACTCCTGCACCTAATCAGATGAGTCCTGCACAATTGCCTCGACCTGCTTAAAAACTACACGTTGCATTTTTTGTTTGTTTGTTTTTTTGTGAGATTAAACTCTGCACCGGAGGCCACATTGTGACGTTTGTTATGGTGGCAGAATCGTCAATGCACTTCTGCAGACAGCAATCAAGAAAAGTGAATGTGCTACACAGCACCATCGCCAAAGCATTCAGCGAGCCTCGCCCGATTCATCTTCACGCTGTCGAGCAACCCTAAACATACAGGAGTCTCCACAATGCACACAGAGAATGTCAGTGTTGACAAAGATTTCTTTCTCCTCTGCAGACTTGCAGGACAGCCTTTGCCAGATAAAAGACAGAAATAAATAATATAAGGAGATTGGGGATGGAAGGACGAGGAGGGAGGTTTGATCTAGCTGGCTTTTTCTGCACCGTTGAAAAGCAGTGTGGGCTTGAATGTGCCAGAACTGACAAAGTAAATGGAGTCCGTTTCTTTCAAAGTGGTTTTTGATGAGATTCTGACAAACGTCAATTTTGAGGATACTGTTTCCTGGAGCAAAACACTAAGAAAGATGGGACGTAATGTCTCATTTTAAGGATGTTGATGTAGGGAGAATAAGGTATGAAGTGAGTGCAAGGATTTTTTCAGTGTTCTGTTTCACTGGTCACTCATTATTTTGCAGAGAAAAGAGACAATTTCGGTCTAGGGTCGTGTAATACAACCTGCTGAAACAATAGTGATTTTCTGGGAAAAACTACTAAATATAGTACAAATATGAAAACCAGTGGTGTAAACCTCAGGATTCTGCACAATACCATCGGATTTCAAATCTTAAGGCAACGATTTGATATTTGGCGGTACCTCTGAATCTGATAGGATACGATTTCAATTCATAAGGAAACAATTCGATATTTGATGATACTACTGAATCTGAAACAATACAATGCAATGTTAAGTCACGAGGCACCAATTCGATAATTGCCGATTCCATTGAATCTTCAACGATACGATAAGGTACAATTGTAATTCTTAAGTCAACGATTAGATATTTGACAATACTACTAATGGACTAATGGTTAGGCCACAGCTCTCTCACCACTGTGGCCCGGGTTTGATTCCTGGCCAGGGAACCAACCCCAGCCACTAGGGTTGCATGCAACAGTGCGCTCTCAGCGCTGGTCCCAAGCCCGGATAAAATTGGGGAGGGTTGCATCAGGAAGGGCATCCGGTGTAAAAACTGTGCCTAATCAGATATACGGACCAATGATTTGCTGTGACGACCCCTAACAGGAGCAGCCAAAAGAGGAACAACAACAACAACTGAATCTGATACGATACGATTTAGACTCATAACGCAACGATTCAATATTTGGCGAAATTACTGAATCTGCTACAACATGATTTTGATTTTTAAGACAATGAAGTTGTCTCAATACTATTTGACGATACCATTGAACTTGATACGATACATTTTCAGTTCATAAGGTAAAGATTCAATATTTGACGATACTGCTGACTCAGATTGTACAATTCATACAATTCAATACAATTCATTAGCCTTCAATCAATACATGTTTGTTTGTTCAGAATCTGGGGTAGGTCTACCGTTAAGAAAAAACAGTGAGAAAAACACACAGAATGGTGTGAAGAAGCGAGAAGTGGGGCTGTGGCTGATTTCTTTCAAACCTAGACTGTAGCTTCATGCAGCCAGTCAATAACAGTGGTGTGAGGGGACTGTACAGACTGACACGCCCATTAGATATTGGGCACATCATCAGAAGTGAATGAGAAAGCACACATGAAATAGAGTTCATGATGTAATGAATGTGAATGAGGTGGATTAATTACTCTATCATCATTTTTTTTTCTGAAATGCCTTTCGAGGAGAAAGAAAAATAGACAGACGAAACACACAAAAAGAACAGATGACAGAACCGTTTGGTGTTTCTTGGTTTGAACAAAATGGTTACCTCGCTTTTGTTTATCGTGTTTGGTATTCAGAGGAAACACGACATGAACCCAGTACAGTATTACAGACCTTAAACAAAATTACAGACTTTAATTAATTAAATTAGAAATCAGAAATGTACCTGCCTATCTTCCTTTACTTGTGTCTGTATTAGTTTGCCACATGATATAATACATTGTTTAACCCTAATAGTTTCTGTCTTGGCTTTTTTTTTTTTTTTTTGGAGTGAAAATATCTAATAGTTAAAGATACAATGACTTGTTTTTGTTTTAGATCTTGAATATCTTATTTAGTGGGGGGGGGGGGGGGATCTTCAAACACATCTTATTCTGATTGAGATTTTTAGTTGATGAATTATTTTAGGAGGGTAACCATGAAGATGAAAAGACAATGGCTTACTTGATTCAAGAGTTTTGTAAAGATTTTAATTTAAATGGAAAACCGTACCAAGCAAAGATTACCCTAAACAATAGTTCTATTAATTTCGTCATTGTTTTGAAAAATAGTTCCTCAGCCACATTAGACAGAGCATCCGGTTGAGGTTGGTTATGAACTCGAGTGATGTGATGTGTTCGAGTGAAGTTCTGTTTCGGCAAATTATTACTTGTTGTTGGAAAATTGATTAAGTTTCTATGTTTCTAGGGGTATAGTGTGAGGGTTCACATAAAAGTCTAGACTAGTCCAGTCTGGACCATGCTCACTTCCAGTTTAAAGCCGAATACTGATACAGTACAAATATTTTGAGCACTAAACAGATATAGATAGTGGTATATAGTTTCCATACAGTAGCATTTTGCTTCATTTATATTAGCATAAAAATAACAAACTTAAGAAATGTAATGCAAATGTAAATGAGCAACATACAGTACCATAACATTACATATGCATCCAAAAATACCTCCTGTTGTTGGATTTCTACTCAGCAGTTACTCGTTTGATATCCTGTCTTGGTTTTTCCTCAACAACATAAAAAATGTTGACAAGTTATCTGGTTTTGCATATTCATGTTAAAACCCAGGTCTTAACCTCTTACTTCATCTTCAACTCGCTTCAAAAGCCACCAATTAAACCAGGGCATTCTAATTAGACTGAAAAAAAAATCCAGTTTCCTTCCCTTTAGGTGATGGACTCATGCAAGAATTTACACATGATCATGAAAAGAAAAAAAAAATCGCCGTAATATATAACAGAAAGATGTTTAAGAAACCGGACCAGACATATTCTGCTAGCTAAATCTGCTTGACTGTCAGGCAAACTGTCTTGTGACAGTTCTATGATTGTGTATCGTAGCAGTTCAGAAAATGAACACTAACGGGAGAGTAAACATGCTATTAGCACTGACACTTAGTGTATCAGCATGTCACAAAGACGTTTTGCCGTATTTGTGCACATCCTTCTTCTTGCAACATTTACTTAAACATTTCAGCCCTCCTAGTTAGCATGATAAGGTTTGTTAGTCGATAAGTAAGAAAACAGTCTAATTTCCTCCTCAGTTGATTTCATTCTATGGAGCTATTTCTCAGTCCTTCATCAAGACAGGCTGCCAGATTCCCCCTGACACGTCTTATTAAATTCTCTAGTTGATCTTTCCCCCAACCACCAATTCCATGTCCACAGGCACATCAGTCTTAAACACATTTTAAAAATGCTTTTCTGTCATGACCTTTAAGTGAAAGAGTAGAAAGAGGTTCTGTGCACTTCGTGAAGCAATGTGTGAGTGTGTAAGTAAACACATACAAAAATAAATGTGTACACTAAAGCACATCTGATCTTCAGGTCAGCATAACTAGGGGTACTCATACAACCTTCCTGAAAATCCCAGACATCAGATCGAAGAAAAGAAGTGAGAGTTTCAGAAGACTGATTAAACTGAATTAGACTTGTTCAGCTTATGTTATTTTTAACGTTTCTATGTTATACAGAGAGAGCTATTCTTGTCAAAACTAGCAAAGCATGGCCTTAGATAAACTTGCATTCTTCCCTTATGCCAGAATTGCTGCCCTGTCAGACAACACCTGAGCCCAAAGATCCTGTGTAATGTTCGAAAGCCCTGAGGCTTTCATCTTTGGGAGTCTCCATGTGGGTCGGCACAACGATACAACAGATGGTGCTGAGAAGGAAAGATTTTAATCACTTCCATCTTTCTCACAAAGTGAAATGTTTGCATAGAGATACTATGCTTACAGGTCTTGTAACTTGTTTTGGAGTGTGTATTATACTAAGCAGACCTACACTATTAAAAGAGATTTGAAGAAACAAAAAATATTGAGGCACTTGTTTTGTCACAGAGAAACATTTGACTCGGGTGAAATGGCAATGGTGATGTTTAAACTCCTACCTCTTTGTCAGATGCCGACTATCGCAGCCTCAAATGAGTCAGAAATACATGGAGTTGGAGAACTGCCAGTGCCTCCTTATGTCTTTGGCTGGCAAAAAAAAAAGAATGCCAAGCCAGTGAAAGAGGGGGACGAAGTAGTGGAAACGTCTACCAAAGTCAGGAATCGGGCTCCATGAGTCTCAGCAATCTGAGCAGCCTATGATCTCTTCTATGAGTCGGTCTCGGGCACCAAACAGCGAGTAAAGTGCAGTAGTCCTGTCAGAAGGAGAAGAGCAAGCAGAACTGGGCATCCTCCAGTGGGTGATGGAATGGTGGAGTGACAGGGAACAGATGCAAGAGTGTCTGTAATCCTCAGAGCCGAGACTCGGCAAGCAATAGTCGCCTCAACATCGTGCTCCGTCCGCAAGCGCCTACATCTCTCTTTCCCCCCCACATCCTCCTAGCTGCCTTTATTTATCCTGGACTGGAGCGAACAGTGCATGAGGGAGCTAGAGAGAAGAACGAGAGAGCGAGGGAGGGAGGGAGGGAGGGAGGGAGGAAGAGGGTGAGCAAATGAATGCAGAGTGAGAGTCAGGGAGAGAAGAGAGCAAGAGAGGAGAGAAGAGAGCGAGAGAGCTTGCACTGTCAGTGACTACATTAGCAGCACTGAGTAGGTGGAGTTTTCTTTGCAGCAGAGGAGATCATGATTTGAGGAGGGAAAAAATCCAAAAGGAAGAGAGAAAGAGAGAGAGAGACAGAGAGAGACAGAGAGAGAGAGAGAGAGAGAGAGAGAGAGGGGTGCAAAGACAAGGTTAAGAGGCATTGCCATGGGATAAAAGAAGCAGTTCATTGAGAGACACTTGACTAAATAGATAGAAGTGAGACCACAGACACTTTGGATTTATCTACCCTAATTCTTAAATCAAACACTGAACAAACACCTCTCGAATCACATTTCATAAAAGCACCTCTATCATGGAAATCTGTTCTTTATTACAGTCTTGCTTGGGGTAAGTGCAGAGATACATAGATGGACTAAGAGTCCTAAGTTAAAATCACTAAAAAATGGATCGAAAACCAACAGCGACAGCATAACCATCTAAACCATGGCAACAAATATTCAAGCTGAACATAACAAACCACACCATATTATATGATGAGAGTATTTATCACATTCTATAATAAATATTTTATCATCTTAAACAATTAAAGACAAGTGGGACCTGTAGGGGCAACAGGTTAAGAAGGTTAGTCCAGATTTCTCTATCTCATTCCAGCACCTTCTTGGGGATCCAAAGTTTTCCCAAGCTGACTGTGAGATATGATCTTTACAGTGGATCCTGGGTCTGCCCAGGAGTCAGTATCCAGTGAGACGTGCCTGATACATCTCTACCACTAGACCATTACAGTGACTGTAACACTCCTGCCAGTAAACTCGTCCATTTGTCACTCTCTTTTTCCATCAGATCCCAAGATACTTAAACTCCTCCACCACTGGAGCAAGGTCTCTCAAGGTCTCTCCCCTAAGCTTACGGGAGAATTCCAGTCTTTTCCTATAGAGGACCATGGCCTTGGACCTGGAGGTGCTTTTCATCACAGCCAATACAGTGAAACAGTTAAGCGCATGTCGGAGGTCCACTTTGGATGGTGCCAAGAGAATAACATCATCTGCAAATAACATGGATATTTGTACAGTATGCTGTAGCATTACAGTTTCACTTCACTGGAACTAAGAGGCCCAAATGACAAAGTGAGCACAAAGCGAGATCCATGAAGACATGGTGTGTTAAGGTTGGAGTGGAAGAACTCGAGTGTCCTGCACAGAGCCCTGACCTCAACCCCACTGAACACCTTTGGGATGAACTTGAACACCGACTGAACCCCAGACCTCCTTGACATCCCACCGATATGAGTGAGTGAGTGAAGGGACTTGTGGCCAAGTATGGTGACCTATACTCGGAATTTGTGATTTAACCCATCCAAGTGTGCACACACACAGTAGTGACCACACACACACTGTGAACACACATCCGGAGCAGCCTTTTTTGCTGCGGCGCCCAGGGAGCAGTTGGGGGTTTGGTGCCTTGCTCAAGGGTCTCACCATTCACTCCCCCACCTACAATCCCTGCCGGCCTGAGACTCAAACCCACGACCTTCAGGTTCACCTTCGGGTTGCAAGTCTGACTCTCTAACCATTAGGCCACGAATGCCACAAATGCCTTATGGTCAGTACCTGACCTCACTAATGCTCTTCTGGCTGAATTGACAAACCCCACAGCCACGCTCCAAAATCTAATTGAAAGCCTTCCCAGAAGAGTGGAAAGGGGGAATAAATCTGGATGAGATGAACACATATGAGTGTGATGGTCAGGTGCCCACATAGTTTTGGCCATATAGTGTACATTTGCAATTTAAACTTGAAGTTGAAACATAAACAAAACACAAACCTCTGTTAATACTCTTTAAACTTCTATTGTCTACAAAATCTAGATAATATACTGCAAAAACAATGGTACTGAACATATTTTATTGTTGAACGCATAGCTTTTGTTAACATTATGACTTGCTTTTTTTTTTTGCTTTTGGTCCTGTCTCTGCCCCATCACGTCATTGGTTGATTATCCTACTGTGTTCGCCTGTTCTGTGTCTCATTTTGATTAATATAGCTATTTTTTTCCCTATAGTAAAGTGTCAGTGTGGTGCCTGTCTGTTAAGTACAAGCCTTGTTCTTTACTAACTTAAATTATTATTAACTGGAATGCCTTGTGGATGCCATGTGGCATATTCTGGCATTCTTTCTAACTTTTTTTCTAATGTGACTGAGTAAGCTAGCTATGTTTCAAAACAACAATGTATTTCAAACTGTACCACAGGGCAGTGTAACACACTTGGAGGAAAGTGCCCAGAAATATGTTGCCCTGTACACAGCATGTGGTCGGAATAGGCTTTATAGAGCAGCGGCTCTAGAAATAAATAAGAAGTGCATCCGCAGCACTGTTAACTTGTTTTCCATGCAGAGGCTGAGAAAATGGGGAAAAAGCATCTCTTTTGTCCAGTGTGTGGTTTTTGACTTGTAGTTAAGGTGGGATTTTTTTCTGAAACCTGGCAACCGTGTCATATTCGCACCTTTTAAGCTAATAACACTGTGTTATTGTGACTTTTTGGGTTTCAACTTCTGGGTGCCCAGTCCTGATGCACATAGCTCGTCTCACCTAGCTTTCTGTCGAGCTTTCTAGGGAAACAAATCTCCTATTTGTATCTGTATTTGTATCTGTTTAGAACATGTTATCTGTTCATTCTGAATAATGTATCAGTGATCAGTTACATCCCGATAGATGCATTGTTGGCTTCGTAAAATTTCTCCATGACCGACGGATTTTGTTCCACCTCAAAGAATTCAGCAGAATGCAAACAATTACACACACACTCACACTCACACACACATGTGAACTGAAGTTTGATTGAGCAATGCCCCACTGATGGAGGTCATGTGGCTCTCTCCAGCTGAATGGAGGCAGATGTGAAGGTGTCACTGTGAATGACCCGGAGCAATAGACAGAAAGAGGATATTAGTGTTGGAGGTTCCCAACAGATCATCCCTTATTCTGCAACGTTCCCTCTGTGTCTGATCGCCTCTCAATCACCACATTTACATCCTTAAAAACACTGGAAACTGCAATCCTATTTACAATAATTAACTGTTTGGTTTTACTATTTTCTTCAACGACTTTGAGAAGCCTGCTGGATTAAAAATGACCTTTTTTTTTCAGTCAACAAATTTCAAAGGTGCTCCCCTATACAACCTCGCACGTACGTAATGGATTAACCGAATAATAAACGAGCCACCCTCACTTCACCCTCACCCATCTGACTTGATTAAAAAAAATTTTTGCCAGTAATTCTTGGCTTCTACCCCACAGGCGCATCGCTAAAGTACAAAAGAATAAATCACATCAGCCTCGTCACATATTCTTTTGGGAAGAGAAAAAAGAAAGAGAGTGGATCAGTATTAAACATCAGCCAAATCACTGCTCCATCACTTCAGTATGGATGACTCAACCTGCTTTCGGAGCGAAGACGATTCCTTATCATGCGTGAGTGGAGTGATGTAACTTGTCCGCTTTGATTAAGGTTCTCAGGAGTAGATAAACAGCGAGTTTAATTTGGGATGTAATACATTCTTGATCCTAGAAGACAGATATAGAATATACTTTTAGACTGTTCTCCTGCTAGTGTTCGTTTCACCTACTGGATAAGTCATTAAAATAATAGTGAAGTGGCACCACTTGACTTGAACTGCTATTAGTGCTATAATATAAGTGAAGTCACATACAGTACCAGGCTAATAAATTCCAAGTTAAAGCATTTAAAGATTTTTATCAAGCTTGTCACAATATTATCCTTGCTGACTCTGACTCAGGAACAGGAAATTATTCGATAATGAATAACACAGCACTTAGTGCTAACACTTTAGAATTTCTGGTAGCCGTTTACTTAATGGAAGTGGTTATCGGAGCACGTGATGCTTATATAAACCGTCATCAAGTTGACACATCATCTGAGACAGAATGTTGTGAGTGCACGGTACAGGACTCTCAGAATCACTGAACAACTCAATACTCATCTTTGGTCACTAATGATCGGTTCTTTGGTGGATGTAGTGGTGTGCAAACTACACAAGCGATTGCAGATGAAGCTCACACACTACACCATCTTTCACTTGGAGAAATCCCAGATGAAGTGTGCCTGATCCTCAAATCCTGCTTTCTCACAAACATAAATGTGAGAGCTCGCTAGTATGTAACCTTGTGAAATATGAGAAAACTGTGGAAGAAGGATTGATTGGTTAGACAAGGGTGGAGAGAATTGTCTGTTCTGCAAAGAGAACTGGAGGTAAAGCAGTGCTGTGGGCCACCAGGAATCTGACTTGACAAGTAATTTCTTATAGAAGCATTATTATTATTGTGCTTATATTTTGCCCTCACTCTCCCGCACTAATAGATGGATGATAAATTGGATTCAGGGATCTGCTGCGCATGACAGGAGATGAATTTTATTTCCTCTCAGACTCTCGTTGGCTTTTTCTCGGCGCTATTCTTGCTGCTGGTCGTAAAGCGGTTCACAATATATGATTCATCGCCAAGAAAATCAAACATGCTTAAACAATTTCGGAGACTCTGTGATCGATTGCAGATTGAGAAAACTGTGCCGCTGAACTGACTAAATGGAGTCATAAACAAAAGTGACATTTCCAGAAAAATGATCTTAAGCTCTAAGCTTGACACATGAACAAAAAACACTATATATAATACCATTACATAGTGATGGTTTAGAAGTAATAATCAATACACTGAAAAAAAGTGTATATTTTCTCTTACCCTTAAGTAAAATGTTTTTTTTTAAATTGTGATTTTTTTTATGAACACTTATGACGCTGCTGTGACACTGTAATAACATATACATTTACATTTGTAGTAACATTTACATTATTTACAACCTATTTTCAATGGGTTAAGTGGGTTAACAAGTTTGAAAATAATTTTACAATTTCATCAATCATCATCATCATCATCATCATCATCATCACAATGCACCATAAGTCAATTATCATAACATTCTGCCATACATTAGTCCGGAAAATGAATAATATCACTTTACATTTTGGCATTAAACATGAAAGCTGTCTTTATGGCCCCTGATGACATTATGTCAGTTGTCGTGAAGGGCTTATACATCCTTATGTCCCTAAGTAAAGTGTTACTGGATTTCTCCAATACCGTACAAGTTTAAGTAAAACAATCCACTTGAGATGAGAAGAGGAAACAAGAATAGAAAAACATGTTTTTTCTCCTCATTTCTCTCATCAGTATTTTGGAAAGGATTTATCAGTGCTACAGAGGCCATACAGGCCAAACAAGGTATAATAGAGAAGGAGAAGAGAAGACAATGTTCTGTACTGTTACCCCAGCCTAGCGGGTCAGGGTCAGAATGGTCAGCCTCTGCACTGATGAAATAATGAGTATAACGACTACACATGGGATAGAAAATGAAAGCGAGGCCTTTGGATGAGCTGGAAGGTACAGTAGATCAATGAGGTGTCAGCTACATCACAACAACAGCAACATCAAAAATAAAGACAATAAGCTTCCAACATGGTCTAGTATATTATCTCAAATGGTGAAATGTTAGAGCCCACGTGTCACTCTCAGGTATTATTCATGTGCTTGCTGTGCTACAATTTGGCACCCAGTTTGAAGTCATCGAATGCTGCATGATTTGTTGTCGCCACTGAGCACACTTACAAATATTAAGCGTCATATAAACAAAGCACGTTGCCCAAAAGGCCTAATTGGCAAGTGTCTCTGCCGGGTTGGAGTCACATGTGAGCACACTGTGGGAAATGCACTGGCAAGAAGGCACAAGAGAACCACAGATAGCAGCCAGAGCTCTAATTATAGAGGACTGATAAACAATTCGGACCTGGACCTCATGGGATACTTACATGTACATATGAGCATGTGTGTGTTGGACTGACACTTCCTGCTGTTATTTTGCTTAGCTGATTGATTTGTTTTTTATTCAAAATTCAGATTAAACTTGGTCATCATGGCTTGCATTTTGCAGCCATTTCCACAAGAAGTGTCCACCAGAGGCTGAACTAACCCTCCCTGGGGTATGTGGGTGCTTTCACATCGGTTCGAATCGAACCCTGGTGTGTTTTTCTCTTTGGTTCGGCTCATTTAGAAAGGTGAGAACACTGCAAACCAAAATAACCAGTCCAAGACTATCTGAGCGAGGTGTTTTCAGTCCGGTTCCAGCCGAACTCTAGTGTGGTTTGATTGCAGTGAGAAAGTGATTCGAACCTGAAAAGTGCAGGAAGTGAACCATGTGAACATGCCATGGACATCTGGACTGAAAAATTATAAATGGATATGACACAAAAAATATTTTAAGCTAGTTATTCCAGTGATTTATTGAGCACTTTTTTACATGATTTCCGAGCACTCTGTAAAAGTTTCGTTTACTCTTTTTCCATCACTTTCTGACCAACGAATGAAAGAGATTTTAAGGACGTTTTCAGCCGAACACATTCCTCAGCCAATATTTTTTTTTTGCTTTTTGGTTTGTTTAAATGTGTGCAGTGAGAAAAGAAACCAAATTGGAAACAAACCACAAACCAAAAGTATCGATTTTCGTGAAGTATCAATTTCAGACTTCCCAACCTATCTACGATCTCCATCTATGAGAAAATATGAATATGCTGTATATATGGATGTCACCGCATTCCATATGCCACCGAATGACAAATTTATAGTTGTTTCTCTCGCTGCAAGCTATGCACGTCATGATTCATCTACTGGACCAATGCCAGCGGATCTGTTGTGTGTGTTTATGGTGGATTATAATATCTTATTAAGTCAATGCATCACTGGCCAAGTCGGCGTGTTATAACTGAAGTCATGTACACCGATATTTGCTGTCTTTTCTGCCTCTGGTGAAATAGTTTGCAATATATTTTCAGGCCATATTTCTGCTTTAAATCAGTACATGTTGCTTATGTATTGTTGTCATTTTGCAGGCAAGCGCATATGCAACAGAGTCAAAGCCTCGGGAATACAGAGCTTTAATTTAGAGAAGCTAGCACACCTGACATTATTCAGGAAGGGAACATCAAAGGCATGTCCAAGGCACTTTGTCTTTTCCTCTCGGAGCTGTTTCAGCTGGTGGAAATTGACATATCCCATCATCCCCCCATCCCTTCACTCTGCATTCGCCAGAGGGCTTCCATAACAACCAGCCCATATACATAAGAAAAGAAGAGACAGCGTGGGTGGATTGAAATCCAGTGGCGCAACCATATCATCTATTACATGTTAATGTAATGCTTACTAATGCTTAATAAACAGATATTTAGCTACTAACACAAGCATCAGAGGTGGGAAAAGTACCCAAGGAAGTGCAATTATGCACTTCAATAAATCCACTGGTAAACATTGAAGTTCGTAGAATGAGATGAATTGATGCAACAATCCTAAATCGATTATTATTGAAAAAGGACAAACAATTGGTGTGTAAATAACGATCTACATGTGAATAATTTAACATGCTAACAAGACTCTGCAACTTTTCTGGACAGATTGCACTGACAGATATTAGGTCTCCGTCCTGCTGTCGCATGTTTTAAAGTTTAGATTTGTTAGGAATGAAAAGACGGATGATCTGATAGTAACCCGTCAACTTGTCACTATACAAAAGGTTACAGAGATATGTAGACATTTTTCTTTTGAAATTAGTAAAAGTCAAAAATACAGATCATCTCAGAGATGATATACGCAGTATATTTTTTTCGTAAAGAAGTTTTTAAATAACAAGGATAGATTTAGAAACGAATCTCCAGGTACAATCTCTTTTAAAGGAGTTCAGATATCTGAGATATCTGTTCATGCAAGTACTGCTGAGATCCAAATTCAGTGCTTTAGAGATTTTATTTTCAAGCCTGTAGGATTCACCGGGGAGCTGCTTTTTTTTTTTTTTTTTTTTTTTTTTTTTTTTTTTTTTTTTTTTTTTTTTTTTTTTTTTTTTTTTTTTTTTTTTTTTTTTTAACTCCGAAATGAATCCGAGTTGGCTCAAGTATACAGGGAAGCGAATTTGCTCAAACATCTGAGCTAAGCACAAGACAGCATCAGTTCCCTCGTGCTGTGGAAAAGTAATAAGGAATAGGGAAATGACCTCTGCTGAAACTTGGCAAACAACTGTGCGTGCAAATACAGTCAAACACAGACACACGTACGCGCACACACACACACACACACACACACACACTCATGAGCTCAGCATTGCCAACTTGGTAAAGCCGCGGACAGCGTGTCTGGATTTCCTCAGTGGCCTGCTTCTATTCACAGCACTGCAGGCCAACACTCTCTAATGGTGTGTTCTATATTTGCACTTTCATGGTTGACATCCCTTCAACCAGACACTGATATACAAGCACACGCACACACACACACACACACACACACACGCTCACACGCTGTCTCTATCAGGGGTGGAAAACAGTAACTTCATTACAATACTTAAGTATTTACGTTGTACTCCAGTCTTATTGAAATTGATTAATCTTAATTACGCTTAATTAATCAAGCTACACAATGTAGTAACTATCTGTGTGAGTCTGAAGACGATGGATAATCCACCGCACTGCAGTGTGGGAGTTGAGGATGAGCATCCCTGGCCCTACCTCAGTAAAATGTTTCAGTACGCTGGAGTAAACAAAGACTCGTCTAAAATGAGGCGTCTCCTTTACCGCTAGAAGGCTTGAACTCCATCTAAAAGCATGGCGAGCTAATTTTTGTTAACTGGTTATATTTAACTTATTTAGCCTGTTTTCTTTGCTAATGACAGGTTAGACTAGCATAGATTCCAGTAGCTAACATACATTTTCTAGGCAGGAAGTCAAAATCTAATTGTAAATATTGGTTATTTACATGATATTTCACTTCTGATTAGTTTGTTAGCAAGCTACATGGCGCTAGTCGTGTACATGAGCAGCAAACTTACAGAGACTGAATGATGTTTTTCAGGCAAAATGGCATAGTCACTAAGACTTTAAGTACTATTTAAGTACTTTTTTTTTTTTTACTGTGACTTGAGTACATTTTTGGCTGGATACTTCCAGTAAAGTTTTTGACACATTATCTCTGCTTGCACTAGAGTGGAATTTTTCAGCACTTTTTTCATCCCTGCTCTCACACCTTTGCAGCTCACGCATTTCATTTAAGACTACATTTCACTAAATGAAGTGGGTAGGACGGTGCTTTTGATGGCTGAAAACTTGACTCGTCACACACTTGCCTTTCTTGGAATCTCATCAAGAGAGAAATAAAGAGAGGGAGAAAGTGAAGGAGAGAGAGAAAGAGAGAGAGAGAGAGAGATTCAAGTCATGATTTATCCCACTGGACTGGAGCCAGACAAGAGGGAGAAGTCATGGATTTTATAACTGTCTGTCTGATCTGAACAAATCCTGAGAACCAGAGGATTACTCTGCCCATTTACACTCAGTCACGCGGGGAGGTCTGCTCTCAGCACTGCTGTAAACATCGGACAGGAAGGTCGTATTTGTAACATACATGAATTCATGAGCTTACAAAACGACAGCTGGCTCCTTTTGCTTTTTGCACCACAGGCAGTGACAGCGTAGATGGAATGCTAAACACGGCTAGCGTGGGGGGGTTAGACGGCTAAATACAAGTTCCTACTCACAGGTTCACTGTTTAATGGCATTGCTATAGGCTAGTTCCATAACTAAAAGTCATTGATAACCATTAATTTAAAGGCTAACACTTTACGTAAGGGTAATGTATCAAGGGCTACATGACCTCTTCAGTGAGATCGAAAAGTCTGGGAATTTTGTTTAAAAACTGGAAGTTTTCGGATTTAAAAAAGAAAGGGAAAGTTCAATATCTTTAGTACTGAAGATTCTGCACTATTTAAATGAAGCAAGTGTGTGATATTGATCATGTTAACTCAAGCAAAACTGGTGTGATGTATGTATAACTTAGCATGTTGTTTACGGTAGTTAATCCAAAACTCATTGTCAGTGTTAAGTGCTGGGGTCAATATACAGGTTGTAGCAAAATGTCTTGAAAATTTTTCATACTTAGTTTAGATTATATATTTTTTCAGGTAGCCTTTAAGAACGCCTTTGACAAAAAGCAGGCACGATCATGGCTGGATCGGGAAGCTGTCGCAAGGTTGCGATGGACTTTATCAGGAAACATGGCGAGCACATCACACGTGACACTGTCGCCAAACTTATTAACAAATTCAAAAAGACTGGAAGTGTTGCGGACCAACCGAGAAGTGGACGTCCACGAACATCCACTGATGAAGACACAACCAACATGGTGCTGGCGTACGTAGTCCCCTATGTATACAGACTTTTGGGAAACCCTGTACATGTAGTCAATGTCAAAAAAGGATACTCCATAAGCAATAACACGTGACATGTCACTAATTTTAAAGGTTTAGAGTTCTGATTTATCAAAGTTATCAAAGTTATAGCAACGATAGACAGTTGTTAACTCAGCAGCAGCATCTCTCCATCTCTCTCCCTCTCTTTCTCTCTCTCTCTCTTTAACAACACATCTTGTCCTTTTACCAGGGAATCGAACACATAACTCCACTGTCAAGAAGACTTTTCCATGCTGCTCACTTTACAAAGCATTGTGAAAGTTTCAATGCACAGACACCCGACATCCCTTCCATAAATGTTAAATAAATGTCTCCTAACAACAACGTCATTACGTCAAAGATTATATGTTTTTTTATAGGTTTTTTTTCTGTTTATTAGATTACTGTATATGAAGCATTCACCATACAAGTCCAAGTTGTGTACAAGTTGTTAATATACGGGGTGTCCGAAAAGCAAAATGTCTTCCAAAACTATTCATACTTAGTTTAAATTACTTTTTTCAGATATCCTTTAAAAATGTCTTTGGCAAAAGAAGAATGCATTGAAACTATTCTCAATGCTGGATCGGGAAGCTGTCGCAAGGTTGTAATTTACATGCAATTACGTGCATAACACCTGATGTGTTAACACGAGTTCATGATGAGTGGGAGAGAAGACTCCGTGTGTACAAAGAAATGGCAATCATGTAGAGGATGTTTTGTAAATAAAGTTACATTTTGCTAAAAACTGTTAGTTTCGCTTATGTATGGAGACTCTTGGGACGCCCTGTAGAAACAATAACGTAGTAGAACGAGTGCATTTAAAATAAACGCAGCGTTCATGCTACAGCTGGAACTACTGTCATAACAGCAATGCTGTTATACGAAAATAATGCACACCTTCCGACCAATCGGATTCGAGAGTTCAGCCACGCTGTGGTGTAAGACTGAGCAACGTTTCACAGACACGGTGAGGTATGGAAGGGGAAGCTAATCAAGAAATGACGGAACAGGGGGCGGAGACAGGACGAAAAAAGTACAAGGCATTGTCACGAAGAGAACTGGGATTGAGGTTGTAATTTATAATGAAACAAAGTTTATAAAATTGGAAAAGAATGCAATTTAGACACATTTTCGCTAGTGCGCTCAGTCTTTTCAACCTCACTTCATGGAAACATTTATAAAGGCGTATAAGCGCCAGCTTTCGTACCTCCTTTCATTTTTTTTCCATGTCAAATTGACAAACTGCCAAACAAGCAACATCGATTTTGTTGTGTCGTGACATTTTTTTTTTTTTGGACTTAGGATACACCATCCTGACAACTGACTGATATACTTCTGGTGTATCATGGAGGCAGATGATGAGAATGATGAGAATGATGAGGATGATGATGATGATGATGATGTGACACGATGATGTCAAACATGACTACGATACACCAGACGTACAGTACACTATGTGACAAAGTCAAGTGCCATGATGTTAACCTGTCAGCCCCGAAAGTGCCACAACAGCCTTATATCACTTGACATGACGAGAAACCTGAAGAACTCAGTGTGATGGAAAAAGAGTTCACTGAACACTAAAAGCTCATTATGCTACAGCACACTTTAGCGTACTTGCAGCCTCACTAATGAGTAATACATTTAAACTATATACAGAAAATAGATACAACATTTTAGAAGTGTTATGATTTCATTACTATTTTAAATATGTATTTTATATGCACTTTACATTAAACGTGTACTAAATATAGACAGTTTGCCAAAAAGAAAGTCTGTTTGTCCTTTGTGTTATATTAGCAATATGATAGCGCAAAACCAAAGCGTATATATGTGTTTGAATCCATGATGCACTTATACACAGTTATATACAGTGTTTTCGAAGTGTTATGATTTCATTACTGGTTGAAATATGTACTTTATGCACTTTATATTAGAAACATACTAAAATATTTAACTACATACATAACTAAGATGTTCTACAGTAATGTTTTAGTAAAAAAAAATGTATTACAATACTATAAAGTATTACATACATCTGTTAATATCTTTACACCATTTCGGTATATTCTGAATAGAATTACGTGCGTTCGTTTTTCGCTAGGTGAGATAAGCGTTTATAAATGTTTATGTAGGGTTAAGTAGAAGTCATGTAGCCCTCTGAACACTACCTTTGAGTAAAATGTTAAAAATTAATGTAAGCGTCAGATAGGGGAGGATTTAAAATCTAATGACACAAGCTAAAAATTTGTAGTTTAATCATATTATTTTACTTCATTTCCTTTTAAATATGAAGAGGGATACAGAAAAACTAGTATTGAGTCATACGGTTCGAGAGTTTTATTAAGGATTATGAGTACACTGTGATTTTTTTTTACAACTTTCAAAGTAATATAAAAACTGATTATTAGCTCATATAAAAGAAAAAGAGGAATGGAATATAATATGACTATAAACAATTCAAATGACAAGAGCAAGCATTGTCAGAATCCCATGCGGACGATCTGTGCTGAATAAAGTGTGTCTTCTTTCCCCTTCAAAGCACAGCAGATATTCACTGTCTCTTTGTTCCATTTCACACACACACACACACACACACACACACACACACTGCTGTTACTCCAGTCAATGCATCACCTTGAAGTATTCTGCTAAATTAGACCCCAGCCAGCTTAGACGGAACCTCCAATGATCTTTGTTTTAATGCTATTTCAAACGCTGCCCCAAAATAAACTAAAAAAGCCTACCAACTGAAATGCACTGAGTGGATTAAAAGGCGCAGGGAAACAAAAAAAAACTTGTTTGTTAAGTTTCCTACCGTCTGATGTTTAGTGCACTAAATCCTCGGCCTCGGAGACGTTGCTTGAATCCGGTGTCTGACAGCCTATTTTTAGAGTTTCCGTCCTAAACCGTATATGGTGTTCTCCACCTCCACATGCTAATTTACAGGGCATAACAACAGAGTGAGGCTCAACTCAGCTGTCTACAGTTATCACCAAGGCTCAGTGTGCAGCTAGGCTCTGCCTGGCCTGAACGGTTATTTAAAGGTACTTATTATACAACAGGGCTTCTTCTTCTTCTTCTTCTTCTTCTTCTTACTCCACTGGCAGTGTTTCCAACTAATAGCTCCAGTATGCAAAAAGATGTTGGCATGGTCAGCGCAATTGACCCGAAAACGCCCTAGTAGTGCATTTTTCTTTCTGACTCTAAGCATGTTAGAGCTTAAGCGGTGTCGTATATTAATAAAATGAACTAGTTTAGCTCGTAGCCCTGACTCCGATTAAGGGGGAAAAAAAACAGAATCCAAAAACCAAACGGAAACAAAAACCAAAGAAAAATTTGCATTTCTACTCAGAACATCAGGAAGGTGTCCTCGGCGTTCAGCGAATTGACGTCAAATCAGAATGGCCGCTCGCAGCTTCAACCGCAAACAAAGCAGCGCTTCTTTCTTTTAAATGAGGTATATTCGCTATGCTAGTAACTTCTTTAGGTCAAACAACATTAAAATATTTTAGCTTGTTAAATCTATAACACTGACTACTTTTGAGAAAGCAAAGTATACGTCGATCATCACAGTTAGCTCGCTAGATCTTTAAATAAACATTAAATATACATTCATGTAAAGTGATCTACTGATGTTGTATTTTCCCCTGTTTAAAAAGAATCCTGAAGTTTTAGTATTGGTTCTACTTCCTTTTGTCCCGGACCGCCAGAGCAGTTTCCTTTTGGGAATAACGGAGTTTTCCGTTATTACATCCATCAGAGACGCTTCTACGCCAACGAATTTTTGAGACTCTTACTCGATTATCGCACACTTCCTGTTCATCAGCTATATAAAGCTCATGGATCATTATCTCTATTGCGAAGCCTTGCCAATAATTACCTCTTGTGTGAGTTCTGAGCTTTTTGTATAATGATTACCTTATCATTTTTGACTATCCTATTTGGATGTGCTATTAAATCTTGGAAATCTTGTGGATTATTGTGTACTGACCCTTCACGTTGGGTCTCTGGATTGTGGATTTTGGTATTAAACCTCTTGCACATGGATCCTCACACTCCCTCTGAGTGGTATTTGTTGCACCCATTAGCAAATCAAGTTGATTTATGCCCTTTATGGAAAATCATTTGCATGGTGCAATTGCATGGTTCAATTTGCCCAAATGTGCAGCCACATGAACCTGAAGAGGACTCACTGGAGCATGGAAGTGGCCAAGAATTATTCGTTCACGAATCCAAAAATATGTAGTCGCTTAGATAAATGTCAGCCACCACCATACACAAGGATCTGTCTGCAAAGGAGCGAGACCCACGCTAACAGTCAGATAGCTAGGCCACTTGGGTCAGCTTGATGAGAATCAGCTAACCATGTGCGGTCTGAGTCAAGGTCAAAAGGTGGCAGCTTTGTTATTGGTACTTGGAAAGGAAATAAGCAAATGGGAAAACTCCACTAGTTCAGAAGAAATCCACTATCTACTCGGTTGTAGAACCACAGTTACATACTGTATGTAAACTAGGTACCACTTCACCCTTAACCCAAGATGGATGATTCAAGCCTCAGGAAAAAGTCTTTCCCTGAAGATCTATCCTTTTGTGGTATAAAAAGTCATTAAATATTCTTTGTTCTTAGGTTCCACTACAGGGTCCTCTGTGGAATCTCAAATGTTCCTCTGCTTCACAGGTATCTCTTTGTCTTGTTTCCATGGTTTTGGTTCATCACTGATATTCACACAATTCTCAATTTGCCAAACCAAACTAATTAAGATTCAGTTCAAACACGCTGAGCATTTTAGAACTTGAGAACATTGGAATATGGACAGCATCCAGATACTCGTTGCCAGATGTGTGCAGTGGCTGCCAGCATTGGATCACAGCCTTAAACACTCTTATAAAAAAAAAAAAAAAAAAAGTTTATCCGAGTTTACCTCAAGTATCCTAATGTATGCATGGAGAGAACACTAAGTCTCAGGTACGCTTGAAGTTTACTGATAACATACCTAAACACCAGGATGATAGTATACCAGAAAGTACAGAATGTCAAGTAGTGCCAAGGTTACATTTGATCTATTACCATGTCTAAGGATATGAAGAAGAGAAGTACGCTAAGTGCCAAGTAAGCTACTTGTTTAGTTTGAAATGTGCTAGTAATAATACAATTAATTGGTACAATTACATGTTAAATGATTTATTGTGTTTTAAAATGAGCAGGTTTTCTAGTGGAGAATGTGCACAGAATATATTTTTTCTCAGATATTTTAAATTTTAGCATTTGAGATTCTTTGAATATATAGTATAATAGAATTTAAATAAAGGTGACATAATTAACCAGTCGTACTAACCAATTACCAATGGGCATAACTGAGCCGGTGTCCACATACTTTTGGCCTTATAGTGTACATTTCTATCCACATTCGAAAAGCACCTGCGCTGAAGCTGAAATTCAAACTGTTACCTTTAGCATGTGGTATTTCTTTCTGCTCTGAAGCAGTCTGATGTAATGTCTGCATGTTACGCTCTATTAAGCAGCAACAACAAATGTTTTGTCTGATAATATCTTTTTAAATGGGTGTTTACAAAAGCGACCCAGGGGATAATGCCGTCCAGAGGCCATTACTTCTTGCTGCCATATCCATCTGTTTATGAGGAAATTATGCAGTGGCGGCTCGTCCATAAGGGCATACAAGTGGTACACAAGAGTTCCACCACATACCATATACAGTATATTAAATTCCATTGAAATACAAATGGCCTCCTTTGAGTGACCAACAAGTAAAAGAAAAATTGCTATTTTACAGGTATATGCTGATGTTCCAATGACTCGCTCACCTTTCTAGATGTAGCGCAATCGTGATTCAGCGTGCTCACTGCCTCATTTAGCTCCACTGAGTTATTATTGCACCTAGTGGCCAAAATGGGAACTGCAACAAGTGCTAATAAGTAGAGGTCCATCGGGGAAGGAATCACACTGCCCCATTCTCACTCTATGAACATTTTGAAAGGGTTTGATTAGTTGGTTTAATCTACATTGCTATCTAGCTACCATAATTGGTAGCTAGATAGCAATGTACATGCACTGTGTCATTGGAGTGCAATTATCAGCAAACAGAAACCATCATAATAGCACCAGTTGCTTATAAAATGACGAGGTCTGATTTTAGGCAAGCCGCGATCGAAATATTTGCGCAAAGATTGGTGAGCTAATTTGTCTCGTCTGAATTTTAGCTCGTCGATCTTTCAGATGCATAAATTCAGAGTATGCATACGTCAGAGATGTTTGGTTTGAGGGAACTGTTGTACTCTTTGTACTTTTTTAGACCAGACTACGTCTTTATGATCTCTCCTTGAAAACTGATGTGCATAATTAGCTTGTTCAAGTTCATTCAAGTCCTGTGGAATCTCAAGTGACTGTTATGGGGTTACTTTAAAAATAAACTAGATGCTAGCCCATAGCATAAGAGTGATAGCCTCTTGACTTAATTGTCCTTGAGGCCAATGTCGTTATTAATGTCATCCTGCAACTACAAAATCTATGCTGCGGAAATTCTGTCGGAATTTCCCAGACTGAAAAATGTTTTCATCTCTCTGCGACTTTATATCTCAGCTGCTGTTCCAACCGTGGCCTTCAAACTGTAAAAAAAAAAAAAAAAAGGCACAGTGCTTGATGAAAGCCGCTAGCTCAGCTTATTCAGTTATTCTTTCCTGTCAGCAGTCATGGCTTCTGTGAGAACTGGAGGTGATATCAGGTGGGCTTTTGTCAACCAAGGATCCCTAACAAGGCCTGGCCTGTCAGGTTTGATTTATCCAACACACATATAGAGCTGGCACAGCGTTTGTGTCTATGTCTTGTTTATCTTCGTCTTTGGCCACACAATTCCCTTTTTTCCAGTAGGAAGAGTAAGTCAGAAAGTAAGATCTTTATCTTCCTGCAGAGCTTTTAATCAAACAGCCAGTTGTCAAAATGGATCGAGAACATCTATTATTGGTCTGAAGATAAACATGATATTAAAGGATATTATATTTATCACACATAAGCTCTGACTTGTAGGCTGGAACGAGCAGTGCTGGTGTTTTGAGCATCAGCGTTTACACCTCATGCTGCTGCAATTGTTTATACGATATGCTATCTGCGCTCAAGGATATTTGTTGCAGGGAAGAAAAAAAAAAGGACCGTCGCATGAAGCTGGTGCTGATTATGTCTGCGACTCCTTGTGGCAAATAGGGAAGAAAAGAAAAATGAAAGTGTTGACTCTACCCCTGACAGCTATGTCACTTATTTTTCTTTTAGTCTTTTGCAATTTATGTTTCAGACGTGGAGAGAAAAAAAATCATGAAAGAAAATCAGAGAGGAAATGAAAGAATATGCCCCGATTAGAAAAGGACCTTCGGTATACTCTGTTCACTTCACTGGATCATCAGTTAACTCCCAATAATTATCAGAATTTTAAATAAACCAGTAAGTTTGTCGTTTTATGCTATTTAGCTACTTAATACATGCTCCATGTAGTGAAGAAAAAGTGTGGTGTGTTGATCCTTTTTAATCCTAAACATTCTGATAACTGTTAGAACCTGACCATGCATATAATTTGCAGAGTGTTATAATAACTTGCCATGTATAGCAATAATTGCTTTCTAGCCGTTTAGCATTGCCTCATCCAAAGTTAATGAGCATGCAAATCAGGTCTAATAAACACTTCAAAATGTGCATTAAAGTCTCGCCTTACACAAATACAGCTTTATTTTTTTTTTATCCCTGACTTACCAACCATATGGGCCAAAACCGAAACTTGAGGTTTATGAAAAATCCGACGTAAAACTACAGAGCGATTAGCACGTTAAGTTTTTGAGAGCGAGTGACTGCTCGAATGACCTGATACTCTTCCCAGAGCCTTAGCTAGCATGCTAACACTATCTGATTCTAACTTTTTCGAGAACAAAATATACAGATTAGATGACACACAAATACACAAAGAACATAGGTCAGGTTTTAAAAAATCTGAAATGACATTATAGTGAGTTTATAGTTTTATTTCCTATCCTATATTTTGGCTAGCTAGAGTTAGCAGGCTAGCTGTGTCAGCCTCAGGAATAACTCCAAAGCAGGTGGATGATGCACACACAACCAGAACCAACTATCACATGACTGTCTGAAAGATAAGAAATGACAAATTCTACATGCTCCAAACCGAACGCCAACTCCTACCTGCTTGACAAAATGATGTTGGGCTAGCATGACATTACAACAGTTTATTATCTCCACCAGTTACCAAGGTTCTACTTCCTTTTGAACGTTTGCTTCTCTTTTGCTGTTCTTCTTGTTTTCTCTTTCTCTAAAAAGAGTGACGATTGAAAATAAACCCCCCACATGCTGATGAGATGGGGCCCTGTTTAGGGGGTTCCTCATATAGCATTTTACGTTACCCATCAGAGGTTTTTGGGAGTTTTGTCGGTCTTCAGGTGGGTTCCTTAATACTCAGGGCCCCGAGTAATTGCTTGCCTTGCCTGTCCTGTAGCTTACGCCTCTGCTAGTCTATCACTACACCATTGGTGTCATTGTTGTTTAGGTAAACTATGTACTGTGCATTGTGCGATTTGAGACACAATCTTGAACGCTCTCTGTGAGCTTTGAGATTAATGGAGGAAAAGTGTCCTACACCCTTTTTTGTATTGACTTGTGCTTGACTTATTAGAATTATCGGTATTTGTACTTGGACTCGGTTGTGTGCATTGGTCCCAGGAAATACGGTCTTGGTCTCGACTGAGAGTTCATAAAAAATATAATGTTTGTGTTGTCTTTTCTTTTCACATGCTCAAAGATTGACAAGAGGTAATCCAATTTTGTGGAAAACAGCTTAATCATTGGTGGTTTTCATTCTCGATCTCGACCGTGACTCCATCTCGCTTTCATCTGGATTTGATCTTGCCTTGGCCTCGACTCCCTTAAGACTCAAGACTCGATCTCGGCTAGTCCTGCTTTTGGAACTCGTCTTGGACATGACAACAGCAGCTGTGTACAGCTACAGCGCTATCACAACGCGTATCATATTTAAAAAGGTTCTTCTGCAAGTAGCTTGCAATAGCTTTATTTTGTTTTTTTTACCGGAGAGGGCTCAATTCCAAAATCTTACATCGTGTATCTTTATAATTACAGTTAGTAATTTTGAAACAGGGCTCAAACCAGAAAAGAATTTCATTTTATCAGAAACATCAGGCATCGACACAGTCATGTAAACAACACATTTCACAAATATAGCATACATAAGCTGCACACAAATTAGAATGAATGAACCATAAATTAGACGTAAACAAACTTACAAAATGATCTGATTGGGTTCAGTATTTCTTAGCTGCTCTAGAATTAATATTAAGAATAAACATTCCTGAAAAGCCACATCACGCCCAAGTGCTTTGCTTGCTAGTAAGAACATGCAGTGTTGTGCATGTTGTTATCTCAGCAATCAAGCACACCGAGTACGAATGCTAATAATACGCTGTTCCAATGCCCCTTGATGAGCGGCAGTGCTCCCGGCTCAGGAGGCTGCCCTCTCCATGGAGTCAGCGAGTCCTGTGGCGTGCTGTAATTTGTTTCACACCAAGTAATTAGCCATCCTCTGCGAGAGCTGATCAATAGGTTTAGGCAGCCGATGAGGACCCCATCTCTCATCGGAAATGGGCCAGGCGGCAAAACATACACTGAAGAAGAGGAGACAGAATAAAAGAAGCAGCTCTCAGTAAGGACTGGTTCCAAGTTTTCTGATCCGCTGAGGTACTAACAGGACGCTTTGTTCTAGCACTAATTTCTGGCCCTGGTCCCGTTGATAAGTCAGTTTTAAAACTAATTAAATCGTGCAAAAGTTCTACTTTTATTTCTGGATCACACAGGAAAGAAAGAAATAAAGATTCAAATACAGGTTTAAATCTGATATCAAATATTTGGAGTATTAAACTAAAGAGCTGCAAAATACACAAAGAAAGAAAAGAAGGAAGATGTTAAGAAAGAAAGTATGAAGGAAAGAAAGGAAAGAAGGAAGATGTTAAGAAAGAAAGAAAGAAAGAAAGGAAATATGAAGGAAAGAAAGAAAGAAGGAAGATGTTAAGAAAGAAAGTATGAAGGAAAGAAAGGAAAGAAGGAAGATGTTAAGAAAGAAAGAAAGAAAGAAAGAAAGAAAGAAAGAAAGGAAATGTGAAGGAAAGAAAGGAAAGAAGGAAGATGTTAAGAAAGAAAGGAAGATGTAAAGAAAGAAAGTATGAAGGAAAGAAAGGAAAGAAGGAAGATGTTAAGAAAGAAAGAAAGAAAGAAAGAAAGAAAGAAAGAAAGAAAGGATTTTTCTGAAGAACAGTGGGCAGTTTGACTGCTCAGGACAAACAAGGGACTCATGATCAACTATCACAAAACATAAAAACAGTCGTTGATCATCCAGGTAACACACACAGTATTAAGAATCAAGCGTATGTAAACTTTTGAACTGGTTCATTTGCGTAAATTCAGTTTTTTCAGTGTCTTGTGGACTAGATGTAAACATCTGCTATGTGAAATAGCTTATTCAGGGCAGATCTAAATAACAAAATGCAATTTTTAATCTTTTTTTTTTTTTAACTATTAACATTTTGCAGATTCTGCAAGGCGTTTGTAAACGTATGACCCCAACTGTACAGACAGAGTCATTGTGTTACACCCCAAACACACAATAAATAAAAGAGCTTCAAAATATAGAAAGAAAGAAAGAAAAAGTGTGAATACAGACATTTGGAGCACTAAACAGATACAGATAGTGTCATTGTGTTACACTCCTAACAGACAATGACTAGAAGAGCTGCAAAAGATGGAAAGGAAATGATGGATGGATGGATGGATGGAAGGATGGAAGGAAGGAAGGAAGAGTTTAAATCTGAATACAAATGCGGACATTCGGGACACTAAACAAATATAATTAGTGTCATTGTGTTACACCCCTAAGACACAATATATAATATATGAGTGCAAAGGATTGGAAAGAAAGAAACAAAGAAAGGAAGGAATAAAAAAAAGAAATTCAGATTCACTTTGTATATAACTGCGAAATATATAAAGAACCTTAAAGGCCTAAGCTGAGCCAGACTGAAGGGTTAATTCGGAATATCTTCCTCTAGTCCATCAAAACCCTGAATGATTTCGAGGAAGGTCATGTTCTGGGGTAGCCACGAAGCTGGATTCATGCTTCAGCATGCAAAAAAAGTTAAATTTTAAAGAAACTTTGTTGTTCTCTACTCAGGGCTATCATAAGTCGATTGAAAAGTTGTCTGAGGAATCCAGCGTGTCGATCTGCCTCGGGGAAAAAGGAAAGCAAACAAATGAATAATCATCAGCACACTGGAATGCTCAGTGAATAGCCTTTAGTTTATGCATAACCTTGAGCATCGCTTCACCGAGGGCTTTCCACCATCCACACCCAAGCAACTCTAAATGGCAACAGCAATGTCAGGGAAATGCTTCTGCTCACAGTTCTACAGTTCTTTATTAAAACCAAGTCAAAAAAAAGAGAAATGCCAAGAGTTGTGTAGCAGAGCGCAGCGGAGCCTCTCAAGCACTGAAACACACTAACATGCTGAATTATCTCATGCAAACACCCAGCAATCGCCTCTCATAATAACGGCACGTCTTTCGACAATACACGTCTAATCGACGTTAAAGAATCATAAAAGACCTCCAACAAACAAATGAGAAGATCTTCTCAAAACTGCCGCCTACGCTCAGTCATCAGTCGCCTCTCGAGCGCTTTTCAAAAGACGGCAGAAAGTGGTGTGATTGAGGCAGCTACCCGAGCTTCCTCCACTCTCCTCAGTCTCTCTCTCTCTCTCTCTCTCTCTCTCTCTCTCAGCACTTCCTGAACATTTCGCTTTAACAACCTGTTACGTAAAAAAAATGTTAACAAAAAACTGAACGTGTAAAAATTACTACGTGACAGAACACGTTCAGCTGAAAAGTGGTTTTGTTTTTTAATTTTCTTCTATGTTCAAAATGAAGTGTGTGTGTGTGTGTGTGTGTGTGTGTGTGTGCGTGCTTTTTTTGTTGCAATAATCAACACTAACAGTGAGAGATTGTGATAAAATGGTGGTGGTTATGACATTTGTTTCACATTTTAGAATGCAGCAGCTATAAAAAACTTTGTTTGCACGACTTACCTTTGTTTTGAAGTGCTGAGGAAGTGACAAGAAAATTATACAGCACTGCACTCTTATTCTATCTATACTCACTTTTCAAAGAGTGCTGCGACAAGGTGTGGTGTGTGTGTGTGTGTGTGTGTGTGTTGTTATATCTTAGTGAGGACCAAATATCCCACAACGATGGCGATATCTGACAGTTTTGACATTGAGGATGTTTGGCTGATCACCACCAGTAAAACGTTTTTTGTTTTTTCACCAAAACTGAAATGGTCTGTGTGTTTTTTGGTCATTCTATAGTCACAACAAAAGAAAGAAAGAAAGAAAGAAAGAAAGGAAATAGTTAGGAAAGAAAAAAGAAAGCAAAGAAAAAAGAAAGAAAGAAATGAAATATGAAAGAAAGAAAGAAAGAAAGAAAGAAAGAAAGAAAGAAAGAAAGAAAGAAA